>JACVTC010000080.1:0-147500 GCA_016946835.1 Neocallimastix lanati (nom. inval.) | reverse complement strand
AAAAAGAATTTTTATTTATATTTTTGAAATAAATAAATTTATTAATATTATTTTTAACTATTACATTTACAATTAAATATATATTAAATTAATAAAAAAATTATTATTATTATTATTATTATTATTATTATTATTATTATTATTATTATTATTATTATTATTATTATTATTATCATTATTATTATTTTATTTATCTAAATCTATTTATTATTAAAACTTACAATAATCTTAATTTTGAATTTTTTGGAATTAACAACTTTCCTGTTAAATTATTATTAATAACATATCTAATCATTATAAATTTAATTTATATAAAAAAAAAATTTTTTTTTTTAATTATTCTTAAAATATTATTATATTTATATTTATGAAATTATTAATTTGTATTATTATATTTTTTAGTTGTATCAATAATTAAAACACATATACAAAATAAATTTAACATATTTTTATTTAATTATATTCATAGGTTATAAAACTTACAAATCCCTTAAATTAGAATTTTCAGGAATAATTAAATTGCCAGTTAATTGATTATTACTAACATCTCTAATATTTTAAAATATATTATTTAAATAATTATATATAAATATATATATAAATTTTTATTTAAAAATTTTTTTAGTTATATTTAAATTTATGAAATATTAATTATTATTATTATTATATTATTATTATATTTATATATAAAATTTTTATTTTTTAATATAAATAAAAGTTTTTATAAAATTAAGTTATTATTTTCTTATTTTATTTAAAATCTATTTATTAAAAAACTTACAATTCTATTAAATTAGAATTTTCAGGAATACTTAACTTTCCTGATAACTGATTATTACTAATACATCTATAATTTAAATGTATTATATATAAAAATTATATTTATATTCATGAAATATTAATTTTTAATAATATTATTTTATTTATAGGCATAAATAAATAAATTTAAATATGCATTAATAAAAAGAAAAATATTATTTCTTTATTTATTAAAAAAAAAAAATCGTTATTAAACTTACAATTCTTTTAAATTATAATTTTCAGGAATAATTAACTCTCCTATTAATTGATTATTTCTAATAATTCTAATAAATAAATAAATAAATTATTTATTTTTATAAATATTTTATTTAAATTTATTTAAAAATATTTATTTATTTATTTTAAATAATTTTTTTTTATTTATTTATAATAAAATATATATTTATTTAAATCGATTTATTATAAAACTTACAATCTCTCTAAATTAGAATTTTCAGGAATAATTAAATTTCCTGTTAATTTGTTACCACTAGCATATCTAATAATTAAATATTTTATTTATATAAAAATTATAATATTTATGAATTATTAATTGTAATATTATTACTTTTTTATATATTTATTTCTAATATATATTTAAAAAAAAATATATATATATATATATATTTTATTTTATTTTATTTTATTTTATTTTATTTTATTTTATTTTATTTTATTTTATTATCTTTTATTATATTTTCATTTTTATAAAACTTACAAATATTTTAAATTTGAATTTTCTGGAATAATTAGATTCCCTGTTAATTCATTCCAATTTACATCTCTAATAATAAAATATATTAATTATACAAAATATTAAAAAAAAAATTTTAAATATTATTATTAATATCATTATTATTATTTATAATAAAGTTTTTTTATAATTATAAAAATAATATTTTATATTTTATAATTATAATTTTTTTAATATAATATATTTAATTATATCAATAATGAAATATATATTCAAAATATTATTAGCATATTTTTAATTATTTATATTCATCTGTTTTAAAACTTACAATTCTATTAGATTAGAATTTTCTGGAATTACTAACTGTCCTGTAAAGTTATTATCAAATGCATCTCTAATATTTAAATATATTATTAAAGTAAAAAGCAAAGATTTTTATTATTTATATTTTTTAAAAAATATTTATAGTTATATATATATATGAAAATTTTATTATTTTATATTTTATTTATTAAATATATAAAACAATTGTATTATTTATTAAAATGAATTGTTTATAAACTTACAATTTTTCCAAATTTCCATTTTCTGGTATAATTAATTCACCTGAAAATTGATTATAACAAATATCTCTTATATAATTTTTTTTTTTTTTTTATAAAAAGTATGATTAATTTGTTTGTCTTATGAAAAAAAAAAATTATATTTATATTTATGAAATAAATATTTATTTTTATTTATATTTATAATTAAATAGGTAATTTAAAAATTATTATTACTATTATTATTATTTAATTTATTTATATCTATTTATTATAATTCTTACAATTCTAAAAGATTTGAATTTTCTGGAATAATTAAATTCCCTGACAATCAATTAATGCCAACATCTCTATTATTTAAACATATATATAATATATTTATATAAAAAGAAATTTATATATTAAATTTAAGAAATATTATTTAATATAATTATTCTTAATATATTTCAGTAAATAATTATTTATTTATAATAAAAAAAAAATACTGATTATTTATTTTTATCTATTTGTTAAAAAATTTACAAATATTCTAATTCTGAAAATTCTGGAATAATTAATTCACCGGTTAATTGATTATTATTAACATATCTTACATATAATAAAAACAAAAATAAAAATAAAAATTTTATTATTTATATTGTTAATATATATTTTTAATATTTGTTAGTTTATTTATTTTTAATTAAAAAAATAAATTTAAAATATAATAATTAATTATTTTATTTATTTAAATTTTTTATTATAAAATTTACAATTCCTTAAGATTAGAATTTTCTGGGATAATTAATTTTCCTGAAAATTGATTATATTGTGCCCATCTAGTAATTAAATATTTTAATTAGATTAAAAAATGATTTATATCAATATTATGAAATCATTCATTCTTATTATCACATATATTTATAATTATATAAGTATATTTTAATTATTTCATTTATTTTTATTATTATTATTATTATTATTATTATTTTTTTTTTTTTTTTTTTTTTTTTTTTTTTTTTTTTTTATAAAAATTACAATCTTTCTATAATTGAATTTTCTGGAATGATAAAATTTCCTTTTAACTGATTATTCTTAACATTCCTATAATTTAAAAATATTATTTATAAAAAAATAAATATATAAATAAATAAATATTAAAGATTAATTATTACTTTTTTTTTTTTTTAAAAAAAAAAAAATTATGTTTATATTTATGATTTAATATTTAATATTATTTTTTAACACGAATATGTATAATTATAATTAAATATATAATAAAATAATAAAATTGTTATCTATCTATCTATTTATTTATATCTTATTTTTTATGGTTCTTACAATTCCAATAGATTTGAATTTTCTGGAATAATTAAATTTCCTGATAATTGATTATAACTAACATTTCTATTATTTAAATATATATATATAAAATGTTTATATATAAAAAAAATTTATATAAAAAAAATTTATAAATTAAATTTATAAAAATTATTATTTATTTTTTTAAAAAATATTTTATGTTTATAAAATTTTAATTTTTAATATTATTTTAAACTTTTACATTTACAATTAAATATATATTAATAATAAAATTATTTTTTTCATTTATTTAAATATATTTATTATATCAAAACTTACAAAGTATTTAAATTTGAATTCTCTGGGATAATTAACTTTCCTTCCAACTGGTTATTACTTACATTTCTATAATTTAAATATATTATATATTTTTATTTTTTAAAATTAATAATTAAAAATTTATTTAAAATATTATTATTATTATTATTATTATTATTATTATTATTATTATTTCTTTTATATTTATTATAAAATTTACAAAATCACTAAATTAGAATTTTCAGGTATAATTAAATTTCCTGTTAATTGATTATAACTAACATCTCTAATAATAATCATATTATTTATATAATAAAATAATGATTAATAATTATTTTTTCTTTAAAAAATTTATAATTATATATATATTCATAATTTACTAATTATTATTATTATTATTATTATTATTATTATTATTATTATTATTAAATATTTATATAATATAAAATTATTATTTATTTATTTGTTTGTTTATTTATTATAAAACTTACAAACTATCTAATTTTGAATTTTCTGGAATAGTTAATTGTCCTTCAAATTTATTATTACTAGCATATCTATTATTTAAAAAAAAAAAATAAAAATAAAAAAAAAAAATAAAAATAAAAATAAAAATTACTTTTTTTAAAAAAATATTTTTTGTTATACGAATATTCATGAAATAATTTAATTTATTTATCCTAAATTTTATTAATTAAATATGTATTCAAAATAAAATTATAATTTTTCATATTTATTTAAATTTATTTCTTATAATTTTTACAATTCCACTATATTAGAATTTTCAGGAATAATTAAATTTCCTGTTAATTGATTATTGCTAACATGTCTAATAATAAACATAATATTTAAATAATAAAATAATGATTAATAATAAAATGATGATTAATAATTAATTTTTCTTTATAAAAATTATAATTATATATATATTTATGAATTTACTATTATTAAATATATATTTAATATAAAATTATTAATTATTTATTTATTTATTTATTTATTCATTATAAAACTTACAAACCAATTAAATTTGAATTTTCCGGAATAATTAATTGTCCTTCAAAATTATTATTAATAGCATATCTATTATTTAAAAATTAAAAAAAAAATTTTTTGTTTTATGAAAGTTTAAGAAATAATTTAATTTATTTATCCTAAATTTTATTAATTAAATATGTATTACAAATAAAATTATAATTTTTCTTATTTATTTAAATTTATTTCTTATAATATTTACAAATCCATTATACTAGAATTTTCAGGAATAATTAAATTTCCTGTTAATTGATTATCACTAACAAATCTAATAATAAACATATTATTTATATAATAAAATAATGATTAATAATTAATTTTTCTTTATAAAAATTATAATTATATATATATTTATGAATTTACTAATTATTATTATATATATATTTAATATAAAATTATATATTTATTTATTATAAAACTTACAAACTTTCTAATTTTGAATTTTCAGGAATAATTAACTTTCCTGATAATTGATTATAACTAACACTTCTACATAATTTATATATATTAATTAGTTAAAATATAATATTAATAATTAATTTAATTTTTTAAAAATTTTTAAAACTTTTATTGTTACTTAATTTATATATTATAGAAAATTTACAATAATCTTAAATTTGAATTTTCTGGAATAATTAAATCACCTGTTAAATAATTACTTTCAGCATTTCTAACAATTAAATATATTATTATTTATATATAATAAGATAATAATTAATAACTGCTTTAATTATAAAAAAAAAAAAAAAAAAAAAAATAAAAAAAAAAAGTTTATATTTCGAATTATAAAATATTAATATTAAATATTACTGTTATTATTGTTATTAATATTAATATATTATTATTAAATATATATTTAAATTAAAAATAAAAAAAAAATTCTTTTTTTTTTTATAAATCTTACAAACTTTCTAATTTTGAATTTTCTGGAATAATTAATTGTCCCTCTAATTTATTATAGCTAACGTTTCTATTATTTAATGATATTATTTATATGAAATAAATCAAAATTAATAATTATCTTTTTTTATAAAAAGATTTTTTGTTTATATTAATATTTAAATGAAATATTAAATTTTTATATTTGTTTTTATCAATATTTATAATTTATTATTAATATATATATTTAATCTATTTATTTAAGTTACAAATTTTCTATTTTTGAATTTTCTGGTATAATTAAATTTCCTGTTAATTGATTATTGCTAGCAGTTCTAATAATTAAAAATTTATTAATATAACAGAATAAGGATGAATAATTATTTTATTTTATTTTTTATTTTTTTTATTTTTTTTTTGTTAAAAAAAAAAAAAAATTATTATATGTTAATATATTTATGAAATTAATTATTTTTTTTTTTTATTATTTTAATTAACAAATTAATTAATTAATTAATTATTTATTATTTAATATATATTTAAATTTATTTGTTTTTAAACTTACAATTCCTTTAATTTTCCAATTTTTGGAATAATTAATCTTCCTGTTAATTGATTGTTATCAATGTATCTAATAAATAAATGTATTATTAAAAAATAAGATATTAATTTAATATTTATTATTATAATTAATATTATTATTACAAATATTATTATATTTGAAATTAAATATATTTTTTTTTATAAAATTTTTAATTCTTCTTTTATATATTTATTGAAATAACTTACAAATTTTCTAAATTTGAATTTTCTGGAATAATTAAATCGCCTGTTAAATAATTATTTCCAGCATTTCTAATAATTAAATATATTATTTATATATAATAAGATAATAATTAATAACTGCTTTAATTATATATATAAAAAAAAAAAAAATTGTATATATAAATATTAAATAATATTAATTATTACTATTATTATATTAATATTATTATTTTTTATTTTATATATTTTATTTATTTGTTTATTTATCTATTTACTTATTTATTTATTTTTTAAAAAAATTATTTATGAAATATTAATTTGATATTCTTATATCTGTTTATATTCATAATTTTATATTGATTTAAATAAAATTATAATTTTCTTATTTATGTAAATATATTTATTATGATACTCACAAACTTTCTAAGTTTGAATATTCTGGAATAACTAATTCTCCTTCAAATTGGTTAAAAGTGACATCTCTATTATATAGATATATTATTCATACAAATATACAAATGATAATAATAAAAAAATATTTTATTAAAAGTTATTTCATGCTTATACTTATTTACTTATTAAATATTAATTTCAATATTATTTTTTATATCTACATTTATAATTAAAATAATAATTAAATATTTGGTTTAAATAAAATAACAAATTTTATATTTAAATATATATATTAAAAAAGGCATATATTTAGATTTATGAATTATGAATTATTTATTTTGATATTATATATATATATTTAAATATATATTCAAATAAAAATATAATTTTTTTTTATTTAATTAAATTTATTAATATATAAATCTTACAAAAATTTTAATTTTGAATTTTCTGGAATAATTAAATCACCTGTTAACTGATTATCACTGACATCCCTATTATATAAATATATTATGTTTTTTTTATATAGCAAAAATTTTATATTAGTTTTTTTTTTTTTTTTTTTTTTTTTTTTTTTTTTTTAGAAAGAAAAATATAAAAAAAAAAAAAAAGACTGTTAATAATCTCCTAAAAATTATCGTGAAATAAATGCATGACTTAAGAAATCTTGTAAAAATTAATAAAAATCAATAATAAATGATAAAAATAATAATGATAACATTAATGGGGAAAAATATATATATTTATATTTATGAAAGACTAATATTTAATCAAATTTCTATTTGTAATTAAATTTTATTAAAAATTGAACAAATTATGAAATAAGAAATGGTTTATAAATATAATTATTATTTTTATAAAAAAAAATTTTTTTTATAAAACAAAATGATTTATAATAATGAATAATATATTTAAATATAGTTATTAAAGTAATAATATATTTATTTTATTAAATAATAATTTAATAAAAAATTTTAATTAAAATATAAAATAATACTTTACTATAACAAAAATAAGAAAATAAAACATAATAGAAAAAATACTTTTAATATTTTTTTTAATACTTACAATACATCAAGATATGGGAATTGAATTAAAAAGGTTTCTAATGAAAAATTTTCTCTTATTTCTGTATTTAATTTTGAAGATAAATATCTATATAATTATATATATTTATTAATTTAATATGATTTTTAAAAAATTAAAGTCTTTAATGTATATACATATATATATATTTGTGAAAAATTTAATTTTATAATAATCTTTATCAAATTTTCATTAAATTTTTCAATTTTCAATAATAATAATAATAATAATAATCACTTCTATTATTATTATTATTTATAATTATTTTAATTATTATAATTTGACTAATTACAATTCAACGATTGAGCTTTGACTTTCATTGCATTTGACAGAATTTGATTGACAACATTCAAAATTATTATAATCTTTTGATGATTTTTCTATAAAATTATCTAGATTTTTACAATCCTGAATAGGTTCTAAGCAAAATACCAACACAATATTACAAAGAAGCAGAAATAATTTATCTACAAACATTTTTTTTTTTAAATTTTTCATATTGGCAATTATATCAATATTTTCTTTTTTTATTATTATAATAATTATTATTTAATTAATTAATTAATTAATTAATTATTTATTTATTTATTTATTTATTTATTTATTTATTTATTTATTTATTTATTTATTTATTATTTTAGTTTTTCCTTGAATTTGTATTCTTCATTTGAACACAAAATTAACTCATGGATAAAAAAAAAAAAAAAAAAAAAAAAAATTAAAAAAATATACAATTATAAATTACAAATTTCATTGGCTGAATTGCCAATATAATTATAAATAATATAAAATTGAATAAATTAGAATTATTGATTAATATTGTAATAATAATTGTAAAGTTTATTATAATGAAGCAATAATCATTAAAAATAAAATAGTATAATATTTAAAATAAAATAATAAAATTTAAAAATTAGATTACAAAATAAAAAAAAAAAAAAAATAATAATAAAATTATCTATATAATATATATAATTTATATAATATTTGAAACCATTATTAATTTTTTCTTTTTTTTTTACTTAAAAATTATTCAGTAATAATTAAATCATTCAAATAATTAAAACATTATTATTTATAATTATTGTCTATAAATATAATAAATAATACATAAAATAATTATTTTTATACTTTTCTTACTATTTTTATTAGTTTTTTAATTTTTTTTTCATTATTTTAAGTTTTTTTTTATTATTTTAAATTTATAATATTAATAAATAATACATGAAATTATTATTTTTATACTTTTCTTATTATTTTTATTAGTTTTTTAAGTTTTTTTTTATTATTTTAAATTTATAATATTAATAAATAATACATGAAATTATTATTTTTATACTTTTCTTATTATTTTTATTAGTTTTTTAAGTTTTTTTTTATTATTTTAAATTTATAATATTAATAAATAATACATGAAATTATTATTTTTATACTTTTCTTATTATTTTTATTAGTTTTTTAAGTTTTTTTTTATTATTTTAAATTTTTATATATAAAAATTTTTTTTTTAATTCTTTTAAAAATTATTAAATAAAACTCTAAATAATAAGGTTTATCCATAATATATTATAATACAATACAACAGAGATAAAAAAATAAATGACTTTTAAAAAATAATAAAATAATAAAATAAAAATAAAAGTAAAAAGAAAATAAAATAAACAATTTATAGAAAATAAAATAGTTAATAATATAAGTAAAATAAAAATTATTATTTATTTATATAAAAAACGGATAAATATTAAATATAAAAAAATAAAAAAATATATGTAGCATTTGTAATTAAAAAAACCAACCTATTTTTTTTTTTTTTTTTTTTTTTGACATATTTTTCATATTTTAAAAAAAAAAAAAAGTTTTTAAGGATGGAAGTTTCAAATAATTTTTTAATTTAGAATAAAAAATTTAATAAAAAAATGTAACCAATAATGTTTATGAATAAAATATTTCCAGACTATTTAATTAAAATTAAAATTAAAATTAAATTAAAATTAAAATTAAAATTAAAATTAAAATGTGATAAAGTACGCCTTTGGTTCAAGTTCTCTTGTTGGGAGAAGTTTTATAAATTTGTTATTTAATTATAAAATTTTATTTATTTATTATTTAAAAGTAATTATAAAACTTATTTGTTACATTTATTTAATTATTCATTGTAAATATAAAAGTAATTATATAATATAAATTAAATATTGTATGAAGTAAATTGGCATAAAATATTGCAAAGAATTAACATAAAGAAAAAGTATTCTTTTTATAATTTTCTTTAACTATAAACTATTTTAAAAATAATAAAAATTAATTATTTAGTATTTAAAGTATTTAAGATAAAAGTATAAAATAAAATATAAAATATTAAAATAAGATATTCATAAAAATATAAATTTATTATAAAAATATAAAATATTAATATAAAATAATAATTATTAAAAATAATTAAAAATATAATAAAATAAAATATTAAATATAAAAATAATAAAAATAATAAAAAGAAATTATAAATTATTTCAATTTTAACATAACATAAAATTTATTACATAAATTTTATGTTTACATTAATTTTTATGTTCTTTCATAATTTTATGTCTTTACATAATTTTAATTTTATCACGTTATTTTCGATCACGTTTTATTTCTGTCACGAATTTGCAAATGATTTATTAATTTATTTTTATGTAATTATTAATAAAATAATTTATTAATAATTAAAGTTTTTATTTACGTTTTATATCAAATTGATAAAGTACGCGGGGGAGGAGCATTTCGCAAAATTTCATTTCGGAAAGTTTCATTTCGGAAAATTTACATAAAAAGTTTCATTTCGCAAAATTTCATTTCGGAAAAGTTTCATTTCGCAAAATTTTTAATAAATAAATAAATTAATAATAAAATAAATAAATAATATATATAATTTAAATAAAAAACTAAATAAATAAAAATAAATATATAAAACTATAATAAATAAATAAATTTTAAAATTAAATTTTTAAAAAAAAAAATACATATATATGGACATATATATATTAAATATACATTATATAATAATAAATATTCATTAGAATTAATGCTTTAAAAAAATAAAATATTTTATCATATGTTTTAAACGTTTTATAATTTTTTAAAATATATATAAGAATTTTATATATATTAAAAAAATAAGTATTAATAATTTAAAAGATGTAAAGTATAATAATTTAAAATATAATTGTTAAATTTAAAATATTATTATTAAAAAAAAATATTAAAAAATAATATTTAAATAATTAATTGATCATTTTACACCTTTTAAGTCCTTGCGCAGTATTTTAAAAATCTTAAATTGCTAATAAATTTTTTTAATAAAAGAAATATTTATAAATAATTCAGTAAAAAAAAAAAAAAAAAAAAAAAGATGAGGACATCATAAAAAAGGGAGTTAAAAGTAGCACAAAGTTAGGATGATTTTAAATAGTATTTATTTTTTTTTATTTTTTAAATTATATTTTATATTTTATATTTTATATTTTTTATTTTATATTTTTATTTTTATTTTATATTTTATATTTTTTTTTATTTTATATTTTATATTTTATATTTTTATTTTATATTTTTTATATTTTTTATATTTTTTTTTTATTTTTTATTTTATATTTTTTATTTTTATTTTTTATTTTTTATTTTATATTTTTATTTTTTATTTATATTTTATATTTTATATTTTTTATTTATATTTTATATTTTATATTTTATATTTTTTTTATATTTTATATTTTTATATTTTATACTTTATATTTTTTTTTTTTATTTTATATTTTTATATTTTATATTTTTATATTTTATATTTTATATTTTTTTTTTATATTTTATATTTTATATTTTATATTTTATATTTTTTATTTTTTTTTTTATTCTTTATTTTTTATTTTATATTTTTTATTTTATATTTTATAATTCTTTTTTTTTTTATTTTTGTTAGAATACAAAGAAAAATATATTAAATTTATATTAAAATAATTTATGTGTATTAAATAAATTAAAAGATATTTTTATAATACAACGAACTCGTTGTTAAGCTAATACAATGAAATATATTATGTAATAATTTCTCGTTATATTTTTATTTAGCCACAAATAGTATAAATACAAATGTAATCTCATAAATTTTAAAAATCAAGTAATTACTCATATTAAAATAAATAAACTTTAATCAATAAAATATTTTATAAACAAAAGATTAAGAGTCTCATCCTCTTATACTATCTACGACATGTCTAACGAAACCAAATTAAGAACTGAAGATATTCTCAATAAGGATAACTTCGAAAACTGGGAATTCCTTATTAAAAACATTCTCAAATCTTTAAAAATTTTACAGTATGTAAATGAGAATGTAATCGGTAAATTAAATGATAAGCTTAAGGAGGAAAAGGGAAAACCCAAATCCGACGAAACCGTCAAAGCTATCGAGGACTTGGAAAAGGATATCAAAGAAGCTGAAACTCAAGATGCCTTAGCCAGTACCATTATCAGTAAAAATGTAAGTCAAGAAGTTTTGAGCTACATAAGATATCTTACCACCGCCTATGATATTATGGAAAAATTAAAGGTCTTATATGGAAAAAAGAAAACTGCTGATCTCAACTACTGGTTGAAGAAGTTATATTCTTTAAAAGCCAAAAATCTTTCGGAATGCAAGGATATCATTAATCAAATTAAAGAAATCTTTGAAGTAATGGATAAGAACAATATCAGACTCGGAACTTGGGAAAAGATCAGGGTTTTATATTTGTCTTATCCAAAAGTTTTAAGAGACCTTATTCATCCTAGTGGAACAGAAACAGTTGATGACTTCCTCGAAGAGTCAATCAACAAGATTAATTTCCACATTTTCCTGCATAGTGCTATCAATTTCGATAGAAGCGTCACAGATAAAGGTGACTTCATGGATATTGATAACATTGAGTCAAGCGGTTCAAAAAATAATAAAACCAGACCAAGTCCGGAGCCAAACTATTGTTACCTGTGCAAAATGTTTGGACATACTACCGATGAATGTAGATTTAACCTTATCAACAAAAACAGGAACAGATCTACTCAAAAAGGCAAGAAGCAATCAAACAAAAAGAAAACTAAAATTAATAAAAGGAAAGGTAAAAATAGCCACCAAAAATCAATTGCAAACGTCGAATATGAAGAACGAAATTCTGATGAAGAACTTTCCTTAGAAGAACTTAGGACCATGTATGATAAAAATTTAGACAGCCTTGAGCCTTTAGAAGAAAAAAAGAACACTAAAGAAAACTACGAAAATAAATGCATTTCTTTAGTATTAAATTCTTCAGAAGATACAACGATTTGGACCTTTGATACTGGTGCTTCAGAACACATTACCAATAACAAAGATATCCTCTCAAACTTTAGAGAAGAAAAGATCTCTATGCAGTGTGCAAATAATTCAATCTGTGAGTTTGACGGGGTTGGTACCTATGAAGGAAGTATTAATGGTTACAACATAAAATTCGAAAATGTCCTCTATTCTAAACAAGTTAACAAGAATCTTCTGAGTGGAATTAAACTTGCGAAGAATGGATTAAAATGTAACATTAAATCCAGGAGAGACAAAGTTTTTCTCACTTTAAAAACCACACTTGAAAACAAAAGAACAATTAACATAGGCACATTCAAAGCTAATAAAAACAATACAATTCATATACTTACGAAGAATAAATCGAATTTAAAGAATTGTATTGACATCGTTTCACCTGAAGAAACAATGGACATAAATGACCAGTCTAAAATGCTATGGCATAGAAGACTTGGACATTTTTATCAAGACAATTTAACTAAATATCTAAAACTCCACAATGTCAAAATTAATGAATGCTTAAATTGTAAAATTGCCAAATTAAATAGGAAACCCCATAATGGAGACACTCCAAAGGCAAAGCATCCACTAGACGTAATCCATTCTGATGTTATCGGCCCTATTTCAAAATCATACTCAGGGAAAAGGTATGTTCTTACTTTTATTGACGAATATACTCGCAAAAGTTGGATCTTCCTCTTGGAAAACAAATCAGAAGTTCCAAGAACAATTATAAATTTCTTTACTTACTTAAATAATCAATTCTATTATAATATTAAAACTTTTCGTTCGGATCAAGGTACTGAATATAACAATAAAAAGGTACTAAACTACTGCAAGGAACACGGTATTATAAAAACATTTTCACCACCATACAATCCTCAAAACAACGGGATTGCTGAACGATTCAACTACACCATTGTAAGTTGTGCAAAAACTTTAATTCAGTGGAGCAAAATGTCTAGTGAGTTTTGGGATTACGCTATCAAATATGCAAATTTACTTTATAACATAACTCCACATAAAGGAATTGGAAATAAAATTCCAAATGAAATCTATTATAACAAAAAGATCAGTCTTAAATATGTTAAAGTTTTTGGTTGTGATGCCTACTATAAAGATTTTTCACAAGGAAAAATGAAATTTGATAGCAACAGTAAAAAAGGCGTATTTTTAGGAATAAGCATTGAATCCAATTGCTATATAATTATGGATTCAAAGGACTACAGTATTCACTTAGTAAGAGAAGCTGTATTTGATGAAGAAACTCCATCAAATTTATCAACCAAGATACGCAACAATAAATTACCAACCAACATTTTCAATAACGACAATTATATTTACGAATTACCAATTATCAACTCTAACGAAAATGAAAATACATACGATGATTCTGGAAAATTGATATACAATGAAGAATCTAATGAAGAATCTAATGAAGAATCTAATGAAGAATCTAATGAAGAATCTAATGAAGAATCTAATGAAGAATCTAATGAAGAATCTAATGAGGAATCTAATGAAGAAAATACAGAATCCAAAGAAAATAATTCTTCATCAAGAAAAGGTGAGGAATCAGAAATTGATTCACCTGTTTCATCTATTAAAAACAATAATATTAATAAAATTATAAATACTCCTATTACTAACAACAAGAAAGATGAGAATAATAACTCTGCTAAAGGTAAGGAACCTGAAGACAATTATCTAAATGATGAAAAAATTGAATCTATTGATGATCTCGCTTCAGATTTCCAATCTATTAGTGTTTCAAATGATGAATCAAATTTCTCTGGGGACATTTCTTTAGAAAAGGATAAAATAAAATTTAATCCATCCACTAAAAGAAAGTCATCAACTTGTAATATTTCACCTACCAAAAAGAAGATTAACTTAAACAATGAAATATTAAACACTGTTCCCCTTAAACATAAATTGATTCATTCCGAACATCCAGAGAGTAAGAAATTAAGACCATCCATGAATGAATCGCATAAAAGACCTGGAAACCCTATTCAATCCAACAGTAACAAAAAGCACAAGATCTCCCTCGACAATGTTGAAACTTCTAAAAGATGTATTACTGAAACACCTCTTTCATATAAACAAGCCATCACGCGTTCAGATAAAATCCGGTGGATAGAAGCTATGAATTCCGAATTACAAAACTTCTATGACAACCGAACCATGATTTTTGTTAAATCGCTTCCTCCTGATGTTAAACCCATAACTACTAAGTGGGTCTATACTCTAAAAAAGGACGGTAATGGTAATATCTCAAAATACAAGGCTCGTCTGGTTGCTCGTGGTTTCACCCAGAGAAAGGGAATTGATTATAACTTAACATATTCTCCTACCCTTAGTTTAGATAGTCTAAAACTTATAATTGCGCTTGCTTCAAAATTCAATTGGGATCTAATGCAGCTTGATATTAAAGCTGCCTATCTTAATGCTCCGTTGGATAAGGATATTTATGTTAATATCCCCCCTGGTGACAAGAATTTTGGTAAAGGTTATTGGCTTCTTAGAAAAGCTTTATACGGATTAAAACAGTCAGGTCGCCAATGGCACATCCACTTCACAAACTTTCTCAAAAATAATGGTTTCACTCAATTGACATCTGAACCATGTATTTTTGTTAAAATGGAGGGAGGAAGAGCTGTCTGTATTATTGGAGTTTACGTGGATGACTTATTAATAACAGGAATAAAATACTATATAAATAAAATTATTAAAAGAATTAAGAAAAACTTTAAAGTTTCAAAATGCAGTGAAGCAGATTATATTTTAGGAATTAATATTGAAAAGGAAAATTCAAGCTACGTAATTTCTCAAATTCAATTAATAAATGATATATTACAAAGATTCAAAGTTAAAAATATAAGAAAGTCAAAAACGCCTTGTTCAAGCATCTCAAATTCAGCAAAGAATAATGAACCATTCGATAAAACAACATTTAAAAGTGCAATCGGATCGTTAATCTATCTAGCCAGGTGTACCCGTCCAGATATTACTTACGCTGTAGGAAAGATTGCTAGAAATTCTGAGAATCCTACCATAGCTGATTGGAAAATGGTAATAAATATATTAAAATACTTAAATTATACTAAATACTACAAAATTAAATATAAAGGACAGGGGGAAATTATGGCATATACTGATGCTGACTACGCTGGTGACCCAAAAGATAGGAAATCTACTTCGGGGTATATAATATCAATGAATAATGATCCAATATGTTGGCAATCCAAGAAACAAACAGTAGTTGCCACATCTACCGCGGAAGCTGAATACATTGCTACCGCTGAATGTACTAAAAAGGTTTTATGGATCCGAAATATTTTATATGAAATATTCAACATTAAAAAACCAATAAAAATATTCACTGATAACTTAGCAAGTAAAACGACAATAGAAAACGGTGAACTCAACAATAAATTAAAACATATAGAAATAAAATTTTACTTCAATAAAGATAATATCAAAAATAACAGAATAAAATTAGAATACATCAATACCGAAAGGATGTTAGCCGATCCATTAACAAAAGATTTTAATGGACCAAAAATGACTAAGTTTACAAACCAAATCTTTGACAAGCAAACATTCTGGTCTGAGGGGGAATGTTAGAATACAAAGAAAAATATATTAAATTTATATTAAAATAATTTATGTGTATTAAATAAATTAAAAGATATTTTTATAATACAACGAACTCGTTGTTAAGCTAATACAATGAAATATATTATGTAATAATTTCTCGTTATATTTTTATTTAGCCACAAATAGTATAAATACAAATGTAATCTCATAAATTTTAAAAATCAAGTAATTACTCATATTAAAATAAATAAACTTTAATCAATAAAATATTTTATAAACAAAAATTTTTTTATAATTTATTTATTTATTTATTTTATTATTTATTTATCTATTTATTAAAATTTTGCGAAATGAAACTTTTCCGAAATGAAATTTTTGCAAAATGAACTTTTGCGAAATGACACAAAAAATTTTGCGAAATGAAACTTTTCCGAAATGAATTTTTGCGAAATGACACACACTCCCTTTGGTTCAAGTTCTCTTGTTGGGAGAAGTTTTATAAAGTTGTTATTTAATTATAAAATTTTATTTATTTATTATTTAAAAATAATTATTAAATTAATTAATACATGAATTTAATTATTATTCGAAAATATAAAAGTAATTATAATATATTTTTGGCATAAAACTGTGCTGTGCAAAGAATAATTATAAAGAATTATTCTTGTTTTTATATTTGAAATTCATAATAAACTATTTAATTAATTAATTCTCTTAGAGTAACTATTAAGTATTTAAAGTATTTAATATAAAAGTATAAAATAAAATATAAAATATTCATAAAATATTAATAAAAATATAAATTTATTATAATTAATAAAATATTAATATAAAATAATAATTATTAAAATAATTAAAAATATAATAAAATAAAATATTAATATAAAAACAATAAAAATAATAAAAAGAAATTTATAAATTATTTCAATTTTAACATAACATAAAATTTATGTAATAAATTTTATGTTTACATTAATTTTTATGTTCTTTCATAATTTTATGTCTTTACATAATTTTTAATTTTATCACGTTATTTTCGATCACGTTTTATTTATGTCACGAATTTGCAAATGATTTATTAATTTATTTTTATGTAATTATTAATAAAATAATTTATTAATAATTAAAGTTTTTATTTACGTTTTATATCAAATGTAAAAAAAATTTATGAATCATGAAAAAATATTTAAAATTTTGAATGAATGAAATGATTTTAATTTTGTTTGTTTTTTTTATGTTTTTTTTACAAAAAAAAAATTTTTTTATTTGTTTATCATAAAATTATTTTAATTTAAATCTTTGATAATTAAATTAATTATCAAATCTTAAATATAACAAAAAAAATTAAAAAAATTTTTTTTTTTTTTAATTATTTTATTTTTATATTTGTATAGTAATAAGATGTGGGTGACTTTTTTTTTTTTTTTTTTTAAATTTTTTTTATTTTTAATAATTTTAAAATTTTTATTTATTTATTTAAAAGTAATATATTATATTGAATTACATAATATATTTTATTATAATAAAACTTATTATATTTAATATAATATTATAATATTCCATATTACATTCATTTATTGTAATATCTTAATCATTAAAAAAAAAATAATCTTAATCATTAACAAAAAAAAAAGATAATAATGATAGGTGAATTAATAATAATAATAATAATAATAATAATTATAATAATAATAATAATAATAATAATAATAATAATAATAATAATAATTATAATAATAATAATAATAATAATAATAATAATAATAATAATAATAATAATAATAATAATAATAATAATAATAATAATAATAATAATAATAATAATAATAATAATAATAATAATAATAATAATAAAAAATAAAGTTTTATTTATTATTTATATTTATATTATTTATGGGGAGTGTTTGAATTTCAAAATTTTATAAATTAATAAATAAATTAATAGATAAATAATTTTTATATTATAATGTCAAATTAGGGTTAGTTTTTTTATTATTTTTTTTTTTTATATTGACTAAAAAAAAAAAATAAAAAATTATATTATTCAAAAAAAATTTTTTTGAAATTTTCATTATATTAAAAAAAAAAAAAAAAAAGATATTTCTTGAAATCTATAAGAAGTATTTATTATTTAAATATACTTTATATTGATAAAAAATCAAATTTAAACGTTTTATATATCTTTAAAAAAATAAAAATGTACATATAAATAAAAATAAAATATTCTTTAAAAATAATCATTTAAATAAAAATTTTTTGGGAGTAGAGCATTTCGCCAAATAGCATTTCGCCTGGTTGCATTGCACCATTTTTTATGAAAGCATGTAACGTATTAAAATAATGTGGTATTTCGCCATATTGGAAATTATTAAATAAATAAATACATAAATAAATAAATAAAATTAAATATTATTATTATTGAATAAAAATAAGTTTAAAAAAATTATTTTTAATTTTTATTTATTTATTTATTTATTTATTTATTTATTTATTTATTTATTTATATCAATATTCCACTTGGGGAAATGAAACTCTCCCAATTTTTTTGTAAAAAAATTTTTTTAACCTTCATACTTTTAAACTTTATGGTATAGATATTAAAATTAATAAATAAATAAAAATTAATGATATAGATATGAAAGATATTAATAAAAATATTATATATATAATATATTTTAATTTTTATTATACAATTTAATAGAAAATATTTGTTTAATACTATAAAAGTTATTAATAAAAATATAAAAGTATAAAAATAAAAATAATTCTAAGATATTTATATAGAAATATTTAATGATAAAGATATATTTTAATATATATATATATATATATATATATATATTTTTTTTTTTTTAAATTAAATTTTTTTATAAAAAAATATTAAAATTATAAACAGTTATGGATTTTTAACTATAAATAATTTTAACTATTAATATTAATTTTACAAAATTAATATTAATAATTAAAATTATTCTTATATATATATGTAATTTATATACTATATCATAATATTAATTTTGTACAGTTATAGATTTTTAACTAAGAATAATTTTAACTAATAAAATCTATAACTGAACAAAATTAACTATTAATATTAATTATGTAAAATAGAATTCAGATAATTTTTTTTTTTTTTTTTTTTTTTTTCATTTGATCATTTCTCTGTCATTTATTACAAATCACTATTTATATTATATAAATTAAACATATATATCATAATTTAATAATATCATTTCTGAGTCTTCAAATATCAATTAGTTTTGTATTCCATAGTTTTGTATTTTTTCCAAATTTCTGTATTTTTCATTTTTATAACAATTATAAGATAAAGATTCTTCTTGTTTTAATGCTTATATGAATTTATAATAAAAAAAAAAAAAAGCTTTTTTGAAAATAAATTATTTAAATAATTATTGAAAGATTCTGACGCATTATTTATTCTATATTGTTATAATAATTCCTATTTTTATAATTTATATATATATATATATATATATATATTTTTTTTTTTTTTTCAAAAATATTTTAAAATTTTAAAAAAATGGTTATTATTATTTGTTTCACATCTAATCTTACTTTAAATATCAATTAAATATATATCCTGTATTATTTTTAATTTCTTTATACCAAAAATTATACTACTTTTTATTTTTTATCGCATAAAACTGTTTACAAATAACGCTTATATTAACAATGTATTCATGATTTTTTATTTTTTTATTCATATTTAAATAATGGTTCATTCAAAAATATTCCTAGTTTTGCGATATATAATAATCTTACAGGATCACATTAGCTGTATATTTCATTTTAAAAATCTTTTATATTTTCTTCATAAGATTTTGATATTTTAAAAGAACTTTTTTTAAAATAATTATATTTAAATATTTATATTTATAATATTAATTTATAAATAAAAAAAAATATATTATTATTTAACCCTTTAATAAAGAGTTTAAATTATAAATTTCTTTTATAAGTTATATTTAAAAAAATATATCTTTTTGAAAACGATGTTTAAAAATAATACTTAATAAATAAATTATTTTATATTTTTTTTATATCAGCAATTGTTGTGAACTTTGAACTTTAACTTTTTTTATTTATTCAATTATTAATTACCAAAATATTTTATATTTATTTAAATTATAATTAAAAAAAAAAAAAAAAAAAAAAGTACCTAAAAATTATGAACCAGTATAATTTATTTTGATATATTAAAAATTTTTAATATAAAGTTATATATATTTGTAATTATAATTTATTGATTTTTAAAATTAATTATTTTAATTAATTTTTTATAATGTTTTTTTATTTTATGATATGTAAAAAATTGCATATATTTTTTAAAAATCAATAAATTTTAATTAAATGTATATATTAATATATAAATTATTATAATATAATTCTTTATTTCATATTTTATTTTTATTTTAAAAAATGATATTTTTATTTTTTAGTAACAAAAAATTATTAAATATTTTGTTAATTAATAATAGTTAATAAAATATATTTTATTTCAATTATCTAATTTAATTAAACAAAAAAAAAAAAAAAAAAAAAAAAAATGAATTTTATTATTTTATTGTTAGCTCTAACTATTTCTACTTTATCTTATGCTATTTCTATTAGTTTTTGAAATGAATAAAAAGATATGTTACCTATGATGAAGCTTTCATGAATAATTTAAGTGAAGAATGAAGATCAGAATATGAAAATTTTGATTATTATAATCATGAATGCCTGATATAAACTTAGTTAATTATAAGAATTCTTGTTCAGTAGTTGGTTCTGAAAAATATAAAAAAAAAAAAAAAATTTTTTTTGATGATCTATTAAAATGTTTTCCAAGTTGCAAAGATATTACTGAATTTATAGAATTTTTTCTATCAACTCTAATGAAAACTCATCTAAAAGGGTGTAATGTACTCTGTCAAATAAATGAAAAGTGTGAATCATGTCCATGCTCTTTGGCTTTAATGACAAAAAGTAGCGGTGTTTACTGTTTTATAACAATGTAAATCTAAAAAATGTACCTAATCGTTACTTAAAATTTATAATGATGTTAATATTGACCAATTTAAGCTTACGAAAATTTTCACTTATACTACTGGAAATTATAAAATTATAAATATATTGAATTATATTCAGTAGAACAATTAGTTTCTCTTTTAGAATCTAAAAGATGTAAGTCTCAATAAGTAAAGCTAATTATGTTATTAATACTTCCATATTAATTTCTATAGTTTTATTATTATTACTATTACTTTTATAACAAACAAAAATACATTATTAAATAAATATATATAATAAAAAAATGTGTAAATAAAATAATATTTTCTATTAATATTTTATTAGAGAATTGATTTATTATAATATAATATTTTAATATAAAAAAGAAAAAAAAATAAGTAGGAAAAAAAAAAATAAAAATAATAACAGAATAAATAAATAAAATAAAAATAGTAAAATTAAATAAAAATTAATTATAATATATATAAAATTAAAAAAAAAATAATAATTAATTTTATCAATTTGAAAAAATAAAAATAATTTTAGATAAAAAAATAAAAAGTATATAAAAGTAATAACAATTTAGAATCTATAAGAAATACAAGTAACACTGAATTTTCAACAATTTTAATGAAAAATATTAATAACAAATTAAAAGCATTATGGAAAAATTAATATATACATAAATTAAAAAAATATATATATATATATAAATTAAAAAAAAAATAAAAAATTCAAAAAAATTCAAAATTAAAAAAAAATTAAAAAATAAAAAATAAAAAAAAAAAAAAAAATAATAAATTGGTAACTAGAGAACCTATAGTCAGTTATTTGTGATAATTATCTATCATAATTTCAATACAAGTTTACAATCTCAATTTATTGAGTCTTGGAACATTGAAATATCCATTCAATAATTGGATAAAAAAATAAAGAAAAAAACTCTAAATTCTCTGTTTTAAATTATCCTGCCACTATCATAATATCAAAAAAAAAAAAAAAAATTTTTTTATTAATTAATTTTACTAAATGGCATCAATGATAATATAATTTGAACTTCTTTATACTTGATATACCTGATAATGTAGTATTTGAATAATTCTAATAGAATTATATTGTGACATTATTCAATTATACTAATATTTTTCTCTAATAATTGATTAAAAAAAAATGATTCAATTTTGATGTTTATCAGAAAATTAAGACTTAGAAGAAATTTGAGAAAACTCTATACAATTAGTATTCAAATGACATAAATGAGCTCAAATATCATCACACTTTTTACTAAATTCAATATTATTAGTAAAAAATTACGTATTATTTTAGATTTTATTTATTATATTAAATATTAATACTTATATATATATATATATTATTTTATATATTTAAAAGATATAATATTTAATATAATAAATAAAATTGATTTTTATATATATATATATTTTTTTATATTATTTTATTTTTTTATATAAATGGATTGATTTTTAATTTTTTTTTATTATTATTTATATTGTAAAAAAAAGTAATAGTAGTAAAAACATTATTATTGTTATTTAAAGATGGAGAATATAGATGAAACAAATGAATTAGTAAAAAAGATTAGAGAGGAATTAGAAAAAGATTTTGATCAAGATGTTATTGATCTAGCCAATAAAATACAAGATATTGAAATATATGATTCAAAAATTGATGAATTATTTAAAACAATATTTGGGAATCCTAGAAATAAAGATATTACAATAAGATTTTTAAAAGATTTAATTAATTTGGATATAAATGAGGATGAAATTATTAATTTTTTAGATAAGGAAAATCTTTTCAGTGAATATGATCCTAACCAAAAAAAGACCTATTGTAGATATTAATATAGAGATAAAAAGTAACCAAAGTAAAATAAATATTCAAAATATCGATCAAGGAGCCTCTAGTTCTAATTCTGAAACAGCCATCCAACAAACTAAACAAATTAAACGTAATAAAAATTTACCAAAAAAAAAAAAAAATATTAGTGGAAATGCAAGTTTTTAATGATTCCAATTTTTTTACTAGAATTATTTACAACATATTCAAACAATTTATTAATTTATACCATAGTGATGAATTTGTAAATAAAACAAAAATTATTTCATTAAATTTTTTATATGAAAATAAATTCAGACTCAAAAAAAAAAAAAAAAAGATGGTCATAAATTTTTCCATAATTTTAATATTAATTGTAAAGATATAGATAAAAAATATGAAAATATTGAAATTTATATTATTGAACTCGCAAGATTTGATATAAATGATTTTGATGATAAAATTGATAAAAATTTATGGGTTGCCTTTTTAAAATGTATTACTTATGAATTGACAAAGTTTAATATCAAAGGAGAAGAGAAATCCAACTGAGTACCCGTTAACCATTTATCACAAGATTTTATTGAAAAATTGTCACGTATTAAGGAAATTGAGCGAGCCATTGAAGTATGTAGAAAGAAACCTAAAAAGTATGAGAATTATCAAAAATTATTTTCTATGGATGAAAAAATTAATGAATTAGAAAATCAAATTGATGAATTGAAAAATGAAACTGATATTTTACAAAATGAAAATGATATTTTATAAAATGAAAATGATATTTTACAAAAAGAAATTGAAGAATTAAAAAGGAAATATGAAGGAAATGAAATTACATTTAATAAACTTCAAAAATTTACAAATTAACCTAAAATTATTATATTTTTTAATTTACAAAATAACTTTAAATTATTTTTTAATTTCTCTTTATTTATTAAAAATATATTTTATTTCAAATTTTTAATAAATAAATAGTAATTAAATAAAAAATAAATGTATAAAAAATAAAAGAATAAATAAATTAAAAATTAAAAAAATGTATAATAAATTACAAATAAATAATTGTGATAAGCATTTTCTTAATTTTATTTGTTATTATGGTTTTACTTTCAACAGTGATTTTAGTAGGTATTGTAATTAAATCTAAATGAAATAATCATGTTTCATAATTGTTGGAATCTTGAAAAAAGTGATGATCTTTATCAGTAATTGTAATGATGCTCTACAATGACATAAGGTGATACTGCCTTATCATACTGTCATTAAATTCTTGCATGATTCTATTTTTTTTTTAATTCAATTAATTTTTTTAAAATAATTTCTAATGAAGCCACTTTTTTTTATTTATTTATTTATTTATTTATTTATTTATTTATTTATTTAGTTATTTATTTAAATTTTAAAATTTAAATTTTAATAATTCTTAATAAGAATTTATATATATACAAATTATATATATATAATTTATATATGAAAAAAAAAATGATTTGTTTATAATGAAAAAAAAAAAATAATTATTGTAAAATAATTATAACTTCTTCCCCTCCAAAGAAAACCTATATCTCCACCATTTGATAAAGTACGCCAGGTTCAGTATCTCTTATTGGGAAAAGTTATATATTTTATTTATGTAATTAATTAATATAATTGTAACGATTAAACTTGTAAGAATCTATAATTATTTTTAACAAAATAATTATATTAAGTTATAATAATATAACTTTTATTTAAATCATATTACATTCGTACACTTAATTATAATTAATAATTTATTTAATATTATATTAAATATTTGTTTAATTTAGTATTAGAAAATTATTTAGATAAATAGTTTTTTTTTACATTTAAATAATAATAATTTATTTAATCATTCATTTAGATATTAAATTTATTAGTTTAATAATTTATTTAAATTAAACTATTAAACTAAAACGTTACTCTATATTATATAATGTATTCTGTATTTTATAATGTATTTTATATTTTGTTTACTACACAATTTAATATTATTAATATATTATTTTCCTTATATGTAAATTCATATTTTTATGATTGAAATATCTTTTATTCCTTATTCTTTTATTTTCGATCATTAGATTAGATTAGATTAACCAATCGGTTAATTAAGGTTTTTTCCAATTACTTTATGGAAGTAATTGGTTTTACTTAATTAATGCGATGATCGATATGGATAGAATATCGATCAAAAGCTTATCTAGGTTTTTCTATCTAATCGTTTCCTAGATAAGAGAATTGTTAAGATTAGAAAACACTTTTTTATTTTAACCTTATTTTTAGAAAAAGTATATATGAGGCTCTTGAGTTCTCTTTGAGAAATCAAGAGTTATTATTATAACAAATATAATAAATAATAATAATAACAATAATAATAAAAAAATAAACACTTTTAATAATTTTTATATTAATAAAAAATAAACTTTTAATAAAATAATTTCTTAAAACATAAAATCAACTCTTTTTTTAAAATTCGGTGTTTCGTTTATAATATTTGCTATAATAAACTCCAAATAATTAGATTTGAATCATAGGTAAGTTTGATTCTTTTCTAACCTTTAATATTAATAATTTAATTATATTTTATAATAAAATTATTACATAACTTGTTACGGTTCGGGTGTATTAGAAAATTTTATTTATTTCATTTAATTTTTTTATTCTTAAGTCGACATTTTAATTATTGAAAAACTTCACCTATTTATACTTTTTGAAAAAAAAACAATAAATATGAAAAGCCTTTCTACATTTTATCATCATATCTAAAAAAAGAAAAAAAAAAATAATTTACTATTACTAATTACCTCAAATTTTATATTAAATTAAATTAACTAATTTATAATTATTTGATTTTAATAAATTTTGTTTATATAATTTTATATTATTTTTCATATACTAAAACTAAAATTTTTAATATATACGAAAAGAAACAAACAAAATTTAAAAGATTTTACAGAAAAATAAAGTTATTTTAATCAAGAAAATTAATATAATATTCTTATATTTTATATAAAATAAATTTAAACTCTATAATATATTTAATATTTATTATGAATCAATTCAGATTTGATTTTATTTGTGGGGAATAGAAATATTTATAAATTAAATAATCAATTTAAAAATAAAATAAAATATTAAAAAGAATAATACAATTTTAATATTGATATTTTATATAATAATAATATAATAATATATTTAAAAATAAAAATTAAAAATAAAATATTAATATTAATAATAAACATTTTAATGAAATAATTGAATTAAAAGTTATATTATAGAAATTTATATTAATAATAAAAATAAAATATAGATTTATTGATAATATTTTAATAACTTTTTAATAAAAATATAGATAAAAAATTATATTTATAAAATATTTTATTATAGAAAATAGAGTAAAGTAATATAAAGTTAAGAACAATATAATGGATTCTAAAGGTAAGTTGAAATTCTAATTAATAATTCATTATATATTCGTTCTTTACCAAGATGCCCCCACTAAGACTCATGCTAATCTGTAGCTGAGTTGTACTTTACATATATTTTTCAAATGAACATTACAATTCATTTGAATATCAGTATTTGGGTCAGTAAGTGTTACGGTATTAAACTGCTTTTTAATTACTTTTAAAGGACCAACAAAATAGGATTCCGATTTAGAACGACTAAAATTTCGAACAAGAACTAAATCACCAATTTTAATGTTTTTTTTTTTTTTTTTTGAATTTTTCATGCTACTTTTTTCTTCTTCTCGATTTGCCCAATATTTACTTGAGTTCTTTACATTTTCAGCTGCTTCTATAGTTCCTCTATAATGAGAGATAAATTTTTCTGAAAGGATTTCATATGAGGGTTTACTGACTCCTTTAGTAGGTCTAGCTGCAATGTCGAAAGGCTGTTGATCCTCACGACCATAAACTAATTCGAAGCTAGAATGTTTAGTTACAGGAATTCTTTGTAGTTCTATGGGCCCACAAGGCCGAAGGCAATACCTCATTCCAGTCTTTATTTTTTTTTCACCAAGTAGTCTTAATAATTTTCCGATTTCTTTATTTCTGTTTTCAACCAAACCATTACTTTCTGGGTGATAGATAGTAGTAAATTTTTACTTAAACATCATATAAATCAAGAAATCTTTTAGTTCATATTTGAGGTGAATTGAACCCCATTATCCGTTGTAATGACTTGAGGAACTGTAAAACAAAAGTGAAACAGATTACAATAACAAATGAAAAATTTAAACACGTAAGAAGAAAATAAAATATAGTTTGTTAAATTTGTTTATAATAATTAGTTTATTAATTCTTCTTTATTAAAATATATAAAATAAAAATAACAATTACATCGAAAAAAGAAAAGTGAAGAGTATCTTCTATTTTATATATTTTTCCTTAGTACATTAATAATATATTATTTTATTTAAGTTACATTTATTTTAATATAAAAACTATTCTAATGAATTTTATTAAATAATAAACTTATAAACTATGACTAAATTTAGTAAAATATAATTATTAATTAAACTAAATACTAAATAATTTAAATTAAGTACATTTATTATCTATTTATTATTTTAATATTATAAGTAAAGTTTTTATTTATTTTCAATTTAAAAACAATGTTATAAGAGTCATAATTAAGTTTTGAAACTTAATTTTCTCAAAATAAATTATTAATTTATTTTACTCTAAACTTTATTCAATTGATTTAAATATTATTGTAAAAACAATATTTTTTTTCCAGAATTAGTTTTTTAAGAAAATTGTTACATTAAAAATTTGTCTTTGGCTTAAAGAATATAATTCAAAAATTTAGTTCATACGATTTGTTTATTTTTTTTTTTTTTTTTTTTTTATTATAAATCAAAGAATAATTTACATTTTTGAATTACACAAGAAAAATTTTTTAATTTAAAATGTGATTGGAATAATCACATTGCCTTCAACTTCTGTTGGAATATTTTCAGTTGGTTCTGGATATGGCTGAGGGCGATTTAACTGACATTTTTTTTGCATTTTGATATTATCCATTTTATATCATTGACCATATCATTCCAGTAGTAACTTTTCCTAAGACTTTGATATGTTTTATAATAACCTTCATGGTCAACATAATGTGCTTCTAGAATTAATTTTATTTTTTCATTTATTTCAGTAACATGTTTTCTATAATTATTTCCAATAATAAAATAATTTATACCATCAATCTTAGTGAATTTTTCATCAATAAATTCTTTAATTACTTTAGGAAGTGTATCATTCTCATTATATTTATCTATTTTTATAGATAATACCTTTTGTTCTTTTTCATTCTTCATTCTAGATAAAGTGTCAGCTACTACATTCTTTTTACCTTGTTCATAACGAATATCAACTTTTAGCATACTTGCAGTCAAACACTATCTTGTTTGTCGGGCATTATTCGGTTCCTTATTATTGAATAAACCCAATAAAGGTTTGTGATCTATAAAGACTATGGTTCTAAAGGGGCTTCCCACAATATAAGGTTTTAATTTAGTAATACAATAAAATAAGGTTGTTCCTTCCAAATCCGTTATTCCAATAATTCTTTTCTGCTTTGGTTAAGCTACGACTAATGAAATGAATCGGGTGTTCTATTTCTGACTCGTCTTTCTGCAGTAAAACTCCACCAATACCTTCATATGATGCGTCTGTACGGATGATGAATTCTTTGTTGAAATCAGGCTATTTTAAAATAGGAACATTAATTAATTTTTCTTTTAATTTGATAAAACTTTGTTCTTTTTCACTGCTCCATTTATATTTTACGCATTTTCTTAATCGTTTATATAGAGGAGCTGGGTTTGAGCTTATTCATTAATGAAGTTCCTATATAATAACCTACAGCACCTAAGAATGATCTTAACTCATGTACATTAGTGGGTTCTTTCCAAGCTTTAATTGCTTCTATTTTACTATCTTGAGGACTAAGACCCTTAGTAGAGATCTTATGACCAAGATCTTCAACGTCAGTTTGTATAAAATGACATTTTTCAATATTGATTTTTAATTTTTGTTCCTTGAAGATTGCTAATACTTGCTTTATGAGTTCGATATGTTTTTCGACAGTGTTTGAATATATATGTATATCATCAATAAAGTTGAAAACCCATTTTACGATTAAAGGAAATAAAATTCTATTCATTTCCCCTTGGAAGGTAGCCGGAGCTCCTGTCAATCCAAAAGGCGTAACTTTGAATTGGTAGTTGCCGAATTTTGTAGTAAAACTTGTTTATTTCAACATTTTCTTCGTCCATCAGAATTTGTCCTGAGTATAGGTCCATAGTAGTAAAGATTTTGGCACCATCTAGACTATCAAATATCTTGTCAATATACAGAAGCGCATAAGAGTCTTTTTCGGTTAGATCATTCGCTTTGCGGTAGTCCACACATAATCTCCATTTTCCATTAGCTTTTGGGACCACAACACAGGTGAAGACCATTCCGAATAAGATGGTACAATTAACTTCTTTTTAATAAGCTTAATCAATTCCTCTTTAATAATACCCGATTTAAATTTGGTTACTCTAAAACATTGTTGTTTAACAGGTTTTATGTTCGCTTTCAAGTTAATTTAATGAGGAGCCAAGTCCGATGATGTTAATTCTTCAGAAGATGTCGCTATAATATCCAAGTGTTTTTCAAGTAATTTTACTGTTACATCTTTATAATCTTTATATAGACCCTTTATGGTCTTATCCTGAAAAAATTTTAACTACCACTAGTACAACAACTACTATCACCACCACTACCACTACCACAACCACCATAACAACTACTACTACTACTCCAACTAAAGCCACTACTACTACAACCAAATCAACAACAACAACAACAACAGTAAATCATCTTTACCTACCTATGACATTGAAACTTATTATTTATATAATTCATCCAGAGGAAAATGTTTACGTACTTCAGAAAAAAAAGTCTATTTTTCTGTATTCTATGCCTTTGGTGAATGACTTATATAAAGTTTCCCAAATTTGGAAGTCTGTATCGTTTTAACTTTCTTTTTATTTTCTTTATATTTTCTCCTAAGTTATTTGTATGTTAATTATTTATTATAAGTAAAGCCTTTTATTATACTCCTTTACTTAGTTCCTACAAAATTTATACCAGATGTATTCAATCTTTTATTGGGAGAGTTAAAAAAAAAAAAAAAAACTCTTCACAACCAAGAGAGTCAACGTCAAATCGATATGGCAAAGAAGAACCTCTTACTAGTCCTACTAAAACTCATTACACAAATAGTACTAATCAACCAAACAACTGAAATTGAATCTCCTGATTAATATTTATCTTGATTCTAGGTAGAATTTAGAGGCTACCATACCATCTACTTTACAGATGTTATTACTTTGTTTTATTTTATTAAATTTTTTTTTAGGTTGAAATGATGAAAAATATTCTATTTACTATTTATGTGGCTTTTATAGCAATATTATTTGTCGATGCTGATAGAAAAGTTGATTTCTAAATGTATGCGTTATTTACTAGATAATAAATATATTAATAAAATTAATATTTCAGATATTCATTTCATGATAGTGGAACATTTAATTTTAGGACAACTATATAATAATTTGGTCTTGCAATATGCAACATTTTCATGGTATCAAATGAGACAATATATAGAATTTAGAAGAACTCAATATATAAACTTTGAAGAACAATTGAAAAACGGAATTAGATATCTTGAATTATCTAAAAAAAGATCTATTTATAATGATATAAATGCATGGTATATAACTATGCATAGATTTAGGAAAAAGGGATTACCAAGCAATTAAATTAACTGATATATTTGATACATGTATTAATATTTAAAATGAACATATATACGAAATAAAAATATTCATTTAAAAAATGATCATATTCAACCATCTGATATAAAAAATAATTTTAGACAAATAAATTCAAATGTAACTTTTTTAAATGCATCAATACTGCCAATGGTATTGATTATAATAAATATGTTTATATTAAATCTACAAATCTACTGTTCCAAATTTTGATGATACTATAACAAAATCTTTAATTATTACTTATGATAAATATAAATATAACGATAAAAATTGGTTTAGGTATCCAAATACCAGTAAATTATATAAGAGGTTGTAGGAATTACGAAGATGATGGTGATATATAATATTCAATAATTGAAAATACCTATTATAATCAAGATGCTTATATGATCTGGATAAAATGTAAACTTGTAGAAAATAATGATCAATCGGTAAAAATAATTCGAAAGTCTTGAAACTCGTATATTATTATTATTATAAAGAAGAGGTAAAACAATTATAAAACTAAAACACATGATAATGAAATATTAAAAAATGTTTCAGATAATATTAATTTTATGAATATGGCAAGAATGAATTTGGTTAATACACTCTCTTATGCTTACATTCCAGTATAGAACATAGAGCAATCAACAAATTATTTAATGATTGATTGTAGTGAAGATGATAATCAAATCAACCATCATGTTCATTTTAAGATTGTTGATAACAAATATAACTGTATTAAAAATGATATCAATCCAGAAGATTGTTGTTTAGATAGTAAAACTCTGAATTTTGAAACAAGAAAGGATGAATGGTTTGAATGGTATATTGAGAGCTTGAATAGTAAAAAATAGTTGATTTCATTAATGAAATTGTTAGAATTAATCCTAATATTACTTATGGTGTATTTACTTATGAAGATGAATCCTTTACTCCAATAGTCACTGAAATTATTATTCCAACTACTAAAACACCAAATATCGCTGAACTGATTCCTACAATCAAACCTGGGTATATTGTCTATTGGTTTTACCAGTATTTAGCTCGCATTTCTTAATTAATGGAACTAAGGGCTGATGATTAATATATAAAATTGTTTGAAAGGATTTACCTAGAATATATTGCTTATATTTCTCTCTATAATAGAATGTATCAGTTTCTTCTAATTCCGTAATAGCATAATAGAAGAAATTCTCTGCTATTACTATACCTATTACTCTTAAATATAAAAACCACTTTTGTCAAACTTAGTTTTATGTTATTGAATTTCCTTCTATTAATTGTATTCTTAGATTCTCTTGATGTCATACTCATAATCCTAATATCGACTTTGTAAAAATGGATATTTTCTTTCCTTCTCATTTTTGTACTTTTAATTGTCTTTTAATCTACAATGTTACTAATGATACAAATTCTAACTCTCTTCCTACTTCTTATACCTTTATTTACTCTGAAGTTCTTTCTTCTTACGAAGCCTTCGATAACGACTTGTTTAATTCTGACTCTTCTTTATCTATTTCTATGTCCAATGATTCTTCCAATAGTTCTCCTTCTATTCCAAAGGAACTATCTTCATTCAATGACGTATTCATTGAATCTTCTGCTAATGTTCTTCCTCCACATTGTCCCTACGATTGTGCTATTAATCTCAAGGAAAACTTTAATCATTTTTATGGACCAATATATCCTCTTACTGATGAAGAATCTAACGCACTCGAGGATCATATCAAGGAAAATTTCGCTAAAGGATTCATCAGGAAATCTAATTCCCCTGCCGGTGCTCCTGTCTTGTTTGTTCATAAGAAAAATGGTAAACTTTGTATGTGTATGGACTATAGAAGATTGAATGATATTACTATTCGTCATTCCTATCCATTTCCGTTAATACAAGATACGCTTGAACATTTAGGAAAAAGAAAAATATTTTCAAAACGGGACCTCAAATTTTCTTATAATCCCGTTCGAATCAAAAGCGGCGGCGAGTATATTGACAACTTTCAATTGTAAATTTGGTCATTTTAAATATCTTGCCATGCCTTTCGGTCTCAAGAACGCTCCTGCGGCATTTTAATACTTTATAAATGATGTTCTCAAAGGTATCCAAGGTTCATTTGCTTACTCTTATGCTGACAATATTATTATTTTCTCATGTTTACTGAAGTCCTTTCCCATTTATGAATTGCTGGTCTTTATGCTATTCTTGAAAGATGTGAATTTTTCGTCTCCTTCATTGATTTTTTTGGACACTGTATTTCTTCTGAAGGAATTTTGAAGGATCCTAAAAAGGTCTCTCCAATCTTAAATTGGCTTGTTCCTAATAACGTTAAAGAACTTCAATCCTTCATCGGTCTTGCTAATTACTACCGTTGTTTTATTCCAGGTTTTGCTAAACTTGCTCATCCTCTTCATAAATTGTTAAGAAAAAATGTTAAATTTAATTGGTCTCCTGAAACTCAAAGTGTATTCAATTTCCCTCAAATCTTTATCTACTTCTTCTCTAATTTTGATATTTTCCAATCGCAATCTTCAATATTTTATTGAAACTGATTCTAGTAATTTTGTTATTGATGCTATCCTTTCACAAATATCTCCAAAGGATAATAAGATTCACCTTGTTTACTTTCTTTTCAAGATTTCTTAGTAATTCCGAAATAAACTATTCAATATACAACAAAGAATTACTTGTTATAGTTGATTCTCTCGAACAGTGAAGACATTTACTTAAGAGTACTAATGAATCCATTCATAATTTATTCCGATCACAGAAATCTACTTTATCTCAAAAATCCTGAAAAATGACTCAGAGATTAATCCATTGGTCTCTTTTTCTCTCTGAATTCAATTTCGTTATTAAAATATTGTGTTGGTTCGGCTAATGATAAATCTAACTCCATTTCAAGACGCCCTGATTATTCTGATGTTCCTCTTTCTTCTATAGATAATACACCTTTTACTGTCCTTGGACCTGAAAATTTTTATGTCGCTGCTTCTTCTATTTCGAATCGCAATGATGAAATACTTTTCAAATATAAGTCTGATGAATTTTACATTAATCTGAAGTTAAATTTTTAAGATATTACATATCTTCAGAAGGTCTTAAGATGAATATTACAAAAATTTCAGCTATTTTAGATCGGCCCACTCCATCCACGGTTTAGGAAGTTCAATCGTTTCTTTGACTAGCCAATTCCTACAAACGTTTTATAAAATAATAAAATATTTTGCTAAAATTGCTTATCCTATTAATAAACTTACATGAAAAAACATTCTTTTTGTATGGAAAAAAGAAGCTAATGACTCTTTTGAACTTCTTAAATGTTCTTTTACTTCTGCTCCCATTCTTATTCCGGCTAATTCAAATTCACAATTTATTAGTACTCTTTTATATGATAATCTCAATTATATTCCTGAATTCATTAGATTTAAGATTCTTTGTTCTTGTCATGATTCCCCTACTGCTGGCCATTTTGGTATAAATAAAACCTCTGACTTAGTTTCTTGAAATTATTGGTGACCTGGCATGTATAAAAATATTAAAAAATATATTCGCTCTTGTAATGCTTGCTAGATCTTCAAAGGTTTTTCATCATAAACCTAACGATTTACTTAAATCTTTATTTAATGGTAATAATCCTTGGGCTTCAATTTAAAATGGATTTTTTTACTGACCTTCCCTCTTTCAACGGCATTTCTTTAATTCTTGTGGTTGGGTGATCGCTTTACGAAGATTGCTAATTTTGTACCTTTCAAGTCAGTCCCTTCTGATGATACTTGTGCCGAACAATTTTTTAATTCTATTTTCATACTTCATGGTCTTTCAGAGGATGTCGTGTCAGATAGAGATATTCAGTTTACTTCTAAATTATGAAATAGATTATTTTATTTACTCCATGTTAATTCTTTTAATTCTTTAACAATAATTTCAGCACGAGGAACAATAGTAATATCTGGATTAGAAGTATCAAATTTAGGATTAAATCTATAATTAAGAAAGAATGGAGTACCATTTGCAGATTCATGGAATGTGTTATTATAAGTAAATTCTGTAAGGGATAAATATTCCACTCATATATTTTGTTGATAATTGATATAGCATCTTAAGTATTGTTCAAGTATGGCGTTTACCCTATACATTTGGCAATTAGCTTATTGATGATGAGCAGAGAATAAGCAAAGATTAAGAAATGTAATTAAAGAAAATCTTCAAAATGCAATTGATTTTCAAAAAAAAATATTATGATATTAAACATCTCCTCCAGTTTAAAGTTGATTTAAAAGTATACCTGCTAAAGAAAGATTTAATAAATAATAAAAAAGGTAATCTTGCTCTAAAGAAATCTGGTCCATTTACTATTTTAAAGAAAATTTCAGAGGTAAGTTATAAATTAAAACTACCAAACTCTTTTAGGATCTTTCTAGTATTCCACGTTTTACTTCATGAACCAGCCTATGAAAATGAATTTAAAGAAAAAAAAAATCCCTATTCCAAAACCTATTATACTTAATGGAGAACAATAATATGAAGTTGAATCTATTCTTAATTTAAAGAAATTACATAACCAAATTAAATTTAATTCATTGGAAAGGTTATGATGATTCGGAAAACTCATGGAAACCTTTTGAGAATCTTCACTACAATAAACTTTTTGCTTAATTCTACAATTTCATCTCTTAAAATGAGTAAAGTTAAAAAAAAATTACTATTATGCCATAAAATTGAATTTATAAATTTTTTATTATAAATAATATTTTTAAATCCATATATATGTATTAATTATTATTTCATTAAAATAAAAATTTGAATATGACAATATAATAGAACAATAATAAATGTAAAAAAATATATATATAAATATATTTATATTATATTCTTATAGGATTAGAGTATGTGAACTTTTTAAATTAGTAATTTTAAGATGTAAAATATATTTATCTGGTTTAGTACATTGAATTTATTATTATAAGTATTATTATTTTTATTTTATTAATCGAAGTATTAGTAATTTTAGTAAAATAAGGAAAATTAATAACATTTATTGAAGACTGTATTTCTCATACTCTATATAATATTATAAAATATATAATAGACATTCTAAAAGAAAATAAATATCTCTAAATTATGTATTAATTTAATAAAGGCAACTATAATCTTTTGTTGTAAAAAATTAGATAAATTAATATAAACTCATTATATTAAGGTTTTGATAAATAAAGAATCTTTGGATTCTTTTAATCTAGTTTTTAATTAAGAATAATACTAATGGTCATTAGTTATACACTGATACTATTGAAAACCTATTAACGATTATTTTTCAAATTATTTATCATAACTTTTTTTTTTCTATCTTTATCATTATCATTGAAATTTTATAATTTTTATAATAATTAACATTATTTGAATTATTAATAAAAAATATATTAAATTTTATTATTAATACGATTCGTAAAATTATCAAAAACGGCACTTTTTAATGTTTATTAAAATTGTATCCAAAATTAAAACATTATATATAATATAGTAGATGCAACGCTTTATTTTTATCATTATTACGATAAAACAATTTTAGACATTGTATAATATCAACTATTAGTATATATAACCCTTTAAATATTAGTAAATTCTATAAATATTAAAAAGTATTTAAATTAATATTAAAAATATTAATATTAATTAGAAATATTAGAAATACAATTAGAATTTTTAATTTTTACTTTTTATATTAACATGATAATTTGTCATAATTATTAATATGTCAAATCCTTTATTAAGATATAATAAAATAAAGGAATTAATAAATATTAAATGTCAATTGTATTTTTATAAATAATAGTTAAAAGTTTTTCTTAATTTTTTTTTTCTTTAAATAATAAAATTAACTATTATAATATTTAAAATTTATATATAAATCAAACATTAATCATATATTTTTACATCATACATTTAATAGTACCATTATAAAAACAATAGTATTTACATTTGATAGTACCATTATAAAAACAATAGTATTTACATTTGATAGTACCATTATAAAAACAATAGTATTTACATTTGATAGTACCATTATAAAAACAATAGTATTTACATTTGATAGTACCATTATAAAAACAATAGTATTTACATTTGATAGTACCATTATAAAAACTTAAGTATTTAATATAAAAGCTAAATATTTATAAAATTCCAAATTATTGTAATTTAATATTCATTAAAAATAAATACATTATTTACATTATTTACATGAATAGTTTAATTGTATAAGTAAATATGCTTTTATTTTCATTAAAAATTTTATAATTTTTAATTAAAATTCATTTATTAATTTTAAATTTTAGGAGAATTATTAAAATTTTAGAGATGAAAAAGGTTTATCTTTTATTTTGAAAAAAAAAATAGTATATTTTTATATTTATTTTCTATTATTGATATTTATATTTTTTTTACTATATATTAATAATAAATTAAGTATATATTATATAAAATTAAATAGAAATATAATATAAAAATGAGTTTTTAAAGATATATTTATATAATAATTTAAATTATTATATTTTGTATGTAAGTAATAAACTTTATATCTAATTCATATGATATTAATTTTGACATTTAAAAATAAAAAATTAAATTATCATTAATATAGTTAATTTTAGAGTTAATATAAACATATAATAATTAAAGAAAATTTATTATAAATTTGATAAAAGAACTATTAAATAGTAAATTTAAATAAAAATAACAATAATTTTATTATTTACTTTTAAACTTATAATGATCATGCTCAAATATAATAATAATTAACTTTTAATTAAAATAAAAGAAATAATAATAAATAATTAATTAATAACCAGTAACTTATATAAGAATTATTATAATTGAAAAAAAATTATTACCTTTTTAATAATAATCATTTTAATACATTAATAAATTTATTTTGATTTGAAGTAATTTTTTTTTTTTATTATAAAATATTCTTTTCATCCATTATAACTTATTCTAACTAGGAAGTCTGAAAAAAATTTTTTTTTGGATTTTTTTATTTAATATATATATTTTTTTTTGTGTTTCAAATAAATTTATTGTTTTATCTATTATTATAATAATTGTATATATTAATAATATAATACAATTTATTTTAATAATATCCAATATTTATGAATTTTTGGTAAAATCTTATTTATTTATTATGAATTAAGGTTTCAACAATTTTTAAATTCTATCTCTACTTGTAATATATGCTGTCAAATATATTACAAGTAGAGAATTTCAATTCATTTTATAGATCAAAATTTTTCAAAAAAAAAAATTAATATACTTGTAATAATTGGTATATTTATATTTATAAATATATTAAAATTCAATTATGAAATTAAAAAAATTAAATTAAAATTTTTATTTTAATGATATATTATTCATATATAAATATTTATATTATATCAAATTATTTTTGTAAAATTTTCTTTTTAATAATATATTATCCTTTATATTATAATAAATGAATTATTTACTTTAAATATATTTACAGGAATAATATTTCACCAATTTAATTAATTGAAAATTTCAAATTAATCCATATAATTAATCAAAATTTTTAATTAAATTTAATATATTATTTATTATTTTTGTTAAGCTAAAATTTTTTTTTGTCATAAATATTTACATGTATCAATCTATCTATTTTTGTTATAATATATTTGAAGATTCATCTTTTGTTGTTTCTTATATATTGCTTGCTGTTGCTGTTAAAAAAGAAAAGATATACAAAGTAAATTTAGTATCAGTATTCATGTATTGATAATGAAAAAATATATAATTTTATTTTTTTAATATAAAAATTGTTATATAAAAATAAAAAATTAAATATATCAGTATTATAATTTTCATATTTAATGTGTGATGATAATATGATAATACGTTTAAAAATGTATTTAATTATGGATACATTAAATACATTTTATTTCATATAAATTTCATTTTTTCATGGAGAATGAATGTAATTGTAGTGATTAAAAATATATATATATATATAAAGAGAAAGCATTCTTACATTTAAAATTAATATTCAAATTAATTTTTTTAATTTTATTTTTTTAAAAAAAAGTAATATTCTAATATATGTAGTAATATTTAATACTATATATTATTTTTCATCATTACATTATTACTTATTTTTAAATATATAATTTATTTTTTATAATTATGTATTCTAAAAATAACTATAAAATAAATAATAAATAATAAATAATTATAAAATAATAAATAATAATAAATAATGTAATTAATACTGTTTTATTATATATAGATGAATATATCATAATAATATTTTATTAAATTAATGTTTAAAATAGTAATAAAATTTTATCACATTAATTAATTAATAAATTAAATTTATTTGTTAACTATTATAATTATTTAAATTTAAATACTGTTAATATATTATAAATTATATTATTAATATATTATATCATAAAATTAAATTGAAATTAAATTTATAAAATTCTTTATAATTTTTCCTTTGAAGATATTTATTTATATTGAAAATTTTATATTAAATTTATTAATACTTTAATAAATATTTTTTATTTATTATATAGTTTAATTATTATTATTATTATTTATTATTTTTTTTTTAAAGATACATTTTTACCTTAATTAATCTTATTCTTTTTATTTATATATACATATATTATACAGATATTAAATCTATTAAAAATAGTATATAAAAATTAAATTATTGATTGGCTAAGCTTTTTTTTTTATATATATATATAATACTAAAGTGCTATAGTTTAGTAAAAAATTTAAAAATAAAATAATAAAATTAAAAAAAAAAAATATCAAAAATTAAATAATAGAAAAAGGAAAAAGTTTACAAAAGAAAAATATATTTAATTATACATAATTAAATAAATTTTTAAAGTATTAAAATTAAAACTAATAATTAAACCAATAAATCCAAATAAATAAGAAATGTCATATAAAATCTATTCAATATAATTATTCAATTCTAAAAAAAAAAAAAAAAAAAAAATTAAATAAAATTAAATAAAAATTATATAGAACATTTGTCATAAACATAAAATATATATAATTAAGTAATTAATATGGGTATTCAAATTAAAACTTTATTACCAAGATTTATATATGCTGCAATTACAGTATTTATAACTGTTCATATGTTTGTTTTTTATAATACATATGTTCTCAGTGGGGATTTAATTAAGCAGTACAATAACGTTGATTTTGTATTAGATGGTATTAATAAGCAAGGTGGTATTTACATGTTTGGATCCTATTATCCAATATGGGCTGTCATTTTAATTGAAATTGGATGTGCTTATGTTCTGGAAGTTTCAGTTGCTCAACCATTATCTTTCTATTTAGCTAAAAATACATTTAATCCTTCTTCCACTGATCCAGTTTTCTTTGAAGGTGCTATTATTTGCTCTACTGTATGCTTTATGTGTCCAGCTATGAGCTTTTTAGCTTCTCTCTTCTTTTATCCATATAATATTGGTTTCAATTTCATTACATTAATAGCCAATTGGTTCCAATTAATCTGTTACAACTTCCCATTTGCCTATTTTACTCAAACTTTCTTGGTTCAACCATTTATTAGACAACTCTTTAAGATGATTTTTGGTCCACAACAACAATCCCAAGATCAAAATAATGAAAAGAGAAAGATCGATGATGAAAAATCTGAAATGACTGAAAGAGCTACTGTTGCTGATATTAATAATGCCTTACAAATTATTGAACAATTAAAGAAAGATCTTTTAGACGCAGGAAATTCTACTGTCGTTGAGAGTATTCCAGAAGAAAAGGAAATTATTGAAGTTAATATTGATTAAAATAAGAAAATAAAAGATTTTTTATAATTATTCTTTTAATCAATATTTAATATTACCTATTATCTTTATATCTTAAAAATAGAAAAAAAAAAGGTAAAAAGTAAAATTTACTATAAATTATGTAACGGAATAAAGTTGAAAAGAGCAAGGTTATTTGGGAATTTAAAGTAACATTTATTTATTTTTTAAATAATATAAAATAGTTAATCAAACATTTTAAATATATGCATTTCATTTAATCTATATCAAATATATTATTTTATCATTTATAAATAGTATATTCTTTAATTAAACTTTTAATTTAAAGATTTTTTTTTATTTAAATTATTGAAATTATAATTATTTAAAATTTTAAATTATTATTTAAAATATTTATTCATAAATACTAAATTCTTGTTTCATATAAGGGAGTAATGAAATATAATTATTTCATTATCTGTATATATTACTCTTTTTTTCTTATTTTTATTTTTTTAAGGACTACAAATTTTAATATTTGTAATAGCAAATCAAAAAAAAAAAAAAAAAAAAAAAAAAAAGCATATATTAAAAAAAAAAGTAATATACTCATAGAGAATTTAGTATTTATTATATAGATATATATATAGATATATAGATGTTATACAGAACGATTAGATAAAAATTAATATTTATTTAAAAAAATATTGTAAAACTTTAAAGATAAAGATAAAGAAAATATTAAATATTAAATTATGAAAAAAAAAAAAAAAAAAAAAAAAAAAAAAAAAAAAAAAAAAAACATACTATTTATTAATTAAACTTAAAAATTTTAAATTGATATTTTTGTATGCAAGAAAAAAAAATTAAAAGAGCTTAATAAAGAAATAATAAAATATTGATTAAAATAAATAAATTATATTCTTTATTTAATACATTTCTAATATTTATTTGTTGTTGAATAATTATTCTGGCATTATAATTGTATTTTATTTGATGTTTTATTTTAGTTTAAGTATAATTAATAACTTTTTTTTATAATGAATATTTATTATTTATTACTTATTATTAATATTTATTATTCTTTATTATGAGTAATTGTAAAATTTATAATTAATTTCTAATTGTAGATATAGAATAATTTATCATTATCTAATTAACACACAAATAGTTAAATTATGGTAAGAATTTATTATTAAAGGACTTATCATTCCTGAATATTTTTTATTTAGAGTAAATTATTCAAATATTTATATATGATTTATTTTATTTTTTTATTTTATTGAAATAAACAATAATTAATAATAATTATAATAATCATAATAATGATAAAAATTAGATAATTAATAAATTTATTTTTTTATTTATTTATTTATTAAATGAATACCATGTAAATTTTAAAAAGCATTTTTTTTTTTTTAATTTTTTATCTTGAAAAGCTTAAAAGTTATTGTTAAAAATTTTTAAAACATTGATCATAATAAATAATCAGAAAAAAAAAAAAAAAAAAATATATATATATATATATGTATTTTTTTTTTCCTTTAAATAGAACATCATTTTCCTTTTTTTTTATTGTAAATTTCAAATATCATATAAATATATATATATATATATATATAAAAGATTAAGATTACATCAAAAAAAAATTATAAATGATTTTTTTTTATTTTTTTTTTATTTTAATTTTAGGGAGAAAATAATATAAAAAAAAAAAAAAAAAAAAAAAAAAAAAAAAAAAAAGAACAATAAATAAATAAATAATAAATAAATAAATAATAAATATGTTTATTATGAGTATGAGTATTAAAAAAAAAGTTCATATATATATATAAATAATATATTAATATTATTTGTTAAAGTATTATTTTATAATTAATTTAGATAAAAATAAAACTCTTGTTTCAATTTATTTATTCATTTATGTTTATATTTTTTTTTATATTTATTTTTTTTTTTTTTTTTTTTTTTTTTGAAAATATTCTTTTAAATTAATATTAAGAGTAAAAAATTATTTTAATTAAATCTGATTGTATTCATTTTATATTATTAATATATTATCAATATATTTCTATTTATATAGTATAATTAATACAATATATTATTAGTATATTTTTAATATATTAAATAATCCTTAATCCTAAAAAAATATATATTAAATTTATTTTTTGTAAACTCTAATTAATATTTTATTTTTTTTCTGCTTTTTTTTCTGCTTTTTTTTTTTTATATAAGTAAAGTTATAAAGACTGATTGGCTAATTCAAATCAAGGTAATTTCTCTATTATTATAAAAGCAAAAACGAAAGTTTAACTTTTTTTTTTCTTTGTGATTTTAAAAGTTTATTTTAATTTTAGATTATTTTTTTTATTTGAAAAAATAACGAATATTTAATTAAATATAAAGTTATATACATAAAATATTTATTAACCTTAATATAAGTTACTATCTCAATAATATATAAAAAATAACAAAATTTCTAAATCAATTTTTTGTATTTTTTTTTTAAAAAAAAATTTTTTTAATTTTTAATTTTTAATTTTTAAAACAAAAAAAAAAAAAAAAAAGAAAATGTCTTTAAAATTAAATGAAATTATTCCAAAATTACTTTACGCTTTAATTACCATTATTATTACTGTACATGCTTTTGTATTCTATAGTGTATATGTAATTAATGGTGAAAGTATGAAGAGACAATATAATGTGGACTTTGTATTAGATGCTGTTAATAAACAAGGTGGATTATACATGTTCGGTTCTTACTTACCTATTTGGGCTGTTATCTTAATTGAATGTGGTGTTGCCTTTGTCTTAGAAGTTACTGTTGCTGCTCCATTAGCCTTCAAGTTAGCATCCAATGTATTTAACCCAGCTACTACTCACAAAATGATTTTTACTTGTGCTATTATTAGTTCTACCGTTAGTATCATGTGTCCATGTATGAGTTTCTTGGCCTCCATCTTTTTCTACCCATATTACATTGGATTTAATGTTCTAACTTTAATTGCTAATTGGTTCCAATTAGTTTGTTACAATTTCCCATTTGCCTTCTTCATGCAAACCTTTTTAATTCAACCATTCATGAGACAATTATTCAAATTTATTTTTGGTAATATGGAAAAGAATGATGAAGAAAAATTAAAAGAAATCACTCGAAAGAACGGAATGGAAATGACTGAAAAGTCTAATAACTGCGATATGAGTAATGCTTTACAACTTATTGATCAATTAAAAAAAGAAATTTTGGATTGTGGAAATTCTACTTTAGTTGACAGTATATCAGATGAACAAGAAATTGTTGAAGTTCGTATTGATTAAATTAACTAATTCATTTTTTTTTTTTGGGACTATCATAAGAAAGAATTGGTAATGATAAAAAAAAGGGAATAGAATCAATTCTGATTTATAATAATTTTTAAAGAAATCTGTTTTATTATATTTATTAGTTTTTTTTCTCTTTTATTATTTTTGAATTATGATTAATTTTTTAACTTATTTATTTATTTATTTATTTATTTATTTATTTATCTATTTATTTATTTATTATTATTATTTTTTTTATATGAATATAAATTATTTATTGAAAACATATTTATTTTTTTAGAATAATATACATCTAATTTTATAATATTTAGTGTATGGATATCATATTTAAAAAGATTTAAATGATGTTATTACTATTTTTTTTTAATAATGATATTTGAATTAGATATTTAAATATATTTAGTTTGAATATTATTTCATAAGAAACTACATTCTTATAATTTGCAATAATTATTTATTATAATTTTTATTAGTTATAAAATGGATTTATTTTAATTTTGGATAATCATATTTAATAATTTATTTAAATATTTAATAATTAAAAAAATTTTTTTTTCATATTTTAAAAAAAAAAAAAAAAAAAAATAATATATTATAATAATACTAACAAAAAAAAAAAAAAAAAAAAAACTATTATTATTGATGTATAAATTAACAAAAATTATTAATAAAAATTAAAGTTTAAAAAAAAAATTGCTTTTTTTTTATGAATTAAAAATTATTAGTGTTGTATATTATTGGTGTAATTATTATTATTATTATAGTTAATAAAAAAAAGAATATTTTTTTTAACATTATTACACACAATTGACATCATTGAAATCCATTTTAATATTATTATAAAAAAATATATGACGTTATAAAAGGATTTTTATTCATAAAAGGTATATCAATCAATAATTAATTAGTTAATTAAATGTCAAAATAAATGATAAAGTAAATAATAATTATTTAATTTAGTAAATCATATTTCTTTTTTTTTTACTTTTTTTTTTTTTTTTTTTTTTATATTAAATTAATTACTTTTTAATAATAAAGCTTAAAATTGATATATATATATTATTGAAATATTAGTTTACCTTAATTTAATATACATATTTTTATAATTTGTCGATAATAGCAGTTAGTACTAATCATAAATGGATTAATTATTAAGTATGTTTTTACCTATACTCTATTATTAAATATTTCACCTGGAATTGTGATTTAAAGAGAGTATAACATATAATTTAGAAAATTTCTTTATAAAATTTTCTTCTAAAAATCTATATTATCTAATTTATTAATAAAAAATAATAATAATTTTTTTTATAATTAAAATTTATAAGATTTTGCCATATAATATATATTATTTTAAATTACTAGATTGCTATTATTAAAAATCATCAATAAACAATTTTTATTAAATATAAAAAAAAAATAAACAATTTTTATTATATTTATTGTTACAATATCAATTTGAAATTTTTTTAAAATAAAAAAAAATATAAATGGGAAATGTAACCAATTAAAAAATTGAAAAGTATTAACACGTGTTATTATTAGAAAATAAGATTTATATCTTATTAAGTTAACTTTAATTATTAATATGACTTTAATTTACTATCTAATTTTTTGTAGTATAATTATATCTTTATTAATTATTAATATTTCCTAAAAAAAAAAAATGACTAAATTAATCTCCGTTTAGTAATTACCCAAAGGATGGTTACTATTAAGATACAAAATTATAGTTTTATACTAAACTAAATATAAAATATATAGATAATATTACTAATAATATCAATTATATATATTTAATTATAATATAATATATATAATATATATAATATATAACTATTAATTATTATAAAATTTTTAAAGACAAGATTTAAATTTAATATTTAATAGTTATTATTAAATATATAAATATGTTGTTACTGATATCAGTTTTATATCACTACAACATTTTTTTTATGGATTCTTTTTTTTTTTTTATTATTGAGCTACTCCATATAAAACCCTCTAATAAAATGCTAAATATATTATTTATTAATAATAATATGTCATATCTAATTTAACTTTATTTATTTATTATTATTTTTTTATTCATATCAAATAAATAAATAAATAAATAATAGATAAATTAGTATCTGATTTTATATGTATTAAAATACTTTGACACTCTTAAAATATATAATTATAGTAATTTAATAGAAAGAATTATTTTATTATATATTATTAACTATTTAATATTATAATGTAAAACTTTATTTGCTAAATGAATTATTATTTTATATGATTATTAATTAATCATTTTATTTAATACTTCTTAAAAATGTATATATGTATTCCCCTATCTTCTATATAATCACAATTTAAAATAATTTATGCTTTAAAAAAAAAAAACTAATTGTATTTATATAATTGATACTTATATTTAATGCTGAGTTATAAAGTTAAAAATAATGTAATAATGACAGCAATTAAATAGCTAATAAATTAAATAAATAAAAAAAAAAAAAAAAAAAAACGGTATATGATTACCCAAGATTTGGCAATTTTATACTAAATTCTCATCATAATAAATAAATAATTAATGAGTAAATAAATAAATAAATTGCTATATTTTTTTTTATTGAAGGAACTATTTATAAAGTATATTATTTTGGTTTATTTATTTTACTTGTTAAAATTATTGCATCTTTTTAATTTTTATTTTTTTTTTTTCACTATAATGAAAATAATGAAGTTTTTTCAAATAATATGGGCTTTTTTTTTTTTTTAAAAAAAAAAAATAAATTAATATTAAAATTAAATAGATATTTCTACATATATTTATCTCTCTCTCGGTATTTTTTAAATTTAATTTAATCTTTTATTATCGTTTTATTTTCATTATATAAATTTCTACATTCATTTTTCTTTATCATGTAGTATAAATTACTGCTAAGAAGTGCTTAAATTTTATTTTAATTTTTTGATATAAAAATTTATTATCATATGATTTTTTTTTTAATAATTATGTTTATGAAATGGCATAGAGATTAATATATTAAATTATAAATAAATTAAATAAAAATTAAATGGTGGTATAAATACAGTAATTAATAACATAGAAAATAAAATAAAAAAATAAATAAATAAAAAAAAACAAAATTTTATTATTATTGTTTAAAAATGGAAAAAAATAACTTTATATTAAAAAATTAAAGAGATATAAATTAAATTTATATAATAATGAAAATTGATAAAATGTTATATTAATTATTTTTTTTTAACTAATATTTATATTAATGTATATATATATTAATATCTTTCATATATATATATATATATATACCAAAAATCTAAAAGAATTATTATGGAAAAGTATTGGATTTTTATAATTATTTTATATTCAAATATTTTATTTCTTTTTTGAAATAATAAAAAAATTCAAGATAATTTTTATTAAAAAAAAAAATAAATAATTAAAAAGATATTTATATTAAAATTATAGGTAAGAATAATAGAACTACAACAGTTATTGAAACATTTAAAAAAAAAAGGAATGGATTATTCTGTTCATACTTTAAATATGATTAAAAATGATAATCAATTTAATAATCAAAATACTCAAAAATAAAAATTTTTTGTATATGTAAAAATTCAAAAAAATCATATCTCTGAACTTCCATCTTGGTTAGTTGACAAAAGTAATGTTGAAACAATTGAAGATAAATATTCTCTAGTTCATACATTAACTAGACAAATCTCAAAGTTAGGTTGAACTAAATAAATCTAAAGTTAATAATAAATTATTAAGTAAAGGTGTGGTTTAACTTAAGCTAAATTTAAAAAATTACATGATTTTAATAAGTAAAATAAAAATAATAATATATTTTAATATTGATAAAATTATATGGTATTAATAATACAGGATAATAATAATTTGATAATAATACAAGTTAAAAATAGATTTTATAATAAAATAAGTTCAATATTGATAAAATTTATAAGATTGATATTAATAAAATTTTAAGTAATAATAATAATAAAGATTAAAATTTATTTTTATTAAGTTTAGTTGAATACTTTTAAATAATTCAGAACAGTTAAGATGACTTAATTAAATATTGAGTTTTACCGTAATGCTTTTTTTTTTTTCAGGCATTTCTTCAAATTCGTATTCCTCTTCTTCATTTATTACAATTGGTTGTGGAAGTTCTTGCTTTTTTCCAAAGTTGTTCTCATAGTAAGGTTCTAATTCCGAAACTTAAGGTGAATTGGTAAATTTTTGGATGAGGAATAGGGAGTGTCTTGTAATCTAAATTTTCCCAAACTTTTCGATAAAAACTATTATCCTTGTATTCATAGAGAATTATATTTAAGAGACTAGATTGAATAGCAGCTAAAACTACAAAATTTTCAGGGCGAAGTACAGAAAATGGTGTGTTGGAGAATGAAGGATCATCGGAAGATGAAAAATAATCAGATCTTCTAGAAAGAGCGTCAGGTTTGTTGTTTAAAGATCCAACACGGTAGACAAATTTGAAGTTAAGTTCAGAGAGAAAAAAGTGATCATTGTCTTTGTGTCATTTTTTCTGGTTTCTTTTGGTACAATAGATTATGATGATCGGAAAAATTCAAAAAAAAAAGAGTATCAATTCCTTTTAATAAGTGTCTCCATTGTTATTGTTCAAGAACCGAAATAATGGTTAATAGCTCCTTATCATGTATTGGGTAGTTTCTTTCAGTTTGATTGAGTGAACTTTATTATCTTTTGGAGAAATCTGTGAAAAATAGCTCCAATAGCGGAATTACTATTATCGGTTTCAACCATAAAAGGGAGGTCTCGAATTGGATAGGCTAAAACCAGGGCTGAAGAGAATTTTGATTTTTATTTCTTCGAATGCTTTCTGAGTTTCAGAAGTCCAAGTGAATTTTATATTTTTTCTTAGCAATAAGTTAGCGAATCCTGTAATAAAATGTGGATAATAATTAGAAAGTCATGTCATAGACATAACTGAAGTTGTATAGTGTTAGAGGGAGTAAGTCATCCTAAAATGACTGAAACTTTATTGGGATCCATAAAGATGCCCCCGGAAGAGACTTGATGACCAAGAAAATCCAAGAAAGGAACACAAAATTTGTATTTCTCAAGTTTTGCATATAGATATATAGATGGGCTTTTCTTAGTCTAATTAGTACTTCGATAAGATGATTGTAATGTGTATCGAAGTCTGAAAGAGAAAGCAATAATATAGTCAATATAACAGAAAACGTATTTTCCAATAATATCTTCAAAAACATAATTAGTAAAGTGTTGGAATACTGTAGGAGGTTTTTTGAGGCTGAAAGGCATTACTAAGTATACATAGTGGCCGTAAACACAAATAAAACCAGTTTTGTATTCATGACTTTCCCTAATTCTGATAAGATTAAAGGCAGAAAATAAATAAAATTTTGATAAAATTTTATCTTTACGTAGATTTTCTAGAATATGGTTGATAAGTGGAGCAGAAAAGAATCATGTAAAGTAATTTCATTAAGTCGATGGTAGTCCACAACTAGTCTAAGTTTTCCGTTCTTTTTAAGTACGAAAAAGATTGGGGTACCTACGGAAGATTTGGAATTTCTAATTAATCCTTTAGATTCCATTTCTTTTATATATTTTTTAATAGCGGTTAATTCCTTTTGTGTTAATGGATATATTTATTCATAATATAAATTAGAATCTATTTTGAGATTTATTTCAAAATTTTATTGTCGATGAGGAGGTAGTTCGTTTGCAGAAACTTCGTTGAAAACATCCAATAATGGAATTAATATGGCATGTAACAATCTTTTAATATCATCAATTTGTTATATAATTTCCTATTTTGGAATATGCTTTTGTTCACGCTTGTAAAAAATAAATATAATCTAAAAATAAAATAAATTTAAAATATTAATTTTTAAGTCAAGAAATAAAAATTTCAAATGTATTGTGGATTGAGTTTTGCTAAATGATAAAAAATTATACATACTTAACTCAAAAATTTTCAATTTAACACTTGAATTTTATTACTGACTTCTTTAGTAACTTGAGATACCATGACATCTCGGACATTGAATATTGACATTCTTAGATTGTAGTTTTAAGTAATATTTAAATTTCTCCAAATATTTATATTATTATCACCCTGTTAAGTCATTCACAAATTAAAATATTCTTGGATGAATAGTTTAGAAATAAATTTATAGAATAAAAAATTTATATTAATAAAAAAATAATATTAATAATATATTACATCTATTTTTTAAATCATCTTTCTTCATAAAATTAAATCAAATATTTTCAGCAGCCATATGAGTAAATTAAGAAGAAAAGCTTCTTTTCCTCACTAAAGGTATGACTTAAATACATTCCAAAATATTTCTACAAATTATTATTATTATTATTATTTAAAATTTTTAAATTAAAAGTTTTTGATTTCAGGTATAAATGAAATTGATGTAAGCGACTGGAAGAATAATACTGTATATGACAGTTACTCTTTATATGATTCTACTATTACTTACTTCTGGATGGTAATTATTTGAATTTAATATTAAAATTTAAATAAATAAAAATTATTTTTATTAATAAATAAAAAAAAAATATAAAAAATAAAAAAATAAATAAATAAAAAAATAAATAAATATATAAAAATTAACCACTTTATAAAATATAAAAAATTAACAACCTTATAAAAAATGAATAAATAAAAAATATATAAATAAATAAAAAATTAACCACTTTATAAAAAATAAATAAATAAAAAATTAACAACTTTATAAGAAAAAAAACATAGTTTGTTAATGAACTTAGTAAGGAAGAAAAATCTTTATTAACTTATTTTTGCTATTGGAGCTTCACAAATTCCTGCTACTGGCTATAAAGATCTTCAAGGGAATGGTGAAATTGAACGTTTTAAAAATTAAAAGAGCGGGAAATAAAAATGATTTACCAGTTCGTCAGACCTGGTAAATGTTGATAATAATTTACATTAATATAGATTAGAAAATATAGTTTTATTTTTTTTTTTTTTTTTTTTTTTTTTTTTTAATCTATATAATTAATTTATTATTATTTATATATACTAAATATAAAACTAAATAATATTTATGTATTCTATAAATCAAATTATTTTTATTAGTTTTAATCATATTGATTTACCTCCGTATTCTTCTTATGCCATGTTAAAACAAAAAAATGATGAAAGTAATAACTGAAGGAATAACAGGTTTTCCAATTATCATAATGAAATATAATAATAGTGATAATACTACTATTTTTAATTATAAAAATAAATTCAATAATAATAACAATATAACAACAACAACAACAATAATAATAATAATATCAATTACAATAACAATAGTAATAATGATAATAATAATAATTAATAATTAAATATAATAAATAAAATAAATAAATAATAAATATTTAATAGTTAATAATTTATAAAAAAAAATAATAATATTTTTTAAAAATATTAAACATAATGTTTATAATATTATTAATAAAAATATTTATAATTTATTATTTCTTAATTTAATTGATTAAAAAAAGTAATTATAAATAATATGATTATTATTGATTTTATAATAATCATTTATTTGATACCTAATTCATTATAAAAATCATAGTATTAAGAAATATTCAAATTAGTATAAATAAAAATTCATTATAATTATTATAGAATATTAAAAATTTAATATAAAGTTTAATATTTTTATACAATAATTCCATTATTTATGTATTTAAAAATTATTATCTAATATATATATGTATGTATTTGATATTTTTTTAATCATAACTTTTTTTTTTTAAATTATTTTTTAATTTGTATAAATACTATTGAATTATCTGTTAAATAATAATAAAAAATACTTTGTATATTGTTTTTTGAGTTCAATAATTTTGTATTTTAGGTTATAATTATAATTGAACTCTCATATATCCATTTAAAAAATGTCTATGAGAGTTTTATATTTTAAGTTTTATTTTTTTTTTGTTAAGGATAAACTTTAGTATCGAAAAAAAACAATACTAGTTTTTGAAATTTTATTATTAATATTTTTAATAATAAAATTATACGTATGTTTCATTTAATTTTAAGAAATTTCTAAAAAAAAAAAAAAAAAAAAAAAAAAAATCTTTATTTTATATGCATGTATATATTGATTATAAAAATTTCTTGGTAAAGGATATTTTAATTATAAACTTTTCTTGGTAAAAGATATTTTAATTATAAACTTTTCTTGGTAAAAGATATTTTAATTATAAACTTTTCTTGGTAAAGGATATATTGATTATAAAATTTTCTTGGTAAAGGATATATAGAAAATTTTGATTTTTAAAAATTATAAATTTTTTTTTCTATATAAAATTTATTCTTTAAAATTAAATAATTAATATAAATACATGTTGGTCTAAATAATCAAAGGTAAATTTTGCATTATTTTGTTTGTAAATAAAGTAAATAAACAAATAAATAAACAAATGAATAAACAAATGAATAAACAAATAAATAAACAAATGAGTAAATAAATCAATAAGCATATAAATAAACACATAAATAAACATATAAACAAACAAATAAGTAAATAAATAATATATAAAAGTAAATTTTCAATTATTAGTAAAAGAATAATTAAAACAAACTATAAAAATAAATAGAAATGCTTAAAACAAAGCGCCACCATTACAAATATGGCTTACTAAAATAAAAGCCACATGATAAAAATACGCCATATATTATATTAGTATAAATAAAGTTAAAATTCATGTATTTTAAATCTTTGTAATTACCATAATATAATAAAATATATTAAAATTATAAACCTTAAAAAAACTTTATTTCCAATAATTAGTATGAATATAAACAATACTCGAAATGATAAGGCATGGGTCTCCGCCTGTTGGAAAATCTAATACCAAATCAAGTGATAGCACCAACAACGGTGTTGTTTTTGATGAATAAGGAATATTGGAACCCATTGCGTCTTCTGTACTTTTATAATTTTCTTTAAGTTTATAATTTATTTTATTTACTTTTTTTTCACTTTATTCTTTTGATGCATTTCTATATATATTTATATTTATATATATATATATACATTATATTTAAATTTTATTTTAATTAACAATTTTATAATTCAATTACTAATAATAATAATAATAATAATTAAATTATTAATAAAATTAAAATTAATTGAATTATAAAATAATAAAAATTATTTTAAATATATATATTATATTTCTTGTTTATTCCATAATTAACATTATTATTTTTTCCTATATTTGTAAAGTAATAAACATTAATATTAATATTAATGTCTATTTTATTATTACTATTATTATTGTTGTTGTTATTGATATTATTATATTAAATTGTTATTAAATTAAGTTATTATTTTTATTTTTAAAATAATTATTTTTATTTTTGTTTTTTATTATTATTTTAGTTATTTGATTTATTTTCTTTTATTAATAAATTAAATTATGATTTTGATTAAAATATTATTTTTGGAGAATCTATTTTAATGATAAAAAAAAAAATTAACTCTACAATTAATTAGAACGCTTTTCATCAATTGATCTAATGTTATCTTCATTGACAACTTCTGCATATTCTGGTGGACGTTCATTATCTTGAGAAGAAAATTCAGTTTTATTAGCATTATCAAGAGCATTTATTGGAATGGAATTATGAATAGGTACTGAACCTTGTTCAATAATAATAGGATAATATTGTTGTGGAGATTGGGCTTGATATTGCATTTGAAGTTGAAATTGTTGTTGCATTTGTTGTTGCATTTGATTAAGTTGTTGTTGAATTTGTTGTATTTGTACTTGTGTCTGTGGTAATTGGGGTTGTATTTGTTGTTCATTTAAATCTTTTTCTTCTTCTTTTTTTTTTTTTTTAAATAAAAATAAAAGAATATATACATTAATAATTATTAAATTGTTATTTTAATTTTAATACCTTAAATTATTACTAAAGTATATATATATATTTAAATATTTAATGATATAAAAATATTTACTATTATATAATTGATTTTTTTCAAAAGATGTAACTTTGTTATTATTATTTTGATCTAAACTGGAAATGATAGCATTTTTTTCTATTTTTATTTAAATTTTCAGAAAGAAAAAATATAAATTATATAAATAAAAATTTTTTTTAATACAAAAAAAAAAAAAAAAAAAAAAAAAAAAAAAAAAAATAAATAAATAAATAAATATAAAAAATTATTTGTTAATTTATTTATATATAAATTATTAACAAATTACAAAATTATAAATATATATATATATTACCTATATTTTCCTTTTCTAAATTTAATAATTCATTATAATTATTTTTATCATCAATTATAGAAGTTATATCTGTTGTTATAACAGGAGATGCATTTATTATAGCTGATTTTTCACCATTATTTGAAGTTGAATCACTGTTATTTTTAACAACATTAATGACTGGATATTCTTTTTCTACGGAACTTTCATTATTTTTTTTACTTGAATGAATTCTTACTTTATGAATTAAAGCCATTATCAACAAAATAGCAACAATTGAAGCAATAATTATTATACCAATTTTTATTATACTTGTCTTCTTCTCTGGAGTTTGTTTTTTATCATCTGATAATGAATTTTCAATTGGTACATTATTATAAATCTCTCTATATATTTAAAAAAATTTTAATTTACATATTTATTTATTAATATATTAAAAATGTTAATAATACTATTTATTTTATTTATTCTTTCTTTTTATTTTTTATTTTTTTTTTAAAATAAAAAAATAATAATTATAATGAAATTATTTGTTAAAAAATATCATTTGTTATAAATAAAAATATAAAGTTTCATTTACAATGTTTCTATATGTAAATTTTCAACTTCGGGTGGAACTGTATTATTTAAATGGTTATTATTTAATTTTCTAATTTTTTTATTTTTTTTAAAAAAAAAAATAAATAAATAAATAAATAAATAAATATAAATATAATTAATTATTATTATTATTGATATTGTTATATCGTTATTATAAAAATTAATAATTAAATTACATTAATAAAAATAAAAAAAAAAATAAAAAAAAAAAAAAAACTTACAAAGCTTTTAAATTTTTTAATTTTCCAAGTTCAGGTGGAATGGAACCACTTAACTGATTATTATATAACCATCTATTATCATTAAATATATAAAATTATTAATAATTAAAAACAAATAAAAAAAATTTATAAATATATTATTTTTAATTATTTTAAAAAATAATTTTCTATTCATTAATTTATTAGATAATAATAAATTACTTACACATTTTCTAAATTAACTAAATCACCAAGTTGAGGTGGAATTGGACCAGTTAATCCATTACTGTATATAAATCTATTTATTTTTTATATAATTTATTCCAAAAAATAAAAATAATAATAGAAAAATTAATTTCATTTTTATTATATAACAATATTATATAACATTATACCTTATTTATTTTATAAAATAAAAAAAATAAAAAAAATAAAAAAAAAAAAAAAAAAATTAAATAATAATAATAATATTATTTACAAATTTTTTAAATTAGATAATTTTCCAAATTCAGCTGGAATTGAGCCTGATAATTGATTGGCTGATAAACCTCTGTTTCAAATAAATTTCATTCATAAAAATTATTTTATTAGAGATATTTAATTATTAATTTTAATTATTAATTAATTGAGAATATATTTTAATGTATAAATACTTTATTTTATATAAAATTATAAAATATATCACTTACAATTTTGTTAAACTAGTTAAATTTCCAAGTTCTGGTGGAATTTCACCACTTAATTGATTGTCATATATATCTCTATTATATTTAGAATATTATTATTATTATTGTTATTATTATTATATTATGAAGTATTTAATAGCTTTATATTATTTTTTATATAATTCTAAATATCAAAAATAAATTTATATATATTATTTTCTTACAAAATTTGTAATTCTTTTAAATTTCCAATCTCAGCAGGAATTGGACCGGTCAATTGATTACTTTTTAATTCTCTGTTTTTTTTTTTTTTTTTTAAAAAAAAAAAAAATTAATTAATTAATTAGTTATATATCTTTATATTTATTTTATTTACATTCATTTATTTATTATAATTTACTATATTAAAATTATATTTATATATTACAATTCTTTTAAATAAGATAAATTTCCAATTGAGGATGGAATTTGACCAGTTAAATGAGATTCAGATAACAATCTAAAATATTTTTATTAATAATTAATATTTAATTTAAAATTTTTATTTTCATTATTTATTAATTTATTTTATTTCTTCTTTTATTATCAAAAATAGTTTATTTTATTTTATTATTACACTTATAATTATTATTATTTATTTTATATTTAAATATAAATTATGATGTAATTAATTAAAATATATTTTTTGGAAATTTACATTTTTGTAATATGGTTATTTTCACAAGTAATTCCTTTAATACTACAACAATCATAAGTATCTGCTTGTCCTATAAAACTATTAATATGTGAACATTCTCCACTAGCTGAATCACGTCTATATTTAATATTAATGTTTTCTATATTATTATGAGCTAAAATGCTTTTTACAATAATAAGAAAATTAATAATAAATATAAATGACTTCATATTTTTTAATTTAAATTTATTTATATTTATCTTAATTTAATTTAATTTATTTTAAATTATGCTTATATCTTTTTTTTTTTTTTTTTTTTTCTTCTTTTTGTAATTTTTTTGTAAAAAAAAGAAGAAAGAATTCAATTCATTTTTATGTGTTTTTTATAAATTTTTTTTAAATAATATATGAATGATTAATTATTATTATTATTATTATTTTCCTTTTTTTCCTTTTTCATTTTTTAATATATCTATTATATAAATATTATATATATATATTAATATTTTATAAGATATAAAATGAAATATTCAACCCTTAATATTAAATGGTTTTTATTATTCAAACATAAATTAATATTAAAATCTAATGATTTTATAATTTTTTAATATGTGGCTTTAATTCTAAATATTAATTATCATTTATAATTAATAATAAATTTTATAATAATATCTGAAATTATTAATAAACATGAATGATTTAAAATACTTTTAAAATGAAAATCGAAACTTTAATTAATTATTAATAAAGTAAAATTTTAAATTTCATAAAATTATATTAAAATAAATTTATTATATGTGGCTTGATAAATTTAAATGAGCCAAATAATAATCATATATCTTCATTTTGGAATATTCTTAAAAAAAAGAGAGAATATTCTAAAATGAAGAACCAAAATAAAGAAAATATGATTATGTGTATTATTATTATTATTATTATTATTAACTATTAAAGTTTAAATATTAATATAATTATATTGTACTTGACAATTTTTAATATAAATACATCATATAAATATATAAATAGAACCAATTATATTATTAAGAATCTATTTTTTTCATTAAAATAAAAAAAAAAAAAAAAAAAAAAAAATTAATTAATAATACCGCTACTATATAGAAAAAAAAATTTTTTTTTTTTTTAATTCTTATTCGTATATTCAATTGAATATAGAATAATTTAATTAATTGTTTTGCAAAAAGAATATAAAGCAAAATGATATCTTGTTTCCCATCTTTATCTGATATACAAAATAAAATTATTTATAAGAAAATAATTAAATTCATTCAATAGAAATAAATTTATTTTATAACCTTTTACGTTATTAATTATTTATTATAAAAACTTATAATACTAATTCTTAAGGTAATTAGTAAACCTCTACTAAACTTTTCTAATTTTACAGGCTAATTAGTAAAATCTTTAAACATTCTTTTTATTATTATCTAATTTTACTGGACAATTAGTAACATTTTGTTAAATAAATATTTTATATTCCTATTTATATTAGTTATCTAAATAAAAGTAATCTTTATAAACAATAATTTTTACTAAAGTATTTAACATAAATTTATGTATTAATCTAGTTTTTATTGCATTTGAGTGTGTGGCATTTCACAAAATTTTAATAAATAGTCAAATAAATAATAAAATAAATAAATAATAAATTTATTATAATATATTAATAAATAAAAAATTTATTAATTATAAATAATTAAAAAAAAATTTTTTTTTTATTTTATTTTATTTTTATTTATTAGATTAAAAAAAAAAATTGTTAATAATTTTTAATTATAATAAAATTTAATAATTTTATTATTATTATTATAAATTTAATAAAAAGAACTATTAATAATAATTAAAAATAAAAAGTTTTATAATTAATAGAAAAAAATAAAATAAAAATTATATATAAAAAAAAAAATCAAATAATAAAAACTAAATAAAAAAATTGATAATAAAAAATAAAAAATAAAAAAATAAAAAATAAAAAATAAAAAATAAAAATATAAAAAATAAAAATATAAAAAATTTAAAAAGAAAAAATAAAATAGATACCACCTTAAATCATCCTAACTTTGTGCGACTTTTAACTCCCTTTTTTTTTTTAAGATGTCCTCATCTTTTTTTTTTTTTTTTTTTTTTTTTTTTTTTATTGGATTATTTATAAATATTTCTTTTATTAAAAATTTATTAGTAATTTAAAATTTTTTTAAAATACTGCTCAAGGACTTAAAAGGTGTAAAATGATCAATTAATTGTTTAAATATTATTTTTTAATCTTTATAATAATTATTTTTTAATTAATTTTTGATTTTGATAGTTATATTTTAAATTATTATCCTTTACATCTTTTAAATTATTAATACTTATTTATATATATATATATATAAAATTATTATTAATTATATATTATAGAACATTTAAAATGTATGATAAAATATTTTATTTTTTTAAAGCTTTAATTCTAATGAATATTTATTATTATATAATATATATTTATTATATATGTATATATAAATTTTTTTCTTTTTTTAATTTAATTTTAAATTTATTTATTTATTATAGTTTTGTTTATTTATTTTTATTTATTTAAAAATTTATTTAAATTATATATATTAATTATTTGTTTTATTATTAATTTATTTATTTATTAACTTTTTAAAAATATTTTGCGAAATGAAACTTTTCCGAAATGAAATTTTTCAAATTGCACCTCCCCCAATGTATTTATATTAAAATAAATTTATATATTTTTATTATTTAGTTGAATAATTAATTAAAGTAAATCAATATTTATACTTCAATATAGGAAAATTTTATTATAGTAAATAATTATAAAAGAGAAAAATACTAGAAATAGTTTAGTTCTCTGTCCAAGAATAATAAATACTTATATTACAGTAATTCTTGAGATAAAAGTATAAGAATAAATATTAGTTTTAATAATAAATGTTAGTTTACATTTTAAATAATAATAAGTAAATGTAATTCTTCTAAATAAATAAATTTTAAATAAAAGAATAATTTTTATAAAACATATAAATTATATCCCCCATTTAAAAGAACAAACCTTAAAAGAACCGAACATGAACTTCGTACTTTATTATCTATAAATATTCTAAATTACGTAATTTTTGTTTTATTTTATTATATATTATAGTTAATTAAATTAAATGTTAACTATAATATGAGGTTGATTTTTTTTATTAATAAAATATTAATATAAAAAATATTTTTTTGGTATGATAGTAAAATGTAATAATCTAATGTAATATATAGTATCTAAGAATTTCAATATTATTTAATAAAAAAAAATTAAATAAATAATAAATATTATCTAAAAAGTTTTATATCTTATAATAAATATAAATATTTAATAAAAAAAATAAATTAATAATAAACCATAATGTATTTGGATTATCTATTATATAATAATTAAACTAAATTATTTATTATTATATAATGTAAATATTATATAAAAATAAAAATTATTTTTTTTTTAATAATTAATGTTTTTATTACTACCCCTAACCCTATATCCTGGAGTTTATCAAAAGAGGAATGATTCATTTTAATATCATCAGCAAAAAAAAAAAAAAAAAAAAGAACGTGGGAGAAGGGATCATTTGGTCATTTACAGTAAAGTGAGGAGGCAAGATCATCAATAAAGATGCTAAACAAAAAGGGGAGCCAAGATAACACCCTGAATGAGACCTCTAGAAAGTTGGATTTTATTAGTTAATTCACCATTAACAAGGATTCTCGTAGTGCAGGAAATGAAGAGAGAAATTAATCGTTTTTTGATAATAGAATTATTTTAACGATATAAACCACATAACAAATAATGCTTCAGAATCTTTTAACAATTACTTAAAAAAATTGTTTTACAAAAAACCTTCTTTCTATGAATTGATTTATCATTTAAAAAGAGAAGAATCTTTATCTTACAATAATTACAAAAGGAAAATTGAAGGAGTTTGAAAAAAAAAAAAAAGAAAAATATTAACAAAAACTGATGAAATCAATGATTTAAATAAAAAATAAAAAAAAAGGAATCCGAATTAATTGATAAAAAATGTGATAAAAATGATATCATTGATTTATGGTATAAATGTTTATTGGAATTAAACAAACTCTAAATTTATAAATAATAATTTACTAGATATATATAGTTTAAATTATATTAATATCAATATTATTATATTTTATTAATATCAATATCATTATATTTTATTAATATCAATATCATATTTTATTAATATCAATATCATTATATTTTATTAATATCAATATCATTATATTTTATTAATATCAATATCATATTTTATTAATATCAATATCATTATATTTTATTAATATCAATATCATTATATTTTATTAATATCAATATCATTATATTTTATTAATATCAATATCAATTTTTTTTTATTAATATCAATATCAATATTTAAATTTTATTAATAATAAATATTTAATATTAAAATAAATTTTATTTTATTATTTAATTATTTTAATAATAAAATATAAAATTTTATTTATTTTATTTAAATAAAATAAAATGGAAAGGTTTTATTATTAAATATTTAATAATAAAATATAATAATAAAATGAAGATTAGTTAAATAATTGGAAATAAATAAAAATAAAATAAAATTCTTAACAGAAAACTTATTTATTTTTTTATTATTTTTTTAGTTTTTATTTTATTTTTTTTAATGCTAAAATACAATAAATATAAATATACATTGAAAGTTGTGGCGTATAACATAATTTATACGCATTGTACAAATATTTATGCTGATTATACATAAATTATGTCGATATTACATTCACATCATAAATTCGGGGGTGTCATTTCGAAAATTTTTATTACATAAATTTGTATTTTGTTGTAGTGTATTTCGGAAAACATGGCGTATTATAATGTAATAAATAAATAAATGAATAAATAAATTATAAATGAATAAATAAATTTTTAAATAATAATAAAAATAATTAAGACAAACGTTTATTATGACTAAAAAAATTTTTTTTAGAAAATTAAATAAAAATATATATATAATTACTACATATATATAATAATTATTATATTTTTTTTATTTTATTTTAAATATTATTAATTATTATTAATACATTAATACCTTGTTTATATTATCAACAGAAAATACAGATTGAATAAAATAAAATAAAACGAAATAAAATAAAATAAATAGTAGAAACATAAATATAAGTACAGATTGAATAAAATAAAATAAAATAAAATAAAATAAAATAAAATAAAATAAAATAAAATAAAATAAAATAAATAGTTGAAATTTGAATATAAAGTACAGACTGAATAAAATAAAATAATTCATATTTTCATAAACTATATACATATATATTAATTTAAATGATGTAAGAATTAAAAATTAAAACAATAAGAGCTGAATAATTGATCCTATTAAAATAATTAATTATTTGCATAGTAATATTTATAATGTTTGATCAATATGAATCAATTATTATTAAAATATAATAATAACAATTATAATTTTAATAAAATAAAAAAAATCTTTTATTGAATTTAATATTTTTAATAACATAATTAACTTTGAAAAGTATGTTGATATTAATAAAATTTATAATAATATAATATTGATATATTAATAAAATTTATAATTATATAATATTGATATTGATATTAATAAAATTTTAACTAGTATCAAATAAATCGGTTTTAGTTATAAATTACTTAATAAAAATAACTAAAAGATAATTTCTATTAAGATTATTAAATAAACACAATAGGTAAATAAATTTGTATTTTTCTAGCATTTTTTTAAATTAAGATTATTTAATTATTATTTAAACGATTATAAATATAAATTTAAAATAAATAAATTTTTATTTTTCTAGCATTTTTTTAAATTAAGATTATTTATTTTAAATTAATATTTATATCGTTTAAATCAATTAAACATTCTTTCCATAATTTAATTAATTCATTTCTGTTGCATCCATTATAAAATAAATTTATTTCCTTACTTTTGTAATTTTCAATTAAAATTTTAATTTCATCAGTTGCACTAAAAATTTTTTTCTTTTTTTTTTTTCCAATTTCCTTTAGTTCTCCTTTGATAATCATTATAAGATAAATTTTCTTCTTCTTTTAATATATATATTAATTTATAAAATAAAGGTTTATTTGGAAATATATTATTTAAGTAGCTATTATAAGATTCTGATGCATTGTTTGTTAAATGCTCTATATTTTCATAATAATTCCAATTATTAACATTATACTTAAGTAAATAATTTTTATTAAAATATTCTAAAAATTGCAGAAAATTATTATACTTTTTTTTTTGACAAATTCTTTTTATTATAATATAAATATCAAATATATAGTTAGGGTTTATAAACGGTAAGTTCGAAATAGCTTTATAATAAATATATACATCATTATTATTCTTCACTTCATGATAACATAATATATTTTTTTGTTTTTCTAATGATCTTTTGTAATGCAAAACACAATATTTAATATTTATATTGGGAAAAACTTTTTTTGCGGCATTAGATATACCTTGTTCAAAATCACAATGAAAATTAGTTGTAGTAATTAATGTATTACTCCTAAATTTATTTGCATTTTTTTTTATTTCTTTAATTAATGTTTCATATGTAGATTGTTTTTTATTTTTTAATATAGAAATGGAAGTAGTGTAAAACATATTAAATTCCCCAACATAAGTTTTTGTTATAAATAACTGATAACTAAATTTCGGTGCTGCATAAAATGTACCGTACGCAAATATATTTTTATGATAATTCGAAAATAAATATGCTTGGAATGGTGATTGAAATATTATTAGATCAGTATTTTTAAATATCATAAAATTTTCATTTCTTTTCGTTTTATAATATTCTGATTCAATGGGAATATCATCAAAACTTTTTATGTTTGGTGGAAATTGTTTATTTATATTTCTTATTATTTGGAATCTAATTGTACTATATTCGGGACATATAAGTCCCATTTCTTGAGAAACGGCATAAATATATGTTTAGGTTTTATATCCATAGGAATTGAATTTTTCTTAATTTCTTCCTTAATTTTATGCTTTGCTACTGATATAGACACATCAATTTCTTTTTCGAGATGGTTATGTAAACTTTCATATTTTAAAACCTCCTTTTTATCATTTAAAATAATTAAAGATTTACATTTATTTAAAGTCTTATATTCAGTGCATCTATAGATTTTTGATTTATCTTTCCTTTGAAATGAAAAATTAAATTTGTATTTTTTATTAATAATAATTTGTTCATTTCCTCGATTTGTTTCACTTATTTCAATTTCTATATTGTCTTCCATTAATAATTAAAATTTTTCAATAAAATATTTTAATAAATATACTTTTAAATGCTTTGAAACTTTTTTTTTTTTTTTTTTTTTTAATATTTAAAATAATAAACCTTTTTTTAATTAATTATATAATTATTTAAATAATTATTTAATTATTAATTATTTATTATTTCTTTATTTACTATTTTATTTATTTATTTATTTTTATTTTTATTTTTTATTTTTTATTTTATTTTATTTTATTTTTTTTATTTTTTAATGCTTAAAAAATAAATTTTTATTTATTTTTATTTTATTTTTATTGTTTAAAAAAGAAGTTTTCTTATTTCTTATTTTTTTTTTTTTTTTTTATTTTTTAAGCATTAAAAAATAAAATGTTTATTTATTTTTATTTTATTTTTATTTTATTTTTTAAGCATTAAAAAATAAAATGTTTATTTATTTTTATTTTATTTTCTATGTTTAAAAAAAAAGTTTTCTTATTTCTTATTTTTATTTTATTTTTTATTTTATTTTTCAATGTTAAATAGAAATACCTAACCTAATTATTATTTATTGAAGTGTTGTATTTCGCCAAAAGTTAAATTTCGTTCAGTTGAGTTTCGCCAAATTCTTGGTGGCTTATAAATTTTCGTCATAAAATATCACCACATTTATTATTCACGCCATAATGTGAATATATGGCTTTTTAAAAATTGTAGAAAAAAGCCACAATATTATGATACAATTAGATATACGCCCCACGTAATATTACGTGTTTGAAAATTTTTGAGAATGTAATTTTATTTAATTAATTAATTAACTATTATTCATTAAATTTTTAATAAAATTAAGTGGCTTAAAATTAAAAATATTTAAGCCATACAACAAAATACAAATTTATGTAATAAAAATTTTCGAAATGCACACTCCCCCATAAATTCTATTAAATACATAAAATCAATGTAAAATAAATTTTATATCATAAATTTTATGTTATGTAAATAATTTATAAATTAAGTTTTATTTTATTTCATTTTAATTATTTTTATTATATTTTATTATATTTTTATATGTTCTATTTATTATAAATATTTTATTATTTATATTATACTTTTTATAATATTCAACTAAATATTTAATTCTTATTATTTATTATTTTAGAATAGTTTATAATTAAAGAATACCTTTTTCTTTATATTTATTCTTCGTAATTTTTCAATTTTGCAATTTGCCATTCATTCAATTAAAATTATAATATTAAATTAAATATATTTTTATTAATAAAATTAGGTTAGTAATATTCAATATGAATTAAATAAATTTAAATTATAAAATAAATAAATAAATATTTAATAAATAAATAAATAAAATTATATTATATTAATAAATTACATAAATAAATTATATAACTTCACCAAGGCAATCTTTATCATAAAGTTAACAATAAATCCTAATAATTGTACCTCGAACTTTGATTTGTATATCAATTTTTTTTATTAATTTATTTATTGTGAAACAATGGATAGTTCTTGAAATAGAATATTCTTTTTTATTTTTCCTTTTTTGTCATTCATAACTATTATCAATAATAGATCAATATTTTTAATTAATTTTGTCTAACATAGTAATTAGAATATTCTTTTTTTTTTGTTACAGCTTTTATTATTTTTATTATTATTTTTATTAAATTTCTATTTCTTTTTACAAAAAAATTTTTTTAATATTTAATAAGATTTAGATTGATTAATCTATAACCAATGATCAATGCTTATTAAAAATGTGTGTCATTCGAATATTTTTTTTTTTATTTTATATTGCTGTTACTATTATTATTTTCTTTCAATTATAAATAGATCTCTATTTCGTCATAATCTAATTTTTCTTCAAAAAAAAAAAAAAATATTAAATAAAAAGATAATACTTTTATATACTAAACGTAATAATTGAAAAAAAAAAATGAAATTCCTTAGAACTTTCTTATATTCTTTTCTTACTCTTGGTGCTTTAGCTTCACAATGTGATGATGCTAAGAAATACGGTAAAAGTTTAGATACTGGAAGCATTAGTTACAAATGTGATAGCAATGGAAATGTCACTGAATTGTAATTATCAATAGATAATATTAATTATATATTTATTCAATTTTAATTAATATCATTTAAATAAATTTAATTATCTACATATATATATAATTAAATTATAATTAAAATATATTAATATTAAAATTTTATTTAACATTTTTGAAAAAAAATTTTTTTCATTAGAAAATTAACTCATGTCATTATCAACAAGGAAGATGCTAAAATCATTTCTAAATTCACTAAAGCTCAAAAAATGTAATTATTATTATTTTAATAATTCCAATTAATATATATAAATTTATAAAAGTATTTTCATTAATTTCATATACTTAATTTTATTTATTTATAATTTTTTAATGTTCATTTTTTGAAATAATTAAAGCGAATTTAATGGATGTGAATATGTTGACAGCTTAGATTCATCATACTTCAAGGACTTCTCTAAATTAACATATTTGTAAATATTTTTTTCAACTTGAAAAATTAATTAATTAATATTAATGAATTAATAAAATTATTAAATTTTAAAATATTTATTTTTTTTTATAAATAATTAATTATTTATATTATTAAATATAATATATAAAGATCTGTTAGATCTGAATTACCTGCCTTTAAGTATGCTAAGAACTTAAAAACTTTGTAAGTAAATTCAAATCTTTTATGATATGAAAAAAAATTTTTTTTGAAAATTTTTTTTAATTATAAATAAAAAAAACATTTATAATAAATATTAATTTATAAATAAATTATATTAATATTATTAATATTAAAATACTTTTTATATTATAATTAATTATTATAATTATTTATAATTTAAAAGAAAAATAAATGGAAATACTTCAATTGACAAAGACGATATTAAGATTATTTCTAAATTCACTGAACTTGAAAGATTGTAATTAAATTGACGATATAATAAATTAATTAATTATTTTTTGAAATATATTTTTTTTATTAATATATTTTTTATTTAAAATTAAAATGAATAAAATAGACAAATTAATGTTCGTGAAGTTACTAAAGATTTATCTTACTTAAAGAGTCTTAAGAATCTCAAAGAATTGTAATAAATAATAATTTTTCCTATTTTTTAATATATTAAAATTCTAATTTTAAATATTACATATATTCGATATATTAATATTTTAATAAATTTATTTCTATAATATTTTAGAGATCTTGTTGAAGACGCAGGTGAAGTTAATTTATGTGACTTTGTTCCAAAGGTTATTAAATCTGTGTAAGTTATGATTTAAATAAATGATTTATAGTAACTTAATTAAAATTAATTATTAAATATTTTATTAATGATTTTATTATTTATTTATTTAATTAAATAATAGTTGTTATCCAAGATCTTTTTCTCCTGAGAAGACTTCCACTAAGAAGACTACTACTAAGAAGACTTCTACTAAAACCAAAAGCACTAAGAAGACTTCTACTAAAACCAAAACCACTAAAACTACTAAATCCAAGACCACCGCTACTTCAGTCACTGTTAAAAGTAATGATGAATTAGTATCTATTAAAGGATCAACCAAAGTTAAGGAAGTTAAATTATATAGAATTTTCTTAGAACAAAATGGAGTTGATGCTTTAGCCACATTAACTGGTCTTGAAACTGTTGAATTTGTCGATTGTCAATACGATTCATCTGAATTAAAGGAATCTTCTTTAAAGAATCTTAAGAATTTAAGAAAATTAATCGCTAACAGCAGACAAGACGTAAGACTTTTCAAGAATAATGGTTCCTTAAAGTCTTTAACTGTATATGGAAATACCTCTTTAGAAAATGATGACATTAAGATTATTGCCGGATTCACTAAACTTGAAAAGTTAGAAATTGATGTTCGTGCAATTTACGCTACTGATTTATCTTCTTTAAAGAGTCTTACTCATCTTAAAGAATTAAAAATTGAAGATTCATTAAGTGATGTTAACTTCTGCCAAAAGCTTCCAAGCAAACTTAGATCTCTTTGCAAGACTTCTTACACTACCAAGAAGTCCTCTACTAAAACCACTAAAACAAGTACTAAGAAGACTACTAAGAAGACTACTAAAACCACTAAAACAAGTACTAAGAAAACTACTAAGAAGACTACTAAGACCACTAAAACTACTAAGACTACCAAAACCACTAAGAAGAATAATAGTTTACCAACTAATTCTACTGACAAATGTGGAAAGGGAGTTGCTATTTGTAAGAAAGGATACTGCTGCAGTAAATATGGTTACTGTGGAAAGTCTGATGACTACTGTAAGAGTAGCCGCGGTTGCCAATCAGAATTTGGTCAATGTAAATAAATTTAAAAAAAAGGAATACCTAAAAAATAAAGTTACTATTTGACATTGAAGTTGTCTTTTAAGCATAATAAAGAAAAAATTGAAAATTATTTATACAATTAAATAAATATTATAAAATTTTATATAAATATATTTATATTATATATTTATATACATAATATATATACTGTAGGAAATTTAAATATTAAAAAAAATTAAAACACTGTTATATATATTAAAATTTTTATTAATAAATAATTACTATAATAATTATATCATATATATTAAATTTATAAATATTAAAAATTATTAATTCATTTATTTATAAAATTAAAAATAATAAATAATAATATAATATATTATCTTTATAATAAAAAATAATTAAATATATATGTATATATTTAATAAAATCTAATAAAAAATAAAGTAAAAATTAAAAATAATATAAAAAAAATTATAAAATATATTTATGTAGTTTTTGTTTTATTTTATTAGTATTTATATATAAAAATTGATAATAAGCATCCTTCTATTTTTGGTTACAATTCTGTTTTTCTTATTTTTAATTCCAAAATTCCTGGAATGGGAAGTTTATATATCAATGTGTTCGTAATTCTTGCTCATACACTGCTGAAAATGACAACTACAATTAAATTATATCAGTTAGTCTGACGTCATTTTGGAATCAAAAATATTTTATAGGTAATATCTACTTTCCTCAATATAGATGACCTGAAGCTATTTCAATTCGAGAAATTAGTGCTTGGTATGAACTATATACCAAGCACTAATCAATATACATATCTTGGTATACCTTTTAATGAATCGTTGGATTTAAAACCTATTATTGCTAAGATGAATAGTAAAATTAATTATACAGTTAACTCTTTCTTTAGATTTTTAACCAATAGGAATGTTCCTTTCTACTTTAAAACTCGTATACTAGTTTCTTTTGTCCTTAGTTCAGTTCTTTATTATGCTCCCTTACTTGGTTCAAATAAAAAGAATACTGAAAAAGCTCAAACTACTTTTAATCGAGGTTTGTATTGGAGTTTCGGGTTTAAAAATAAAACCTCCAATACTTCAATTTACAATATGTCTAAGGAACTTTCTATACCTCCTATAGCTAGTTTTTGTGCTAAGGCGATGATTCGATGTTTTAAAAAGTGGAAAGATTCTTTTTGTATTATTTCTCATTTAGTCAAAAATATACCTACACTTTCTCACTATTCATGGACGAAAAAAGCACGGAGTTTAGCAGTACACAAGCACAATAATAAACTTCCTGGAGAAATAAGGAAGTTTTACTGGGAAAATATTCATTATTCAAGCATTCCTGCGATCAGATCTACAAAATACAAGAAATTTAAATTTGGTTTTAAAAAATTTATTCAACGTCTATCACTTAAATTTTCACAATTTTCTCTTGGATTTTTTTGGATTGGACGAATTAAATGTGGATTCAAATTTGATGTAAAAACGTATGTTAAAAGTAATCTAGTATCAGAAAATTGCCCAACATACTGCCCTTGTTGTGGTGAGAGTAACAGCATACCTAGTTTTACACACTGGATACTTTTATGTCCTAAATTTGAAGAATTTAGGCAACATTTCATTCCCTTTGTTGATGAAATTTTTATTAATTTTTCTCTTATTGTTCATGAGAAATCATTGAACATTCCTGATGATGAAGAGGAAGATTTTGATGATAATATCAATTTTTACGTGCTGTGTCTCCTTCTTGGCGGAAATGCAGTATTTGAAATCTTAAAGATCGGCTCGGGGGAAAGAAGGCGATATATTAATAATATTTTTCAATCACCTTCGAACGAGTCTTCTTTCCCGATTTCATATTTTGTGGGGCTTGCGGAATTCCTTACTAACGTTATGCCTATTGTGATTGGTGATTTTTACACCATGATCGATTTGTATAGTGTTAGACCTACCGTTGTCAAGAGCGTCGACGTCGTAACGATAAGGCAAAGAAGAAATTCTGATACAGATTCGAATGATAATTTTCATCCACATGGAGTTATCTTCGATGAATGGGAAGAGTTAGAGGCTTTTTCGTCCTCGAATCTCATAACGTAGTTTTTTAATATTAATATAAAAAAAAAAATTTCATGTATTTAAACTTCATGTATTTTTTTTAAAAAAAAAAATATTATTAAATAAAGTTTATTCCTAGTCTAAAAAAAAAAAAAAAAAAAAAAAAAAAAAAAAAAATTCGAGAAATTTGTCAAAGGCGTAAAAATGATAATATAGAAACTTACCTTGCTTTTCTAGATTTAAAAAAGGCATATGATTCTGTTCCAATAGGTAATATTTTATAAAAATTAGATGCTTTAGGTATTAGAGGTAAATGTTATCAATTTATAAAAAATCTATATTTGACTTCCAAAGCCAGTGTTAAAATTGATGATCAATATTCGGAATCTGTTAATATTAAGAAAGGAGTTAGACAAGGTTGTCCACTATCACCAATTCTTTTCAATCTTTTTATTAATGACATTTTTAATGATTTTTCAGAACTTGGAATTCCTTTAGGCGTATCTAGATGTTATGGTGGACCCTTTGCAGATGATATTGTTCTATGCGCACCGTCAAGAACTAAGTTAAAAAAAATGCTTAAGAAGGTAAATGAATGGACTAAGTTTAATATGATGAATTTTGGAATTAACAAGTGTGCAATGATGGTGATTCGACCAGACACACCTCTTTTTCAAAATAAAAGAGATTCTACTTTTTATCTTGCTGGTCAACCAATCCCAATAACTAAATGTTATACCTATTTAGGTATACCATTTGATAAAAGCTTATCGTTGAACCCTATTATTAAATTACTTAACTCTAAAGTTACTAAAGCTCTCTTTTCTGTTAGTAAATTTCTTTAAATTATATTGCTAATATATATATATGTATATTTATGTTATAATTATGCTAAAACTATGCATATATATTTTATTTATTTTTTTATTTTTATTTTTATTTTATTTTTTATTTTTATATTTTTTTTGAACAAAATGGTATAGTTTTTTGCATAGTTTTAGCATTATATACCTATGTTGTTCATCATATATATTAATATAAGGCTTACGAATAAATAGGGCAGTATTGTATTTGTATGCCAAATATATGCATATATATGTTCAAAACTATAGTGAATTTTGCTGAATATTTTATATAAAAATATTAGCAAAAGTGTAGTAAAATGGCATACAAATACAATCATACAGCTATATTGTTCATATAAAAATATTAATAAAATTATAAAAATAATAATTAAAATATTTATAAAAATAATAATAATAATATTAATTAAAATAATTAAAATAATAATAAAAATAATAATAATAATTAATAATAATATGCCTGAAAGTATTAATTAAAATATACTAGGTTTTTATCATTATTTTATTAAAAACTATGCTATTTTTATTTTACTAATTTTAAACAATTGCCTTCCAAAAATTTATATATCATCAACGCTATGGTTTTTATATCAACATATGCAAAAAACACTATGATATTAAATTCCAAAAACACCCTAAGTACTCGTTACGCAGTGCTGCTCACGGAGACAAGCGAGAAAATTGAGCACGTAACGCAGTGGAGCTGCGTAAATTTGTCGAGATTAGTCGGGAGAGAGCAGCACGTAGTAACTTAAACAATCCTTCAAAAAAAAAATAAAAAATAAATAACGATGTGTTTTTAAATTCCAAAATTCCTATTCCATTTAAGAAGATTATAATTAACTCCTATGTACTTTGTAAAGTCTCTTACTTTGCACCTTTATTTGGTTCAAATAAAGCGAGAGCAAATAATACTCAGAAATTAATTAATGAAGGATTAAGATGGATTGCAGGTATACAAAAAGCCAAATCATTTATTAATATATATTCTATTTCAAAAGATTTAAATATTCCTTCATTATCAGCTAAGTTTGCTTTGTCTCAAGTCAAATGTTTTGATAAATGGAAAGATTCAAATTGTATTATTTCCTATTTAGTTAATAATATTTCAAAATCTAGAAAATATACATGGACGAAAGAAAATAGAACTCTTAAACGTAAACTAGAGAAAAGAGGTAATAACCATAATAAATAATAAAATCAAGGATTTTTATTGGAAAAGAGATATGAAAATCAATTCTATTAAAACAGAATTTTAAGATAAAAACAAATTCGAAGAAACATCAAATTTTATAAAACTTTGTTATGAATATCCTGATCTTTCATATGGTTTCTTTTGGCTATTGAGATCACGAAGCGGATATAGATTAGATGCTAGAATTTCTAAAGCTACAAAAATAATAGATCAAATGTGTCCTAATTTTTGTCCCTGTTGTAAAAGTAATAAACAATGGATAAAGCATTGGTCAATTGATTGTCCATTTTTCAATCATACTCGTAGTAAAGTTAATGATAAAATTTTATTTTTATATAATGCTTTTAACCGTGGCAACCTAACAAATGATATTGTTAAAAGTAATAATGATAATCGCAACAGTAATAATAGTAATAATAATAATAGTAATAATAATAATAGTAATAGTAATAATAGTTATAGTAATATTAGTAATAGTATTATTAGTAATGTTAGTAATAGTATTGAAAATAATGTGTATATTGATTCTAGTGTGTGTGAAAAAGTGTTTAATTTCCTTCTTGGAGGTCGAAGTATTAATAACAGTACAAGGGAATGGAAGGAATCTATTTAAGTGCCAGATGAAATCAGGTGCTTATTCTGATACTCCATTCTTAGTGGTTACTGCGGCTCTTCTTCAATCGATTATACCTATTGCTATTGGCCCGCAATGGTCTTTGTTCAATAGGTTCAAATCGAATCATACTACTACTACCAAGAGCGTCAATGCTGAAGAAACAGCAAGACAGGCCAGCAGGGCTAGCGCAACCAATGAAGATCATAATTTTGTATCTTAGAATTATGATTAACATTTCTTTACTAATACTAAAATCAGTATTAGTAAAGAAATTAAAGCTTTTATTCCCTCCAAAAATAATAATAATATTTTAATAATAATAAAAAAAATAATAATTAGATATAAATTAAATAAAAAAAAATAAAAAAAAATAATTAAATAAAAATTAAATAAATAAAAAAAAGAAAAGAAAAGAAAAAAAATATATTAAATTTAAAATTATTTATATTTCTTAAATTTTAATTATCAAATTCTTTTAAAAATTTTAAAAAGTCATTTAAATCAATCATTAAAATATTTTTTCTTTTTTGATATTCTTAACTATCATCAATAATAGATCAATAATTTTTTATTAATTTTATTTAACATAGATATTTGAAGATTCTTTTTTTTTTTTTTTTTTTTACTGTAATTGCTTTTATTATTATTATTCTTTTTATTATATTTCAATTTTTTTTTATCTTTTTTAATATTAATGATTTGTGTTAAAAAAAAATCATTTTAATATTTAATAAGATTTAGATAGAGTAATTAATTATCAATGATCAATGCTTGTAGTCATTCGAATATGTATGTAAGTATGTTCCCCCCTTATATATAATATTTATTAATATTATATATTTTTAATAGTATATTTATTTTACATTTATTACTATATCATATTATATTTATAAGTATTAATTTTGATTAAATTATTCAAATATTGTATTTTAGCAAGTTCTATATTGTTTATTTTTTAAAATTTAAAAAAAAAAAAAAATAAATAAATTTATAAATTTAGGAAGAATTAATAAAAATAAAGTAAAAACTATTAATTTCATATTCATTTTATAAAAATCAAATATAAAATTTGATTTTAAAAAAATATATATAAACATTTTTTAGTTGTATTAAACTATTTTTCAAAATTTTTTTATTAATAATTTTAATTTATTTAAAATAATATTTTATAAAAATATTTTATTATATTAAATTCTTAATTATAATTCATATGCATATAATTTTTTTTTTCATTTATATTTAATTATAATTTTTTTTCTTTTTAATAATATTTTATTCATAAATTGAAATACGTTTTCCAATGGATTCTAAATAAGAATTTATAATATTAAAACTATTTGAAATGTTTAAACTAGTAATTGGTGTATTACATCAGGTGTTTAAAGTATTTAATGAATGATATATTTTACAATTTCGAATATTTATAGTATTATTATTTTTAAACAAATCTTGTATTATAGCATTAGTACTATGTACTACTAAGGAATCCTTTTTCATTTCACCTATTCTTAATCCACCATTATGAGATTTTCCTTCAGTAGGTTGTTTACTAATGGAATTAACATTTCAAATTATACAATAAAACATTTTTTCTTGAATTCTCTATAACAGTGTAGTAACAAACTCCAACTAAAACATTTCCAATAGATTTACCGGTGATTGGATTGACCATCTCTTCTAAAATTGGAATATTACTTTCAAAGAATTTTATTTCAAACGAACTTAAATCTTCACTTTCTGTAGAATCATCAATATACATTCCAAATCATTGTGGATTCATAATCATACATTTACCGATATTTATTTCAATTAAATGATTTAATGCCATTCTTGAAGGAAAAGCATGTGGATTTACAATGATATCAGGAATAACGCCTTTTTTTGTTCTTGGCATCATTTCCTCAAGTAATATCGAACCAATCACTCCCTTCTGAGCAAATCGACATGAAAATTTATCTTGTTGTGGTTGATATAAATGTCGAATTTTCCCACAGCAATAGAATATTTCATCTTCGATATATCTAGTACAATAATCCACAATCACAGGCCTTCTGAAAATATTTTCTACATCAATCACTTTATTTGAAATCATATATACGATATAGTGGTTCGTTGATATTAAGAAGATAATAAGCAATTTTTATATTTCGTTTTGGTAAATTATCTCTATAGTTTAAGTTAATATTAATTAATATTTCTCTATTCATCTTATTGGATAGGTATTGATACCGATATTTATTATTATTGGATAATTTATTTTTAAGGCTTTTATCATTAAATATTAAACTATCGTCTTGATTGTTTCCATATGCCATAATAACTACAATAACATTTGACCTAACCCTTACCAAAGCCAAAAATTTAATAAAAATATATTTTATATTGCTTCTAAAATGGATGGATTTCATCAATTGATAATCATAATAAATAATTTTATTTTTATTATTTCAAAAAACTTTCATGTAGAATATATTTGTCAAACATAGGCCGATATTCATATGGTATTAGATTATGAATACTTCAATTGTATATTCATTCTATTTGACTTAATTTATTATATTTATAAAGACTTGAAATATAAATCTTTTTCTGAACCAATAAATATTCTGAACGAATTAAACTTTGAAAAATTCAATAACAAAATAATTAAAAAATTATTATTAAATGCTCTTTTTTTCCCGAATTACAAAATTTCATAACTTCGTTTAATAAATTTGACAATCCATCCATACCAATCATCAGTATCATTATTACAAATGGACAATCATCATATTACAACAATGTAAAAGTTAATAAAATTAAAACTAAAAATACAGTAGATCTACGATTTAATGGAAGATACTTTTATGCTCGAGATCATTTAATTAAAAAATCAACAGTAAATTTACCATTTTCGAAATATAAAGAAGTGTGCCTACACTATTATAAACATAAAAATATTATTTAAAAAAAAATATCTCAGATGTCCCAAATAATAAAAATAATAATATAAATATTAATAATACAAATAATAAAAATAATAATAATAAATTTATTGCAGAAATACTTGATAATAAATTTTTTACTGCTATAATTATCACAAATATATTGAAATGATTGTTAATCTATCAATAAAAAAAATGTTCTTATTTATCATTTAATCAGAGAGGAAAAAAACCCATTCATTGTGGAAATTAATTTAAACAACAATTCATTTATTAAAGAGAAGACAAATATGTTTTTAAAAGCGAAAACACCTTTATTAATATATTAATTGCTTCCTATCAAAAAGGAAATCTTGAAATATATACACAATCTTCAACTAATGTGTAAATATCATAATATCATTAAGCAAAATATTCTTCATAAATAAAAAGGTAATCTATTATATATATGAATAGGAAATATATTTATATATATTTATATATATTTATATATATATATTTTTACTATTAATCATTTTTTTAAAATAAATCATGGAAGAAAGTTGAACAAAATAAAATAAAATAAAAAATAAATAATAATGAAAATAATTGATTTGTAATTACGAATTTCTTTTTTTTAATATTTATTATTTATTATTTTTATTAAATATAAAATAATAATTTTATTAAATTTTTAAAAATTATTTTTTTAATAGCATTCCAAATTTTCTTATGAATTAAAATTTAGGAGTTTTATCATCAGATGACGAATCGTTTGATGAAGACTCATTACAATGAAAGTAGTCTGGAGTAAAGTAGCTATCGATCATTCTATCGACCATGTATAATATTTCATTATTATCTTTCGGAACGATGAGCTATAATAGAATGTAATGTTTCTTCAGGAAAGGCATCCGGAATAATAATATTAATATCTTTAGGTAAATTTTCACCAATCACCACCGATAGGATTATATTTTTAATTTCATCCAAGAAAAACGAAGGATTCAAATGATGAAGAATATACACCAATGAAATTCTTTGTCTTTCATGCGACTTAATTCCTTTTATACGTAACTCTTGGATAAATAATGAATAATAAAATCTAATATCTAATAAGGTATATCTTTTCATATTGCTTTATTTTTTTTCTCGATTTTTATATGAAAATCTATAATGTATATCAATATTGGTGTATTCATTGTTTAAATCTACATAATTCTCATTCCCTAAATTATGGTAATCTAATTTACCCTTTTCCTTTTTTTTTTTTTTTTTACTTCTTTTAGATTACTTTAACATAATCTTTTTTAAATATACAATGTATTTATAATCGGTAAGCATCTCCAGAGATTGAAATTTTCCTTTTTCATTACATTCCTTATACTCAATGCGATCCTCCTTATAAACAAAAAAGGCGTACAAAATATTTCTTTTGAAATAATCACTTTTTCAATCCCATCTACAACGAATACTCCGTCGATTGGTGCTGGTATTTTAATTTCATAATCATCATGAGTTAAGGATATATAGTAGGTCTTTTTCTCTACCATCAAATGATCATATTCTACCTCTGGAATAGAAATAGTTAAAGGATTTAATTTAGGTAGCTCATTTTCTAAAAATACTTTAATATCATACAACTTTTTTATAAATAATTTATCTATATTAGCATAGACATTATATTGATTTATAAATTTTGCCAAATAATTATTCTCGCTCATGTCATGGAATGATTTCTTTATTAAAAATTCTAAATTAATTAATCATATATCAAATCAGTTGAAAACAACGTATTACACTTCACCCTTGGAAAATATATTTGCTATTTTTAAGTATATACCATTGGAGAAAGTTAAAGTGGTGATGATTGGTGATGAACCCTACCAAAAATCATATGATATAAGCAATATTGTATTTGCAACACGAAATTCCCCTCCTCTTCTACTATTGAAACGTATATTTCAAAATATGGAAAATATGGTAACTTCTTTTCAAAATATGGAAAATACGACCAATAAATTATCATTTAGATCGATGGCTTGATATTGGAATATTTTTATGCAATTTTTGTTTTACCCGTCCTGTAGTCGATACTATTCCTTTTCATTATTACCTTCTATGGGAACCGTTTATTATCAATTTAGTACAATATATCTCTAATCATCATTCTGTGGTTTTCTTATTATTTGGCTCTAAAGCCATTTCTTTACGTAAATCAATTAACGAAATAAAATCTTCGGTAGTCGAAGTTCCTCATCCAATCAATGAATATACCAAATTTAAAAATTCAAAATGCTTTTGTAAAGCAAGAGAGCTTGCTGGTGAAATTGGTTTTACTTTTGAATGGTAAAATAGTGAAAATATTTGTATATATTTTTTTTAATTTATTAATAATATTTTATAAATAACATATATGTAAATTATAAAATAATTAATAATAAATTTGCTAATAAAAATATTTTTTTAAAAACCAAAAATCCAAAACAAGAAAAAAAAATTATTTATATATATGTATAAATGTTAAAGAAAATTTTGTATTAATAATTTTTTAAAATTTTAAATTAAACAAATAAAAAATTATTTTATTTAGTATATATATATATTTTTTATTATAATTCAAAAATATTAAAAATTTTTTATAATCATAAAATAAAGGTATTATATATTAGTCATACATTTATAAATTAATATTTCTATATTTCATATTTATTAATTAAAAAATAGATAGTAAAAAATTTATTTATTTATAGTATTAAACATTTATTTATATATTCGTAAATAGTGTTTTCTTTAAATTTTTATAAATTTATTTTATAAAAATAAATATTTTAAATAAAATAGTAATGTAAAATATTTATGTTTTATATATATGTATATTAAGTAATTAAATTTATGATAAAAAATTATTATGAATTCATTTATACCATCTAATAATTATTCGTCATTAGAAAATCAAAATAGTTTATTTGATATTTTTGAATATATACATGAACAAATAAACATTATTAAAAGTAATTCTTTTTTCAATGTTAAAATTTGTAGTTTTGAATTAGAATTTAGACTTCGTAGAAAATATACGAATGTAGATTTAAAAGATTTTCTGAATGATAGTTCTTGTCAGTATTCTGAATTTTCTTACAATGAAAATGCAAAAACACGATATAGAATAATATGTAATTCAACTTATCCATGTACTGAAAATGAGAACGAAAATGAAACGACTACAACTCCAACTCCACAAAATGAGTTTCAGTTTATGGATATTTCTAAATTTTTAAATTATTTAGAAATCAATAAAGACCAAGAAATTACAAAAAAATTACAAAAATCCTAAATAACCATATGGAATATACTAAAAAAATTACTATGATGACATTTTATTATTTTATATTTAAAATTAATCTTAGTATCGAAGTATTGTTAGATGCATCACAAATTAAAAGGTATTTGAAATTGAAGACACAAGTAAAATTGAAAATAAAAGCCAAATTGAAAGAGGAAATACTAAAAATATTGAAATAGAAATATTAAATCAAAGTAATTATAAATATGAAAATATTACCAATAATAATGATATCAACAATAATGACAGTATTATCAATAATGACAGTAATTTAAAAACGGAAAGCAAGTACATTGAAAAGAATAATTTAAAAAATGAGATCATAAAAAATGCCATATATAAAGAAATGAATGATATAGATGCAAAATTTTCATTATCTATTTTAAAATATATTACACATATTACTAAGAAAAGACGATCTTTTATAATGAAAAATGGTGCTCGTATTGATATGACAGTTTTTGATGATAAGAATCAATTAGAAATTGAATTTTTAAATAATACTTATCTTGAGAAAGAGAATATTATGAATATGATTCATTCGATCATGGTATCGTTAGATTGCTTAAATTTCATTCTTGATTATTTATTTTTTTTGACGCCAAATTATAAATTTCAGAAACCAATTACTCCTTCGTTAGATATTTTATATAAAGAAGCCAAAAAATTAATAAACAATACATTTTACGTTGCAGATAAAACGGATGGATTTCGTCGATTGATAATCATAATAAATAATTTAATGTTTAGTATTTCAGAAAACTTTCGTGTAGAATATATTTGTCAAACAAAGGCCGATTTTCATATGGTATTATATTGTGAATACCTCGATGGTATATTCATTCAGTTTGACTTAATTTATTATAATGATGAAGATTTGAGACATAAATCTTATTCCGATAGAATACATATTCTGAACGCTATTAACTTTTAAGAATTCAATAACAAAATAATTAAAAAAAATATTACTAAATGTTCCTCTTTTTCCGATTTACAATATTTCATAATTTCGTTTAATAAATTTGACAATTCATCTATACCAAATGACGGTATCATTATTACAAATGGACAATCATCCTATTACGACAATATGAAAGTTTATAAAATTAAAACTAGAAATACAGTAGATCTACGATTTAATGGAAGATACTTTAATGCTCGAGATCATTTAATTAAAAAATAAACAGTAAATTAACCATTTTCAGAATATAATGAAGTGTGCCTACGCTATCATAAACATAAAAAATTTTATTCAACAAAAAATATTAAAGATCTTCCAAATAATAAAGATAATAATAGAAATAATAATAAAAATAATAATAGAAATAATAATAAAAATAATAATAGAAATAATAATAAAAATAATAATGAAACTAATACAGAAATAACTGATAATAAATTTTATTGTTATTATTATCGTAAACAAGTTGAAATGATTAATGATGTACCAACTAAAACACGGGTTGTTACTTATCATTTAGTCAGAGAAAAAAAAGACCCATTCATTGTGGAAATTAATTTAGACAACAATTCATTCGTTAAAGAGCGGAAAGACAAATATACTTCTAATAGCATAAACACCTTTAATAGTATACTAATTGCTTCCTACCAAAAAGTAAATCTTGAAATATTTACACCTTCTTCAATTGTTTTAATGCGTAAATATCACAATATCATTAAACAAAATATTCTTCATAAATACAATGGTAATTTATTAGATATAGGAACAGGAAATGGTAGTGATCTTCACAAGTGGAAAAATTTCCGCAAAATTGTTTGTGTTGAACCTGACCATGAAAAAATAAAAGTTTTGAAAGAATGTATTTCTAAATCTGAAATTTGTAATCGTATCTCAATACTTCAAAATACCATTCAGAATGTAGAATAAAAACATATTTATAATGTTGCTACTTGTTTTTTCTCTCTAAATGATTTCACCTAACTAGTATTTCAAGAATGCTCAGTAATATATCTAAATATATAAATGGAATTTTTTGTTTAGTATTTTTTGATTACAATTTATTTACTAGCAATATCGATTCATCTTCCATCACTTATAAACAATGTATCCAACAAGAAATTAACCAATTAAATGATATAATTGATAAGACTTCTTACATTTATTTATTAAGTTCACTTAGATATGCTCATTCAGAATGTGATAATATTATGTATATCAATATTACAGATTCGTATGTCATTAATCATTATGAATGTGCTATTAATATTGTTAAAACAAAAAACAAAAAAAATTCTTTTTTTTAAATAAATAATCTTTTTTTTTTTTTTTTTTTTTTTTTGGTTAAAACAAATAAAATTTTTTTTTTTAAATAAATAATCTTTTTTTTTTGGTTAAAACAAATAAAACTTTTTTTAAATAAATAATCTTTTTTTTTTTTTTTAAATAATTTTTTTTTTGGTTAAAACAAATAAAACTTTTTTTAAATAAATAATCTTTTTTTTTTTTTTTTTTTTTTTTTGGTTAAAACAAATAAAATTTTTTTTTTTTAAATAAATAATCTTTTTTTTTTTTTTTGGTTAAAACAAATAAAAATTTTTTTTTTAAATAAATAATCTTTTTTTTTTTTTTTTGGTTAAAACAAATAAAACTTTTTTTAAATAAATAATCTTTTTTTTTTTTTTTTTTTTTTTTTTTTTTTTTTTTTTTTTGGTTAAAACAAGTATTTTTTTTTTTTTTAGAAATGATTATAAATTTAAATTATAAAAAAAAAAAAAAAAAAAATTATAAGAAAAAAAAATTAAAAAATACTCAACGGGGCGGCGGGGGACTTAAAACCACCCAGCAATCTTCAAAGATTAGAAAAGTCTGACCGCCGTGTCCCCTTTATCCTATTATCCGATTAGGCCTACGCAAAAGCAAAGCCATTATTAAAACAAAAAAAAAAAAATTTTTTTTTAAATAAATAATCTTTTTTTTTTTTTTTTTTTTTTTTTTTTAGTAAAGAACGAATATATAATGGATGATTAATCTAGAATTTTCAACTTAAACTTTTAAGAATCCATTATATTATTCTTTACTTAATACTTACTATATTTTCTAAAATAAAAAAAATTTTTTATTAATATAATTTTTTTTTCTCTATATATTTTTATTAAAAAAAGTGATTAAAGTAGTATCAATAATTATATATTTTTTATTATTATTATTATTAATATAAAATATCTATAATATAACTTTGAATTTTTAGTATTTTTATTAAAATGTTTATTATCATCAATATTAATATTTTTATTTTTATTTTTATTTTTAAATATATTATTATTATATTATTATATCAATAAACAATATTTAAAATTGTATTCTTTTTTAATATATTTTTTTTTTTTTTTTTTTTTATTTTTAAATTGATTATTTAAATTTATAAAAATTTTAAATTTTTTATTCCATTCTCTTCCAAACAAAAATCAAAATCTGAATTTATTAATAATAAATATTAAATGATATTAATAGTTTTTAAAAAAATATTTTATATAAAAAGAAAAAAAAAAAGAATATTATTATTAATTTTCTAGATTAAAAATAACTTTAATTTTTCTGTAAAATCTCTTTTACATTTTTTTTTTTTTTGTTTCTTTTTGGTATATATTTTAAATAATTTAATTTTGGTTATATGAAATAAATAATATATAATTATATAATATAAACAAATTTTATTAACATCAAATAATTATGAATTAGTTAATTTAATTTATATAAAATTATAAAAAAAAAAAAAAATTATTTATTTTATGTTTATGTTTTTAAATATTAGTATAGAAAAAAAAAAAAAAAAGAAAAAGAATTTATAGAGATAAAAAATTTTATTATTATAATTATATTTATTATAAGATAAAACTTTTTTTCAATAATAATTATTATTATTTAACGATAATTATATTTTTTTTATATTTTTTGTCTAAATAATTATATTTTTTTTATATTTTTATTTATTGTTATAAAAAAATTATTTTTTTTATTTATATTAACTTATTAATATTCTTTTAAAATAGTTTTAATAATTATTTTAAAAGTGCCCTTTTTAATTCTTTTAATTTTAATATTTTATTTTTTCTCTTATATAAAATAATTTAATAATTTTTTAATAAATAATTTTTATAATAATTTTTATTATTATTTTATTATTTATTATTAAAGAATTAATTTATTTTATATATAGTTTTTATTTAGTATAAAATATTTTTTTTATTTACATATTAGATTTTTATTAATAATATAGTTTTATAATTTTTCCTTTCTTTGTTTACCCTTTTAACTTTTACAATAGTTACCTTTTTACAATAGTTTAAATAAAATTTTATAGTTTTTATTATAATTCTTCTTTTATATTTAATTTATTTATATTTAAAAAATTTAGATTAAAAATTTTTCTTTTGTTCACTTTATATATAAATTAATAAAAGATTTATTTTTTAAATCTTTTTTATTTAATTATAAATAACATAAGAATAATTATTATTTTATTATTTTATTTTTTTATTTTCTTCTTTTCTTTTATTTTTTTTATATTTTATAAATTATCTTTATATAAATAATCTTTTTGTTATTATGTCTTCATAATAATCTAAATATTTATATAATACTGTTTAATTCTTTCTTTTATAATTATTATATTTTTATAACTTTTATTATTATTTCAACCTTAACCTTTTATATTTATTTTATTTACTTTTGTTTAATAATTTTTATTCAAAGAATTCATTTTGTATTTATGCTGGTAAGAATAAATGCTCCAAAAACAATAAAATACAAAAAAATATAGTATTAATAATAAATTATATAATAAGCAAATAAAAATATATATATATATATATATAATAATAAATGTTAAATTTTTAAATAAAAGTTTTTGCTTTTTTATTATCATAATTAAAATTTTGAATTTCGTCTAAACCAAAAATAGAGAAAATTAAATATTTAAATGAAAAATGGAAATTTGGGAATTTTATTTTGAGGAATATTGAAAGCGATAGATTTTCATTAGAAGAATGATAAAAATCAGTGAATCAATAGATATATTAACGTTAATCATACTTATTGCATTACTTTTTATTTTTTTTTTTTTTTTACAATTTTTATTATTTTATTTAGTTTTACCTTTTAAATTTATCTTTTTTTATTATATATTTTTATTGAACATAAAAATGAATATAAAAAGAAAAAGGAAGAATATCACAAAATCATGTAAAGAAAGTAAATAAGTAAACAAACAAATAAAAAACTACTTCTGATATAATAAATTAAATATACCAATATTAATACCTTTAGTAATATATATTTAATTATTTATTTGTATTAAGATTACAAATAATAACAACAATAATAGTAATAACTAAATAGTTTAATAAAATAAATATTATAACTTGGTTTACTAATTAAAAATAAAAAAATTAAAATAAAATATTTATAATTTTTGTAAATTTATATTAATATTTCTTATATTTAACTCACAGGAATAAAAATTTTTAAACATCTGTTGTTGAGAATAAATTATAATATTATAATCTAAAATATTTAAAAATTTTCAAATTAAAAAATTTTATTCATATTTTTTAATATGATTAGTTTTAATAAATATGTTTTTTTTTTTTTTTTTTTTTTTTTTTTTTTTTTTTATTATAATTTTATATTATTTATTATATATATATAAAATGAATATAAAAATATATAAAATAAAAACTAATAATAATTGATTGCTATTATCATCATATTTTTTATTTTATTATAATGAATGTATCATACAGTTTTTATCATAATTTATTTCTTTTTATTTATTAAAAATCTCTAAAATATGAAATGATAAAAAAAATTTATTAAATATATAATAAAAAAAAAATTAAATTTTGTTAAATAATACATTAATGTATTTTTTAATTTTATCTATTACTATTATTACTACTAATACTATTTCTATTACTATTACTAATTACTATTATTACTATTGTACAATTATTACTACTACCACTAATAATAATAATAATAATAATAATAACATTTTTTTGTATAAATCGTATATCATCTTTATTTTTATATATTTATTCTTACAATATTAACATGATTTATATAAATTATATGTATAACTATAATATGAATAATATATATTTATATATATACATATTATTATTTTATATTGTTTAATTAAAAATTTTATATTACATACCTGTGAATTACATATGTCATATAATATGAAAATTATATAAAAATAAAAATAAATAAAATAATATAAATTTAGTAGTAGGATCAATTAAAGAAACATTGAATTATTACACACAAGTTGAAGAAAAAAAAAAAATTGTCTACAAGGGAAGTAGCTCATAAAATTATTTTATTTTGATTTTCCGTTTTTTTTCTTTTCTCTCTTGTACATCTAAATTAACTTTTTCACAAACTTCTAATATGATATTTTCGTCCAAATCTAATTGTATAGCTAAATCTTTGATTTTATAAGATTTATCTTCAACAAAACTATTTATTATTTCTAATTCTTCTTCTGTAAATATTTCCTTATAATCATCTTTTATTTCTTTTAATTTTTCACCTTTTTTTAAACTTTTCATTAAATATTTTAATTCTCCTTTTTTTTCACCTTCCTTTCTACCTTTTATTAAACCTTTTATTAAACCTTCATCATATTTCCCTTCCATTTTTGATTTTTCATCCATTATTTCTTTTTCTCTTTGTTCGTATAATTCTATAAAATCAGGATCAGCTTGTAAAAAAAATAATTGTTCTCTTGCATTAATAAATACTTCGGGTATATCGTCTCGTTTAAAATATTCATCGTTAGGATCATTTAAAAAAAGGATCCATGAATAATTTTCAATCATTTTATTCCTATGTTTTACTGCATATTCTTTGTATTTAGGTAACTCAATGAAATGAATATTTAATAAATCTTTAAAACCTTTTTCTTCATTTGTATTTTTATCTTTTAAAGTAAATTCCCAATGAGGAATAGTCATTTCCTCTTTCGTATTATTTAATAAATTAGAATTCAATATATTTATCATGACGACTTTAGGAATTTCTTTATATTCATTACCAAAAAGTAATGATTGATGAATTATTTTTGAAGCATAAAAAAGCGTTCTTTTATACATTTCACGATCTTCATTAATTCGAATTTCAATGTTTATCCTTTCATCATCTTTTGTTGTTGCTTCTATATTTATCACACAATCATTTTCTTCAGGTTTAAATAAATCTGCCATATAATTTTTAAAATTATTTATTTTTTCTGTTGTTTCATTATTTTCAATATTAAAATATTTATTATTGTTTGTTTTATATTCTTTTAAAATATTAATTATTTGTTCTTTAATGTCTTCTCTTAAAGTAATATCTTCGATTTCTAATATTTTTTCTAATAGATTATTTACGTTTTCATTAAAACAATTGAGTAGATCAACTAATTTTAAATCTAAAAAATTTTGAAAATTATTATAAAATAAAACACTTTTATTATTAATATTGTTCATTTCATTATTATCATTATCATGAATATCCATTTTACTAGTTTTAGTGAAATATTTCGGTACCTTGGTACTAGGTCTTCCTCTTTTTTTCTTATTTGTTATTAATCCAATATTATCAACTTTTTCTACATTTAAATATTCTAAATCTACAATTTCATTATTTTTATTACGTCCCAATATTTGATTTAAAAAATGGATTAAAATTAATTCATTTCCTTCTACTCCAAATAAATTTTTAAAAGTAATATCATATATTGTTTTAATATGTACATTTATATTTCTTACATCCATTTTTTTTTTTTTTATTTTTTGATAAAAGGAAATCACTTTTATACAAATTATTATACATTATTTAAAAAAAAATAAAAAAATACAAATTTTTGCTAATAAATATATTGTGTGAATAATTATAAAAGAAAAAAAAAAGTATAGAGGTGTGAAATATTAAAACTTTTTTTAGTTATTTTATGATAAATAATGATATAAACCAAATAGGTGTAGCAAAACATATTTTGGAATATTTTGAATATTTATCTATTCAGATATTCCAAATTTATATCTTATTATTTATAATAATTTATATTTATTATTTATATTTTATATAATTATTTATATTGTTATTTATATTTTATATTATTATTTATATTTTATATAATTATTTATATTTCTGATGTATATTTCATAAATATTAAATTATACTTTTTATTTTAAATTATTATTAAAGTTTATAATTATTAAGTTTATATAATTAATATAATAGTTTATATTATTGATAGATCATTCATATTAAAATATTATAATATTCTTATTTATTATATTTATTTATAAGTAGATATAATTATATACTTTTCAATATAATTCATATTAATGTTTATTCTTGTTTTTGTTTTTTTTTTGTTTTTCTTTTAGTTGAAATTAGTTATTGTCAATGATAAAATAATAATAAAATATTAATTAAAAATCATTAATAACTTAAAAATACACTTCATTAAATCAGACTACAGCATAAAGAATATCACATTAATAATTAATTCACGTGATATTATAAATTGATATGCGGAACTTTTATGTGCAATAATTTATAAGCAGTGGGTTTTTAAAATAATGGTTGTTTAGTAAAATTTATTAATAAAATTATAATATTCGTACAATTAAAATAATAATTCTAATTCCTAAAAATTTACAAGAGAGTTCTCTATTTCTAATATAAATAATTTAATCTATTTATAAGAAATAGGTAATATATTAATTATATATTCTAATATATAGAACTATATAAATTTTATATGAAATAAAGTATTATAATTATTATAATTATAATAATACATATTGAAATAAAATAAAATAAAATAATTATTATCAAAAAGATATAAATTTAATATTTAATAATTATTATTAAATATACAAATATGTTACTACACATATTTGTTTTATATCAAAATGATATAAGAGACTTTTATGTGCTATCGTTTAATTATAATAATTAGAGTGATAATTGTTATTTAATTTATGATTACTTTTCCTAAAATAATTAAAAAAAAACCTACTTCTAATTAATTTTTATTAGAAATTGGTTGCTATTAAGGAAATTTAACATTTTTAATAAATATAAATTTAATAGATATAAAATTAACATTTTAAACATATAATATAAATTATATCTATATGAATATAATATCTATATTTAAATAATAAATATATATTATAGGTAAGAATATAAAATAAATATAAAATAATACATAATAATATATTATATAATATTATATAATATAAATATATAATTCAATAGATGATAGAATAATATGTAATTTAATAGATATTATAATAGTCATTATAATATAATAATGAATAATTAATAATATATTATAAAAATTATTATCAAAAAGATATAAAAATTTAATAATGATTATTAAATATACAAATAGGTTAACTACACCTATTTTATTTTAGATCAGAAATGATATATGGGGGAGGTTGCATTATGCCAATATTCACATGATATATATGTGTGTCTTTAGTTATTTTGTGCTACATAATATTATTTTATTTGTATTATTTTGTTATTTCAATTTTTAAATTAATTAATAAGTGAATAATTAAATAAATCATAGAATGGTTAGATTTTATGATTTTAATTCTTTTATTTTAAATGCTATTAATTGTAACGAATATTGGAATATCCGTGTTTTAAAGAGTGTAACACAATAGGTAAGCACTTTTTGATTAATAAGTAATTTGGTTTTTTAAAATATAGTTTTATTAATTAAGAAATTTAAAAATATTAATTATAAAGATTAATTATTGTAATATTTCGAATTACTTATTAATTAATTCAATAATTAATAAAAACACAATTTTTAAAAAATATTTTTTTTTTTGGCTGCGAAATTCACTCCTATTTATAGTTTTTCAAAATTTAAATCCATAAAAATTTAAAACCATAAAATCATTAAAAAGTTTCATAAAAATTGATTATTTTCGGTTAAAAGAATCTAAAAGAAATAATGATAAAAGATAAATTAAAATAGAATTTCTATCTGATTTGTTTCTATTAATTTCTAAGAATTTCTTTTGTTAATTTTTTTTATAGAAATTTATACAGAAACAAATACAGAAACAAATACAGAAATGAAGTATAAAAATTCTTTAAAATTTAAATGATATAAAATTTTAGTAAAGGTGTGAGTCGAACCCTAGTGGTTCAGGCTGAGGTCATAGTGACTAACCACTATGCCAGCATTCTAATTTCTAATTTTTTTTAAGATTCGTTACATGGTCCTCCTCTAGGATTCGGATGCCAGACGAATCTTTTGCTTTAAATCTAAACTATTTCTAATTCTAACTTTTATAATAATAAACTATAACTAAATTACTTATAGGAGTGATAATTTAATTAATACATTGAATAATAAAAATTACATGAATTTTAAGTTTTAAAAATAAAGTATAAAAATAAAACTATCTAGAATAAATGTTTTTGAATAATATAAAATAATTTTTTTTTTTTTTTTTTAAAATAATCATAAGTTAGAATGATTAATAGTACTTTGATGAAATAAAATTTATTTTTGATTAAATGATTTATATTTAGTTGAACTCATTAAATTCTTTGATTAGTTCAGGGCAGTTGAGGTTGGATTCAGGTTCCCACGAGGCATCAGATAGTGAGTATCCTTTCCATTTGATGAGATATTGAATTTTTCCATAATGTTTTCTTTTATCCAGAATCTTTTCAACTTCATATTCTTCTTCATCATCTATGATAACCGGTGGAGGTGGTGCTTGAGTTCTATTAAAATTGTCTTCATAATATGGTTCTAATTCGGATACATGTATAATTGGATGAATTCTATACTTCTTTGGTAGATCTAATTTGTAAGTTACAGGAGAGATTTTCTTTATAATTTTGAAAGGTCCTAATTTTCTTGGTTTAAGTTTTTTGTTTTTGTTTCTTAAAATGAGAGAACTATTCAGCCATACTTTATCATTTTTCTTGAATTCTGGGGCTTGGGTTCTGTGCTTATTTGCAAAGTTTTCTTGTTTCTTAGAGGCGGTTTCCAAATTCTTTTTTAATTCCTTAGAGAGATCAGATAAATTTACTACAAAGTCTTCAGCTCTTGGTACATCGATGTTACTTGGTATTTCTGGTGAATGCCTAGGATTGAATCCATAATTTGCATAGAAAGGTGAGTAATTAGACGATTCCTGGATTGCATTGTTGTAACTGAATTCGGCCAGATAAAGATAGTTACTCCAATTAGATCCTTTGTAGTTAGCAAAACATCTTAAATATTGTTCAATAACGGAGTTCACCCTCTCCGTCAAACCGTTAGTTTGGTGATGGGATGGAGAAGAGAACTTCAACTTAATGTCGAGGGCATCGCAAACAGCAGTCCAAAATTTAGAGGTAAATTGGGTTCCTCTATCGGATAGAATTTCATTTGGTAAGCCGTGGAGTCGAAAGACGGTTTTCATAAAAGCAGAAGCAGTGTCAGGGGCGGAAGGAACGTTTTCAAAAGGAATAAAGTGGCACATTTTAGAGAAGCGGTCGACAATGACAAAGATACAAGTAAAACCAGAAGATTCAGGGAGATCGGTAATAAAATCCATAGCAATAGAGATCCAAGGGCGATTAGGAATTTCAAGCGGTTGTAAGTATCCATAAGGTTTGTGTCTTGAGTCCTTAGAACGGCAGCAAGTTTCGCAGGAGCGAATATAGTCTTTAGCATCAGAGTTAAGCGAGGGCCACCAAAAGTCGCGATTTAAAGGATTAATTGTTTTTCGAATTCCGAAGTGACCAGCGGAGGGAGAGTCATGGCAGATCTTAAAAGCGTGTGAGCGGCAGTTAGGCGGAATATAAAGTTTGTTGTCAAAGAGAAGGTAACCGTTACTAAGTGAGAATTTATCGATTTTAGGATGTGGGATTGGGAGCTTGTTATTTCCAAGGTAGTCACAAACGTTATGATAAAATGAATCGTTTTTACATTCGGAAAGGATTTTTTCAGTGAAAGGTACAGCGGAAGTTGGGAAAGCAGCAAAGTTTTCAGGACGGAGCACTGAGAAGGGGATTTCATTAGAATTTTGTTCAGAAGCAGCATAATCAGGTCTTCTTGAGAGCGCATCGGGTTTTCCATTGATTGAGCCAGAGCGATAGACAATTTTGAAGTTAAACTCGGATAAGAATAGAGACCAACGAATAAGCCTTTGTGTCATCTTTTCAGGTTTTTTCTGATAGAGAAGGTTGCGATGATCAGAATAAATTGTAAACGGTGTAGGTGTTCCTTTCAGAAGATGTCGCCAGTTTTCCAATGCAGAGATGATTGCTAAGAGCTCCTTATCGTAAATCGGGTAGTTTCTTTCTGGTGAAGTAAGAGATCTTGAATAAAAGGCAATGGGATGAATTTTATTATCTTTTGAAGAAGTTTGGGAGAGAACAGCACCTATAGCAAAATTACTGCTATCGGTTTCGACCATGAATGGGAGATTTCGGTCAGGATAAGCGAGAACGGGAGCAGAAGTAAATTTGGATTTGATTGTATTAAAAGATTCTTCAGCTTCTTCGGACCAGAGAATTTCGGAGTCTTTCCTTAAGAGAGCATTGAGGGGATGAGCTAGTTTTGCGAAATTGGGTATGAAGCGTCTATAGTAATTGGCTAAACCTAGAAACGATTGAATGTCTTTAACACATGTTGGAGTAGGCCATTCGAGTATAGAAGAGATCTTTTTTGGGTCCATAAATATACCATTGGAGGAGATTCTATGACCAAGGAAATCGATAAATGGAACGCAGAATTCGCATTTTTCGAGCTTTGCGTATAATCCTGCTTTACGGAGTCTAGTGAGAATTTCAGCGAGATGTATCCAATGAGAATCCAAATCAGGAGAAAAGATAATTATATCATCAATGTAGCTGAAGGCGAATTTTCCAAGACAGTCTTCAAGAACGTCATTTATGAAATGTTGGAATACTGCTGGTGCATTTTTCAAGCCGAAAGGCATCACGCGGTATTCGTAGTGGCCATAAAACAGTTTTGCATCGGGTTTTAGTTTTATCTCACAATCATATTGACGATGAGGTGGTAGTTTGTTGGCAGATTTTTCATCGAAGACATCAATAAATTGCAAAAGCTTTTCAGGAAGATTGTTCGTTTCAGGTTGATTAATTGATTCTAAGGTTTCATCATCAAGTTGGGGTTCTTTTTCTGTAACGTGAGCAGTGAAAGTCATAGGAATAACCAGGCAATTATTAGTGCAATAACTTGATTTAAAGCAAAGTTTCTTTTCAGAGAAATTTATCATTGGATTATGGGTACAGAGCCATTCAGAGCCAAGTATGCAGCAGTAAGAGGGTAAATCGATGATGTAGAATTCAGCTAAGCATTTGTGATTATCATAAGTGAGGGAGAGTGGCATGGTTTTGCCTAATATAGTTTGATTTCCACCTATACCGGAGACTTGTGGGACAACATTTTGTTTTTCGAAGGGAATATTATTTTCTTTTGCGAAGTAGATATCCATAAGATTTAATTGTGATCCGGAGTCAATTAAAATTTTGGTTTTAACAGAAGCGTTTGAGGTACTTATATTGAATTCAAAGGTTGCAGTTTTAACATTGGGATTATCAGAGAGTCTTGGTCTTGGTTTGGTTGTTTCTGGATTTGTTACGTAAGTAGTATTACTGCTTGTACTGTTATTATTGTTTCTTTTTCTGTTTTTGATGGGGCAATTATCAAGTTGATGGTCAGTAGATCCACAATAGAGGCAGAGGTTTTCCTTTCTTCTTCTTTCTTTCTCTTCTTTTGAAAGAGGTCCATGGGTTTTATTAGGTTTGGATTGAAAAGGTTTTTTACCAGCGTTTCTTTTAAAATTGTTTCTAGTATTACTATTATTGTTGTTTTGTCGGTTGGTTAAGTTATTAAAGTTTCGATGGTTTGATATGCGGCTATCGATTCTGGAAGCAATTGTTTGCATTGCGAATAATGAACGGGGTCCTGGAAACATTTCGAGTATTCTGGTAGCTATTTGGTCTTGTAATCCATCCAAAAAAACATCCATCTTGGCTTCTTCGTTCCAAGATGAATCATCAGCATATCGGTTGAATTCCATGATGTAATGTTGAATATCACCGATTCTTTTTTGCTTTATTGTTCTTAACCTATGGTTTGCCACGAAAGTTGCGTCATTATTCCCAAAAACCGATTTCATTCGTTCGATGAATTCTTCGTAATTACCTAGGCATGGATCCATGTTTTCAATTAACGTTGCTGCCCAGTTCATAGCGGTTCCATATAGTCTTGAAATAATGTATACCACTTTTGATTCATCATCAACGAATCTATCTGGATAGATCATAAAAAGAAGTTCAATTTTAGCGAGGAATCCTTTAAAATACCTTCTATCGCCGGCGAATCCATCCTTGAGTGTTGCATTACTATTGTTTACTTCTTCCATTTTTTTTTTTTTTTTTTTTTTTTTTTTTTTAATTCTAATTATTGATTACTAATTATTAATTATTAATTATTAATTATTATTAATTATTAAATATTGATTATTACTAATTATTATTAATTATTATTATTAATTATTACTAATTATTGAATATTGATTATTACTATTAATTATTACTAATTATTGAATATTGATTATTATTATTATTAATTATTAATTATTAATTATTACTAATTATTGATTATTAATTATTATTATTAATTATTAAATATTAATTATTAAATATTAATTATTACTAATTTTTTTTTTTTTTTTTTTTTTTTTTTTTTTTTTTTTTTTTTTTTTTAATTATTATAATTAATGATTTTGATTGAATAATAAATATACAATATAATTAATTATTAGAAGAAGTAAATATTTAATTTCAATATAAATAATTTTAATTTCAAGGATGGTTATATGGATTATTGAAAATATTAATAATTTTAATATATAGTAAAATTCAAGGGTTCCGATTGAATTTATAAATTCATGAATGAATTTTGGTAGAAAAATTTATAGTCTTGGTAAGTGGTTTCAAAAATAGTAGAAAATGGGATTCCTTAACGGGGTTCCAAAAAGAGTAGTAGAGAATGGGATTCCTTAACGGGGTTCCAAAAAAGAATAGTAGTAAATGGGATTCCTTAACGGTGTTCCAAAAATAGTAGTAGAAAATGGGATTCCTTAACGGGGTTCCAAAAATAGTAGTAGAAAATGGGATTCCTTAACGGGGTTCCAAAAATAGTAGTAGAAAATGGGATTCCTTAACGGGGTTCCAAAAATAGTAGTAGAAAATGGGATTCCTTAACGGTGTTCCAAAAATAGTAGTAGAAAATGGGATTCCTTAACGGGGTTCCAAAAATAGTAGTAGAAAATGGAATTCCTTAACGGGGTTCCAAAAATAGTAGTAGAAAATGGGATTCCTTAACGGGGTTCCAGAAAGAGTAAAAGTGCAAAGGTATTGTGCTTAGTTTAGTGGTGTTTTTATTGTAACGAATATTGGAATATCCGTGTTTTAAAGAGTGTAACACAATAGGTAAGCACTTTTTGATTAATAAGTAATTTGGTTTTTTAAAATATAGTTTTATTAATTAAGAAATTTAAAAATATTAATTATAAAGATTAATTATTGTAATATTTCGAATTACTTATTAATTAATTCAATAATTAATAAAAACACAATTTTTAAAAAATATTTTTTTTTTTGGCTGCGAAATTCACTCCTATTTATAGTTTTTCAAAATTTAAATCCATAAAAATTTAAAACCATAAAATCATTAAAAAGTTTCATAAAAATTGATTATTTTCGGTTAAAAGAATCTAAAAGAAATAATGATAAAAGATAAATTAAAATAGAATTTCTATCTGATTTGTTTCTATTAATTTCTAAGAATTTCTTTTGTTAATTTTTTTTATAGAAATTTATACAGAAACAAATACAGAAACAAATACAGAAATGAAGTATAAAAATTCTTTAAAATTTAAATGATATAAAATTTTAGTAAAGGTGTGAGTCGAACCCTAGTGGTTCAGGCTGAGGTCATAGTGACTAACCACTATGCCAGCATTCTAATTTCTAATTTTTTTTAAGATTCGTTACATTAATAAAAGAATTATATAAAAATATAAATGTTATTAAAATAATAAATGTTATTAAAAATATAAATTTTATTAATAATGACTCTTTTATTTAAAAATTATTAAAAAAAAATAATAATTATAATGATAAAACTATTAATTATACATTGTATTTGAATATTTATTTAAATTGTATAAATTTAATAAGCTTTATAAATTAAATTTTTTAATGACAGAATTCTGATGATTTCGTTTGGTCATTCCTCATTTCTTAGTTATTTATTATAAAGTAATATTTATGTTATATTATTAAATCAGTTAAACAATCAAACCACAAATCAGTAGTATTATTTCTATCACATTTAGCATTAATTAACTCGGTTTCAATATTTTTGTAGCATTCAATTAAGACAGTGATTTCATTAGCTTTATTTATTGCTCTTTTTTTTTTTTATTTTCCAAATTCCTCTTATTTTTCTTTGATAATAATAATATGATAAATGTTCAAGTTTATTTAATTTAATTCATAATAAAATGGCTTTGTTGGAACTAAATTATTTAAATAATTATTGAGTGATTCTGAGGCATTGTTTGTTATAGGTTCTATATTATTATAATAATTACAAATTTTCATATCATAACCAACTAAATATGTTTTATAAAAAATATTCTAAAAACTTTAAAAATTGACAATAATTATTTTTAATGGATTTAATTTTAATTATAACATAAATATCAAATAGGTATAATGTATACAGGATTTATAAATGTTAATTTTAAAATAGATTTATAATAAATATAAATATATTACTATCATTTTTTTACTTTATTATAGCCTATTTAATTTTTTTTTTTAATTTCTAGTGATTTTTTATAATGCAAAATACAATATTTAATATTTGTATTAGGAAATATTGTTTTTGCTGCTTTAGATATGTCCCTTTCAAAATCACAATTCAAAATTTTTTTGGTTCAATTATAAACTATTATTAATAAAAAATATAAATTTAATTTTTCATAGATAAGAAAAGATAATTCCAAAGTTTATAAATGTACTGAATATAAAAAATAAATAAATATAAATCTTTTATTATTTTAAATGATAAGAAAGAAATCTTAAAAATATGATAGTTTACATAATCATCTTGAAATGGAATACGTTGTATCTCAATCTGTAATGAAAAATAAAATTAAAGATAGAATTTAAAAACATTCAATTCCTTTTGGTATAAAAATAAAAACCCTTATATAATAAAATTTCTAAATAAATGGGGTTTATTATATATCCAGAATATAATTCAATTAAATCCCAAATATCATGAAATTTAAATAAAAAAAACTACCATCCAATGTAACAACAATTGCTAAAATTCCTAAAGAATTTGAATATTATAAAACAAATCGAGGTGAAAATTTTATGAAATTCAAAAAATTCTAATTTAATAATTTTTTTTTAATCCCCTTTTCAAATAAAATTATTTAGGAAATATAATGATGATATATTTCTTGATGGTATATATTTTATATATTTTATTGCCCCTAAATTTAGTTATCAAATATTTATTACAAGAATTTATACTAAAGGATTAGATAGTTTTTACACTACTTCTTTTGCAATATTAAGAAATAAAGAACAAGAAGCATATAAAATATTACTTTTTTCTTTTGTTAGACTCATTTATATTAATATTTAGATTTTTTCTTCCATTTCTATATTTTTTTTAAATATTATTTAATTATATAATTAAAATAATTATATTAATTATCCAATATTATTCTTAATATTAATTTTGAAAAATTAATTTTTCAATTATTTGTAAAAAAAATAAATAAATAAATAAATAAAGAATGCAACCATATAAATACAGATTGAATAAAATAAAATAAAATAAAATAAATATGAATATAAAGTACAAATTGAATAAAATAAAATAAAATAAAATAAAATAATAATTAATATTTTTATTATTTTGTTTATTTTCTCTTTTATTATAAATAATACGTTTATTCGGATAATTATAATTTTTACCAAATAAATTATTTTTATAACAATTATTAAATTTAAAATTTGAATTGCCACAAGCAGTTCTTTCATTATACACATTATTTTTATTTTCATTATCATGGATATTATAATTATCTTTACCCAATTTATTTACAACATTACTACTATAATTATTATTATTATTTTCTTTATTATTAATACAATTGATTTTTTTTTTGTTTTTAAAATTCCTTTTATTGTTTTTAAAATTCCTGTTTTTATTTCCTTTGTTTTTTTCTATTATTCCATTTTCTTCCATTATTGCTAATTCTCTAAAACTATGGTGACATTCACTAGACTTATGGCCTAATTCATAACATCTAAAACAAAAGACTTATTCATTTTGTTTTATTTCAATCCCTAAATTATAATTATGAAAAATTTAATTATTACTTTAATAGTTACCATTATATTCAATATTATTGACCATTCTTAATTGTTTCTCAATTCTTTCATGCTTGCTCTACAGTTTCCATAGCTTCTTTAATAGTTTTACAGTTCTTATCTTTTATTCTAAGGTAAAGGTAACTTCTAGATTTCATTTAATTTATGTAGTTACGAACAGTAATTAAAGTTTTGTGGTCTTCTCCCATGTCATCAAATAGGCGATTATATTTATTGTTAAAACTAACTAAAGTCTCTTTATTATTTATTCTCATATTTATAAAATTCCAATATTTAATCGCTTGCCGTTATTTTTTAGATAATTTTCAATTACATATTTTATTTCTTCTTGCTAAGGAATAACATTATTTTTCTCTTTTAATAATATAAGTTACTCTCTTAATTCAAATTCCACACCTTCTTTTAAGAAAGTAAATTTTCTTTCAGACTTATTTATATCATATAATTCCATTATTCTATTGAAATCATTAAGCCATCCATTTATATCTACTCCATATTGTTCTAATATGGGTAGTTTATTTATCACTTGTTGTATATTCATTATTTTTTTATTATTATAAATATTTTATTGTTTATTTACACATTAGTATTTTTATTATTTTATTATTTTCATATTATTTTTACTTCTGACAGCGCCCGGATTCTCCACCAATTTTGATACGTATCTTTTATATTTAAAGGTGTATCTAAATAATTTTATTTGTTTGGACGTTGTCAGAAGTGAATTATTGACAAAATAATATATTTTAATATTATATAGAATAATATACACACAATAATAATATTCACTCTTTAATATTTAGTTTATTTATTTTATTTATTTATTATCATTCATCCATAAAAAATACATCATCAATATAAATATTTGTTAACTAGTTAAAGTATAATTAAATCATTCAATAAAATATAATTAATTACTAAAATCTTTCATATTATTAATGTAAACTAAATATAAAACTATACTAAACTATACTAATAAACATGTTTATAGGTTAAATTATTAATAAACTAAATTAATATTAATAAAAGAACCATTCTTTAAACTATTATTATTTACTAACAATATATAATATTATTAAATTATTATTAACCAATAAGATTTCTGTAAAGAGTTCTATCAGAAACAGATTACAAATAACAAATTTTAACACAAAAATAAAAAAAACACGTAATAAAAATTCGTTTTTTTTTAAATAAAATAATCTTTATTAATTAAAAAAATTAAATCTCTTTTTTGTTATTAACTATCATATAGTCAATAACTAATACATCGATTTAATTATAGAAATTTACATGTATTTATATTTTTTCATTATTACATTATAATATATTATTTCTATCTAATTTACATATATTACTATTTATTTATAAACAAAATATTTATTAATAATTTTATTAAATAATAATTAACTAAACTAAACAATAATTAATTTAATAAACTTTCAACTTATTTACAATAATAATTAAATTCAATAACAACTCATTTATTATATATTTATTATATAAATATTATTAATACTAATGTTTATATATTTACAATTCAAAACTATTTTTGTAAACTATTTAAACTAATTTTAACTATTTAAAACTATTCCGAAATTAATTTTAAAGTATTTTAAACTAACTAAACTAAATTAACTAAGTTAAATAGAATAACTATTTTAAATAAACTAAACTAAATTAACTAACTTAAATAAATTATTTAGATTTAAGTTATTATCCAAAATTATTTAAATAATAATTTTTCCTTTATGAAAAGTTTACATAAATTTATAATTAATTTTCATATACGTAAATCATAAATTTATGTAATTTTATTACATTAATTAATTATGTAATAATTAATTATTAAAGATTTTATTAAATCTTTACAATTTCACTAATCTAAATTTCACTAAATTATGGTATTTATGGTGGTACCGTATCATTATGAGGGTTTCGTTACAATTAGTATATTATTAATATCTTATAATTAAATATTATTATTATTATGTAACTTAACAAAGTATAAAAGAAAGATGTAAAAACCTATCTTTTATGCTCTTTGTAAGGTTATTGTAAAATTACCTTAATAATAATAGTTTATAGATATTTAATTATTAAATAAAGAGAAATTATTATATAAATAAAAATAATTAAATAATTTTAATTATTAAAGTTTATTATAAATAAATTTTTATTAAACTAAACCATTTAAATAATTTATTATTATTATCTATATAGCATATTACTATATAGACATATTGACTTTGTAAAATTTTAATAAAACATATTATTTTATTTAAAATTTAAAACATAAAATATATCAAAATCTTAACAATAATGTCACGAATATTAGTGTATTTGAGATTAAAATTCACTATTAGATCAATTGAAATTTAATTTAGTTATTGACAAAAAATTATTTTAATTCCATTTTAATTATAAAAAATAAATATTAGAAACATTAAAATAATCAGAAAACAAAGGGATTGGAATTATTTATTAAAGATCATTTAATTTAATTTAATTTAACCCTTAAGGGTTTAATATAAATAACTTGAAGAAAAAACAACGACAACTCAACAAATAATGGAAATATGATATTGATTATTCCAGTTAAAATTATATTCATTAGAAAGCTACGGACGAGAACTACAACATATATTAAAATCAAACCTTATTGGACAACTAGATGATGAGATATTGGACTTTAAAGATATTTTAAATATCTAAAAAACAATTTAATTATTTAATTAAGACCCTAGATTATTAATTAGAAATTTATATTAGATAAAATCTCTTAACTTGGAAATTATATTATTAATTTTTTTTTATGAACAAATATTATTAATTAAAAATACAGAATTAGTTATTAGTAATAGTCTAATAATATTTTATTTATAGAGTTATTGTATTAAAAGATTCTTATCCATATTATTTTATTATTATATTTTATATAGTTTATAATACATGTAATGAATATATTAAGATTAAAATGCATTATTTAATTATATTGTTAATTATTATTTTAGTTTAGTATAAAAAGGATTTGAAATTCCATATTTTGAATTCCTTGTAAGATTATTAACTAATTAACATTTAACCTTATTAACCAATTAACATAAAGTTAATGAATTAATTATAACAATAAATAATTTTTATATTAATCTTAGTAAAATTTATTATTAAAATATATTTTAAATAAAGTTCTACTAAAATATAAATCTTAAAGATTGAATTCTTAATTATAAAACTCTGTGTGTGTTATTTATTATTTAAATTTAATTAAATTGTTATAATTAATAAAGAAACATCTTGACCTGACCAATTTAACCCAAACTAGGAAATATTTAGCTAGAATCTAACCTACCACCCAATTAGATTTTAACTAAAATCTTTTTACCTATTTAAATTTTTAAACAATAATCTTACCACGAAAAAATTTTTTAACAAATAATAAAATAATTGTAATTATTGATTCTGTTAATAACTCTCTCTCTTAAAAACGGATTCCAGACGTCTTAGGTTTTGGTTTTACTTGGATACTTCTTGTGGAATTCAGCAAGAAATTTATTACAATGAAGATAAATGGGTAACAGAAGTCAGTTTACCCATTTAAGATGGCGGCTAGTAAGAGGTTCTTTGTTAGCAAAAAAAATACTGACTAGGGGCTTATGATCAGTATTATAGGGTCGTTACAAAAGGGCTACCGGTGAGAAAACACTTTGAACTTCCTTACACAGTGGAAACACAGGCTTTCCTTCCAAGTCAGTAACACTGTGTTATTTTCCGAAAAGGGAAAAGGGATCTACTTTCAAAAATAGATTGGAACCTCTATATTATCTTTAACTTGAAAGTAAAAACACCACCTAAGCCCTATCCTTAATGCGTCCATGCGAATAATAAATGGTTTCTTATAGTCAGGAGGTGTTAAGATAGGGGCACTTAACTAATTTATTTTTTCAGTTCTTCGAAAAGCGACTGTTGCAGTCCTCAGGACCAAATAAAAAGGAACATCTTTCTTTTAAGTCATTGGAACAATGGATATGCAATTTGTGCAAAGTTGTAAATAAACTTTCCGTAATAACCAATAGCGCCAAGGGAAGGATTCGCAATTGAGTTTTTGTCTTTAGGAGGAATCCAGCCAGTTTATAATAACCTTTGACCTTCTCAGGAATGGGAGAAATAACCTTCGGTAGAAAGAAGGTGACCGAGGAGAGTGACGTGACTTTATTTTTGAAAAAAAGGTACATTTCTCAATATTTATTTTTAAATTCATTATCATTTAAAAAATTTTTAAAAACTTTACCCAAATTACTAATATGATCTTCTAATGTTTTTTTTTTTGAAAATACAATAATATCATCAATATAAATAAAAACGCAAACACCAATTAAGTCCAAAAAAAAAAAAAAATTCTGTTCATTTCACGTTTAAATGAAGCCGGAGCATTTCATAATCCAAATGGCATGACTCTGAAGTTATAATTTCCAAACATAGTGGTTAAAGGCTGTTTTTATCTTGATCTTCTTCAGCCATGGGTATTTGATGATACCCAGAAAACAAAATCAATAGTAGATTAAATATTTGGAGAATTATTGCCAATGTAATTAAAGATATCATCGATTAATGGTAGGGCATAAGCATCCTTTAATAGTAACATTATTCAATTTGCAATAGTCCACACACAATCGCCATTTGTTTACCATTTTTTTTTTTTTTTTTTTTTTTTTTGGAACAAGTACCACCGGTGAAGACCATGACGAGAAAGAAGGTTCAATAAGGTTTTTTTTTTTTTTTTTTTTTAATTAATATTATTAATTCTTGTTTTAATACATCTATGTGAAAGATTTAGGTATTCTATATGATTTTTTTGTTTTATTGGTTGGGCACCTGGCACTAGTTCGATCCTATGAGGGAGAAATTTCGATTTACCAGGATCATCTGTTTTTATTGCTATAAATATCAAAATTTTTATAAAATAATTCATTCACTATTTTTTTTTTTTTTTGAAATTTTCAGGTATAGTTTATATAATTTCATCAATTATATTTTGTTTAATTGTATCAGAATCATTTGCATCGTTATTTTCGTCATTTACAACAGTTACTGTTATCAATATAGGGTTCTGTTCAATAGGCTCTTCTTGAGCATGATCTTCTGGATTCGGAATAGGTGAGTCAATATCATAGTATAGATCAGCTAATTCAGTAGAATTATTATTTTTTCATCAATATAAAAATAATTTTATCTTTTAACTAAATTAATATCAAATCTATTTTTCTTAAAGAGAATCGACAACCTATTAAGAACATCAAAAATTATCATCTTTTTCAATAACCCTTGAAATATTCAACGAACATTTTTACACCTAATGGAAATTTTTAATTCAACTACTTCACTAGCAATAGTGGAATTAGAATATGCTTGTAAAAAAAATTGTTTCCGAGATGGTCCCAATAGCAAGTTTGTTAATTTTTTTATTTTATTTAATGTGGATCTTGTTATAGCATTAAGGCTAGCACAAGAATACAAAAAAATATTTCACATGATTTATTCTCGACAAATCCATTCACTTTAATAATTTTTTTATTCTTGCTAATTTATTGTCATGACATTAGTAACTGTATTTTTTTTTTTTAGGGGGTAAATTTTAAGGCCTTCATAAATTCAGATCGAAATTTAGGGAATAGATCCAAAAGATATGTTATCTTGGTAATTTACTTCAGTAGAAGCTACTTCTTTAACTAAATCTTGAATGCAGTATTCTTCAAAAGTCTTTCATCAAATTTATGTGACGTTCCTTGTTATTTATAGGTAATTCTTGAGAATTGGTTTTCACTTTATTATCATTAATTTGTTCCCTAATTTCTCTGATACGTTCTTGTTTATTTTTCTTTTTAGCATTAATTAATATTCTTTTCAGTAATGAAGGAAGGATCTAAATATTCTAATTTTTCTGTGGTGCTATGATTATCTTTAGTGTTATTAACTAATTCACTTTCATTTAGAGAAAAATTTCACAGTTTTCTTATTTTTATCCTTTGTTTCACTATAGTTTATATTATTGTTATCTTCTTCTTCTTCTAATTCAGATTCCCTAAGCATTTCAATATCATCTTGTATAGGTATGACACTTTGATTTCTATTAATATTATTATAATTATTTTTATTATTACTATTATTAATATTATTAATATTATTATTACTATTATTATTATTACTATCATTATTATTATTAATTTTATTATTATTATTAATTTTATTATTACTATTATTATTAATATTAATATTATTATTAACATTATTATTATTATTAATACTGTTATTATTACTATTATTATTAATATTATTATTACTAATAGATAAATTAGTATTACGACTCATTGCTGACGTAATTATAGGGGTAGGTTGATCTTTTAAATTATTTTTTGTATTAATTTTTATCATATGGTTTAACTTTATTTAATTTTGGTTTTGATTTCCTTGTAGCTGCCGCCACAATTTCTGTATTATATACATGTGATTGATCTTCTTGATTAGGAAATTTTTTTTGTAGGTGTCATGTTGTTATAGTTACTATTGTTACTATTGGTTATTAATGAGTTATTTGGTATTGTCGTCATAAAATAATTATTATTTAAATTTTTAAATTTTTTTTTTTAGATTTTATCTAATTTTTATTTTTTCATTAAATTTATACATTATTAACCAATAATATATAAATTTATTATTTAATAATTTTTTGCATTTATTTTTTATATTTTAGTTATTTTATTAAATTTTTTTAGTTTTTTTTTATTATATATACATATACCTATACCTACATATAAATTAACCCTAACCTTCTTCTCTCATTTTTCTTTTAATTTTGATTCTAAACATAAATATTAAATAAAATATAAAATTATTTGATATTTAAATTTAGCAATTTTTTTCCTTTTTTTTGATAATGAATCCAAGATTTTAGAAGGCGATTTTAATCGAATTTCCATTTTTAGATTTATTGGTATGTCTTTTACTTCTTTTTTTTAGATTTAATTAATATATTTTCAAATTCGGCGATTTAAACATAAAATTTTTTTTTTTTTTAAATAATTTTACTGTCTTTTCCATTTTATTAGAAAATATCTTCCAAAGATACAGCAGAATCAATATCTTCTTCAAATTTGCTATTTTCAGAAAAGTCATCAGTGTTTCTAAATATTTCGGATAAGTAATTTGAATATTCTACTGAATCTGATAATTCTTTATATTTATTATCATAACTAGAATCAGTATCATCAAATTTTCGTATATTACTTTTAATAGTAGTTTTTTTTTTTTTTACATTTTCGTTAGTGAAAACAGATTCCCTTAATATTTGTTTTTTTTATTGCAATTACTCTTACTAACCGCTTTTTTTTTTCTGTTGTTTATTTGATTACTATATTGTACATTGTCTTACTACTCTATCTTGTAGTTGATTGTTATGTTATGGTTTGGGATAATATTAGAATTTTATTTATTTTATTTTATTTTTTTTTAATTTTTTTTTTTTTTATTAAAATCTACATTTTAATTTTTGAAAAATTTCATCTATTTATACTTTTTGACAAAATGATAAAAATAAATAGGTAAAGCCTTTCTACATTTATCATTATATCAGTAAAAAAAAAAAAAAAAAAAAAATAATCTACTATTATTAATTATTTCTTTAATTTTATATTAAATTAACTAATTCATAAATTAATTATTTAATTTTAATAAAATTTGTTTATATAATTATGTATTATTTTTCATATACTAAAACTAAATTAATTAATAAATACGAAAAAAAATGTTCATCCCCACCACCAAAGGTAAAAAATTTTTTTTTTTTAATTAATGGATTTAAATCCGTCAGTTCTTATTTTTATTTTTATTTATTTTTTTTATTAATGGATTTAAATCCGTCAGTTTCTATTTCTATTTTTTATTTTTTTATTTTTTATTTTTTTATTTTTTATTTTTTATTTTTTTATTTTTTTATTTTTTATTTTTTTTATTTTTTATTTTTTTATTTTTTTATTTTTTATTTTTTATTTTTTATTTTTTATTTTTTATTTTTTATTTTTTATTTTTTATTTTTTATTTTTTATTTTTTTATTTTTTTTAATAAAATTAATTTTAAGTATAAATATATAAAAAAAAAAAAAAAAAAAAAAAAGAGATGAATATGAAATGACATGTAGAAAAGAATATTATTAAATATATATATATATATAAATTTTTTTTTTTAAAGAAAAACTTAAATAAAAAAAAATAAACATTTTTAATCTTTTTTTTTATATATATATATTTATATTAATTAATTAATTATTATTCATTAAAATTTTAATAAAATTAAGTGACGTGACTTAAAATTAAAAATCTTTAAGCCATACAACAAAATACAAATTTTTTTAATAAAAAAATTTCGAAATGCAACACTCCCCATCGAAAATTTGTATTTTAAAAATTGGCGAAATGCGACCACATTCCAATTTTCCAATTTTCCAATTTATATATCATATGATAATTAAATCAGATGATTAATTAATTTATTTTTATGTAATTATTAATAAAATAATTAAAGTTTTTATTTTCATTTTATATCAATAATAAATAATTAATATTATATATATAGTCAATGTCAAAAAAATATTATTATTAATTATTTATTATATTATTGTAATATTTTAGTTTTAAATTCTTAAAAAAAAAAAAAAATAAATTTAATTATTTATTTTTATTTACGTTTTGATTAATTGTAAATGAGAAATAATTAATTTTTTATTTTTTTTTCGTTTTAATTAATTAATTTTAAAAATAATAACAATAATAATAGATGACTGAATTGTTTTTATATAAATACTAGATAATAATAATAATAAAATATTGAGTGACAAAAAAAAAAAAAAAAAAAAAAAATGAAACGATCAAATGAAAATGAAAATGATTTTAGATCAAAAAATAATAAAAAAAAGAGAAAGATAATTGATAAAGAAGAGTTAATAGAAAAATTTTTATGTTCTAATTTTTATATTGATAAAACATTGCTAATTAAGGATTTTATAGAGGAAAAATCTTCAATAATACGTGTTATCGCACCCTCTGGATATGGAAAGACTGTTAATCTAAATATGTTGCGTTATTTTTTTGAAATGAATTACAAAGACGAAAATAACAATGAAAACAAAAAATTTTTTGAAAAATTAAACATAGCTAAAGAAACTAAAGATGGTGAAAGTTATATTGATCTTTATCAAGGAAAATTTCCAGTAGTTTATATTAATTTTGATGTTATTTTATTAGAAGAAAGTTTTGATGAAACAATTGAAAACTTTAAATCATTTATTCAATCCTTGTATAACAAATACAATATTATTATAGATAATAATATTAAAATTTATGAAAAAGAAATGATAAAAAAAATTTTAGATTTAAATGTAAATATTAATAATTTAGTGGTTTCAATTAGTATTTTATGTAAATATTTGTATAATATATTCAAAAAGAAAATTATATTATTAATAGACAATTATGATTCACTAATTCTTAATTCATTAAATACTACTTATTTTGATAAATTATATTCTTTTCATCAGAAATTATTAACAAATATATTTGAAAATGATAGTTATATATTTAAATCATTCATTACTGGTAAAATTGATGTTCAATTTTTTACAATTAATTACTCTGTAGCTAGCTATAAATTTAATAAATATTTTAGTGTAACAAATTTAGAATTGCAAAAACTTTTATTTGAATTCAAACTTGAAAATAAAAGTGAAATATATGAGCAATATAAAATTAATTCAAGTAATTTTTCATCTATAAATCCAACAAATAACAATCATGCAAATAAAGTAAATATTATTATTTCAACATCTTTGACTTATAATATTAATAATAATAATAATAATAATAATAATAATAATAATGATGATGATAATAACAATAATAATAATAATAATAATAATAACAATAACAGTAATAATAATAATAATAATAATAATAACATAGTTAAATATTATGATTTATTTTGTATAATAAATTCTATTAAAAAATTTCTTTCTTCACAAAAATTGATAGAATCAAAAAATAATGATAATTTTTTTTTATCACAAAAAAATGAATTTCTTGAAATAATATTTAACAATGAATTTGATTATATTATGATTAAAGATATGGATTATCTTTTACAAAATGGGTTTATTGAAAAGTCAATTCCAAAATTATCATATTTTAAAATGTTAAAAAAAGAATATATAAATAACCGAGATATTATTTGGACTTTGTTTATTAAATGCGGTTATCTAATTATTGCAGATAATGATAATATTATTTCTAATAATAAAAAATTAAAAATAAGAAATAAAGAAATTAAAGAATTTATTAAAATAAAATTTTCTAATTGGAAAAATAAATTTTATAAATATTTTAAATATAGTGAAATTATTGATTTGTTTATAAAAAATTATGATGAAGAAAAAATCCAAGAATTCCTTGAAAATTCAATAAACAAAGAAAATTATTCCCCAAATGAAGACTTAAACAACTGGTACGCTCTAATTTACTCACTTTTAAGTTTGAATAATGAATATGTAATTGTTACTAAAAATAAATATGATGAAAAAAATAATATTCGTGAATTATTATATGTCCATAAAGATTATTTAGATAGGTTAAATAATAATTGTGACAATAATAATAATTCAAATTCAAATAATTCTAATGAAAGTAATAAAAAAAATGATCAATTTAATCCATATTTATCTGAAATATTTTACATTACTATAAACGTTGTGCCTGAAGAAAATAGAATAAAAGAAGGCTGTATTCAAGCATTGGATGACAATGAGAAATTTCTATTTAATGGCCTTGAATTAAAAAATATATACAATAAGATCATCAAATTTGGGATATCTGTTTGTGGAAATAAATGTGGAGTGATTTACGAAATAAATTATGGAAATAAATTCAAAAGAAAAGAAATGGCAACTAAAGTATATTGTGGTGAAAATTATGATGACTTGTATGAAAAAGGATATTATTTTATTGATAAAACTAGAATGATAAATAAATTAATTGAAAAAGGAAATGCTGTATATTTAATAACACGGCCAAGAAGATTTGGAAAAAGTTTAAATTTAAAAATGATTCAAAATTTCTTTGAAAAACATACTAAAGGAGATAGTAAAGGAAATGATGTATTTGATGGATTAGAAGTTTCAAAAGATAGAAAAAATATGAGAGAATGTCACAAATATCCCGTAATATATTTAAATTTTAAAGATAACGAATCAAAAACTTATGAATCAGCTATCATGTATCTTAAATCTAAAATATCTTCTCAATTTAAATATCAACGAGAAAAGATTGATTTTAAAAAATTAGATACGTCAGACCAAAAATTATGGAATAAAATAGAAAATGAAGAAGAAGATATGAATAAATTAAACGAATCTATTCATTTTTTATGTCAATGTTTAATCGAAAAAAAATTTTACAAAAGAAAATGTATTGTTTTAATTGATGAATATGATAAAATTCTTATTAATTCTTTTGAAAATGGATATTATGAAATGTTTATTGGTATTGTTAGATCTTTTTTTTCAAATATTTTTAAAGGAAATGAATATTTATATTTCGGAATAATTACAGGATGCTTAGGTTTAGAATTAAAAACCTTTTATTCAGGACTTAATAATATCCATGAACATACCCTTCTTTCTGATCATTTATTTTATGATTGTTATGGATTTACAGAAAGCGAGTTAAAAAAATTTTTATCCCATTTTGAAATTCCTTTAGAAGAAGAAGATAAAATTCAAAAAGAATATAATGGCTATTCTTGTGGTTATGGTAATCGTATTATTAAGAATTTGTATAATCCATATTCAATAATGAAATTTATTAGTAATAATAAAAATAAGAAAGATGATCATTTATTTAAAAATTATTGGTTTAGTTCTTGGAGTGATAACATTTTAAATAAAATTATTAAAGAAAATGAATTTTCCTTTAAAAAAGATTTCCTAAGTCTGTTGTATGGGAATGTAATTATTGTAGAAATTAAAGAAATATTAACGTTAAAAAAAAATTATTTAAAAGATGAAGTATGGACGGTTTTATTACATTCTGGATATATCACTCTATCCGATAAAGAGGGATATAAACAAAATATAAAAGAAATGGATGATCAAATAGTTAAATTATTACAAAGTGAATCCAAATTAAATGAAAATGATGTAAATGAAGATTTAATTAAAAAATATAAAAATAATCAATTGAATAAGCACCTCGAAAATAATATGTATTATATTAAAATTCCTAATAATGAAATTTTTAATTGTTTTATAGCAAAATTGAAAGAGAGTTTAAAAAATGAAATAAAGGATGATAACTATATAAATAATTTTATTAATGGCCTTTTCAACAAAGACATAGATACAATACATTCAAATTTAAATGATTATTTAACATGTTTAAGTCAATATCATCTGTTTGCCAATGAAAAAGATTATGAAAATGTTTATCAAGTATTGTTAATGCAAATATTTATATTTTGTAAAATTTACGGTCTAAATGCAGAAAAGAACAATGGATCAGGTAGATATGACTTTGGTTTTCCTAATAGAAATAAAAAAAAAGAATACATTTTAATTGAGGTTAAAACATGTAAATCAGAAAATTGTGATGACAATTTACTTCATAAAGAATGTGAAAATGCTATAAATCAAATTATAGAAAAAAAATATAAAATGAAACATGAAAAGAATGGTTATTCAAGTTTTATAATTTATGGTATTACCTTTTGGAAAAAAACTTGTAGAATTGAAATGAAAATAAATAATAATGATATAAAAGGTCCATCAGAATCATTAAAAGAGTAATAATAATAATTAATAATATTTTATTATTTTAACATTCAAAATTTAAATATTTTAATATATTACAAAAAAAAATTGAACATAGTAAATATAAATTTTTATTTTTATGTTTATGATAAAGAATAAAAAGATTTATATATATATATATATATATATTTTTATAATGTGATCATTTAAATATATAAAATCTATTAACTTTTGCAGCTAAATGTATTTACACGAATAAATTTTTTATGATATAATAACCTTCAAAAACTAAAATTTTTGGAGTATGGTTATTAAATTTAAAATATGTTTACATATATCTCATAATATAATACTATATAGAATAATTTAACGTATAATAATAATAGTAATAACATCTAAATTTCCTTCATATTAATGAATATACAATAAAATTGAATAACATTTAAATAACATCAAAATATTAATAGTTGTAAAATGATTTTAATACTTGAAAGTTTATACTTATAAATTAACAAAAAATAAGTAAGTTCATTTAAATATTAGAAATTTCAATCTTATATTGGTTAAAATTGGAATATTTATTTGTAATTTGATATAAATTATTTAATGATAACATTAACTATCTAAAATGAATCATGAGGAACAAACCTTTATTTATGCATATAATATTACCAATTATAATGGTGAAAATTATTTTATACATTAACTACACTAACCAAACAAAATCCATAGAAGAGGTGCTTAAATTAAAAAAAAAAAATAAATAATATTTAACATACTATTGCAAAAATAATAATAGTTTAGAAAAAATAGTTAAAATTCCTAAAGAAAATGGTTTACGGAATTAATTATTACTTACCATTATAGTCAAAATTCAATAGATAAACTTAAAAAAACGTATGATTGCTATAAGGATATATGTTTATGTTTATATCTAGGGTGCACTCATGCTTCTCAATATCTTTTTGGTAGTTGTACCTTTATAGATGAAGCTACAAATATAACGCCTGATATTCCTTTTGACAACCATCCAATTGGTCTTTGTAGATACAATGCCAAAGCTAATTTAACGGAATGTGATGCAGTCTATGTAAAGCCGACAATGTTCTGGAAGGGCTAGTCTTATATGCATTGTGGTAAATTAGAAGGGGCATCATGTGTAACTTGATGATGAATGTACATATAACTTATACATTGATGGAGAGTGTTGTAAAGTATTCAGATGGTCCATCTGATAGTGATAATTTAATTATTATTGTGTATATCTATCTAGGTATAACAGTATTGGCTCTTGTGATTCTATGTCTGTCTTACCGCTACTGTTATATCCATCAACCTAAGAACCGTAAAAAGATTGTATTCTTCGCAGTAGTGATGACTTTTATTATATTATCGATTTGGTTACATAAATATTAAGACTGAAATATTAATAATATTCATATGTGTAACATTTTTAAGACTGTATAGTATTGTACCATATACCAATTACTAAAGCTATATTAGACATTCGTAATATGTAGTTGAAGATTTACTTAATCTAAATATACTTTTATAGCCGCAATTAATTCAAAGTTTCGTTTTATTATTTAATAAATAAATGTATATGTTTTCACTAATATCAATAATAATATAACATATTCATAATGTTCGGGTATATGGAGTAGTTAAATCAATATATTACTATCCACGACTAATCAATAAACTTTCAATAAATAATTTTTAAAGATTAAATTTTATAGACTGATGTTTAGATCATCAAAGCTAAATTATTAATGATAAAATCATTGGAAATCACATATATTTGTTTTTGTATAATTATGAGAGAAAATATATATTTATTTCAATTCTCATTAAGACTTATAACCGATATTTTTAATTTGAATTAATGTAATTTTTAGTAAATTATTTAAGAATTAAATATTTAGTAATTACAATTAATTCCTATACATATTAAACTATTAAATAATGAATTATGTATTTATGCTAAAGATTAATAAGTTGAGTTACTATCTAATTACATTATAAATTTAAGTAAAACAAAAATAATTAAATAATAGCATTAAATTAGGTACTGTATGAGCAATTAGGCTTTTGTAATCTTGAAATATATAATACTCTTTTAATTTTCTATGTCTTAAGTCCAACGTGTTAAGGCCCGAAAATTCAAGCTTATGCTGAGGGTCATATCCATTTATTGATTCTAAATTATCTGGAAGATTTATACTGCCTCAGAAATTATTTCAATTGACGTTTGAAGCTACCAAGGAATTTATTTTATTCTATTCAATTTCTTTTTTATTCTCAATTCCATTTTTTATTAAATGAACAAAAAGTAATATTATTAGAAATTCGAAAAAATTTATGTAATTTAAATTACCACTTTACAGTATTTTTATATTTTAATTATAATATTAGTATTAGTTTATCATAAAATAACCATTAAAAATAATACTATTATATATTATTATTAATAAATTAAAGCTATTTAAATTATTTTTTTATAATAAATTTAGTATAATTTTTAGAGATGGCTTTGTTGGAATTTTAGAAATAGTTGTATATATCAATAGTGCTATTAACATAACTATCTCTTTGTTTGTTAATAATTTTCTATTTAATGGAAAGAAGATTATCCGAGTCAATGTTATATTGGTCGTCATTATTGTCTTAAAACAATATTAAGCATTCTTGGTAACATTACTATCATCTAATGTACTACCGGTAAGGGTCACTACATTATATAGATTTTTAAATAAAATATTTCATGAAAAAAAAAAAAAAAATAGATTATTCAAGTTGATACAGGTATTAGGGGGTTATTATTGTCTATTACATGTATTGTAATACATGTAATAAACAAGTTATTTTTATCATGGTCTACTACTTTAGATTCAGGAGTCTCGAACGGACAGTCATAACCTAAATGTTTAGGGAATTGATTATCTTTGGATATTAATGATTATTCGAGATTCGTTATTAAAAATAGTCAATTTTTTTTTTTGATTTTTCTGATATAATATTTATTTTAATTAATAATATTTATTAATGTGAAATAAAAATAATTATAAAATAAAAAAATTAAAAAAATAATAATAATAATAATAATAATAAAAAAAAAAAAAAAAAAGTTAAATAAAAAAAAAAAAAAAAGTAAATAAAAAAAAAAAGTAAATAAAAAATAGTAAATAAAATAATATATATATATATTTGTTTTTAACATAATCTGGGTTTTTTTTTTTTTTTTTTTATCTTCTTCATATTGATTATTTATAATTATTACAATCATCTTTACTTACGTATAAATATTCTTTAGTATCTTTCAATGGTCATTATAGTAATTTCAATTTTAATTCATTTAGTTTTTACCTTCTTGTATTTCAGTAACAGCATGACTGTCTTCTTCTTCAGATATGGAATAAATATTGGATTCGGAAAATATTCTTCATTGTGGATGGGTATTACTTAAACCTTTTTTATCAGAAACTGTTATTGAATTTAGATACTGAGCTATTTGCAATAAGCAATTTTTCTAAAGAACTTGATATACCTGATTCTCCAATCTGATTTTGCTAAATACTAACTAGATTTAGTTTAAAGATTTAGCTAATACTTCAATTGTATTATTTAGATATATAAAATGTTAAATGTATTAGAATTATTTGTAATATCTCCTTAATGGAACGTGTAACTGAACTTCCATCGGATGATATATTATATAAATATTATAAATGATAATAAAAAAAAAAAAAAAAAAAAAAAATTATTTAAAGTAGTACTAATACTCTTAAAATTTCATATTAATATTCTAATGATAATATAATTATATTTCTAATATTTTATATATCTTAATTATTATATAAATATTAATATTATCAACAACAACAACAACAACAATAATAATAATAATAATATAGAATAGGATAAAGTAATATATATATTATTATTGAAAAGAAGAGTTTATCTATTTTGTTTTTAATAGAAAAATATATATTTTTTCAAATAAAAGAATTAATTAATTAATAAAAATGACTAATTAAAAATAATATATTTAATCATAGAATATATATATATATATATATATATAAAAAAAGAAATTTCTTGAGCTTTAGTCCCTTTTTCTTTTTCTTTAATAAAATATCATTTATTAATTTTCTTACTATTAATAATTTTTTATTTTATTTTTTATTTTTTTTATTTACTAGGTTAATATGTTGAATTATATATGAATAATCCAACAATAATTAATTAATAATATAATAATAATTAAAATAATATAAGATAAAATAGTTTTAAGTTATTTAAACACTTAATATTTAAAGAAATATTTTTTAAATAATAAATTCTTTGAAAGATTTATGAAAAGTATTTATTTATTGAATTATTAGTATATAATTATTGTAAATACAATAACCTTAACAAAGAACATAAAAAGATAGATTTTTACATCTTTCTTTTATACTTTGTAAGTTAACATAATAATAGTATTTAATTATTACATCTTTCTTTTATTACTTTGTAAATTAACATAATAATAGTATTTAATTATAAGATATTAATAAATATAGTAATATGAATATTTATAAAATATTAAGATAATAACAATATCGATAGGTTTAAAATATTTAATATAACTAAAAAATAAATTTAATTTGGAATTATATAATTCATTTGAATCATTTAAAAAAAAAAAAATAGTAGTTAATATATATGATGGAAACCTATATATAAACGTAATAATAAATAAATACAGGTGACGTCATAGGTAGTATCATTGAAATTATTAAATATAAATCTTAGTTTACTTAATATTCTCAGAATTAGTAGGCCTAAGATAATTCTTTTAAATATTAAATAAAAATTTTATATTAATTATTAATTATTTGAGAGTAGCAATACCCATCTGGTCTGCCTAGAGTTTATTAGTTTCCTTGTTCTTAAATAAACTTACTAACGGTTTATGGTCTGTGTACAACAAAGTATAGTATGTGGATTTCCTCCAATGTAGGATTTGAACTTTTCTTTACGCAGTACGCTGCCTGCGGTTCCCCTCAAGATCCGTGATTCCATAATTTTTGTTCTGGTGGCTTCAGAGATCTACTAATTATAATGGATGGGTCGTTTCCTTGCCAAATTCATCTTTTTTATAGTAAAACTCCGCCAATACCATCGAAAGAAGCATCCGTGCGTATTATAAATTGGTTCTTGAAAGTCAGGCATCATTAAAATTGGGAGCCGTCATCATCCTGTACTTCAACTCTTCGAAACTTATCATTTTCAGCTTTTCCCCCCCACTTGAATTCAACATTCTTCTTTAACAACTTAAATTAAAGGGTTTCGCAATTCTAGCAATGTTAAGAATAAATTTTACGATAATAGCCAATAGCACCGAGAAAAGATTGAAGTTGGGATGTAGTAGCTTGGGGGCAACCAATTGGGCTATAACCTTCACTTTATCTGATAATGGGCGAAATGTCATCAGTTGAAACAGTGTGTAACCCAACAGTTCAACTTTATCTTTGAAAAAAAATGGCATTTCTCTAAATTCAATTTGATACCGTTTTCCTTTAAGATGGTAAAAACACTTTCTCTAAATCTCTTTAAGTGGTCTTCAATAGTTTCGGAGAATATAATTAAGTCATCTATATATACGAAAAAGACATTTCCCGATTAGAGGGTAGAAGATTCGGTTCATTTCATTTCTCGTTGGAATGTTCCTGTGGGCAATTACATAACCCGAATGGCATTACGAGAAATTGGATAGTTCCCAAAAGCCGTAGTAAAAGCTAGTTTTTGGAATATCTTTTCTGGGTTCATTGGAATTTGATGGATCCCAGAAAATAGATCAATAGTAGTAAACACTTTAATTGTTTCGTCCTATATAAAGAAAAGAATGTCATCAATTAGAGGAATGGCATAAGCATCCTTTAGCGTAACGTTGTTCAACTTCAGATAATCCACGCACATACGCCACTTACCATTCTTCTTAAGTACTAAGAATGACGGGTGACGACCATGGTGAACTAGAGGGTTCAATTAATTTTATTGTTAAGTAGCTTGGTAATTTCAGCCTGTAATGTCTCAGCTTGAACTTTAGATAAACGGTAAAGGCTTTTTTGTTTAATTGGTTAAAGTATCTTTTTTCTAATGTGATTGAGTGTGGTAATAAATTTCGATCCGACTAATTCTTCTATATTTATGGCCAATACTTCCTTGTAGTCATTAAAAAAGGCGTCCTAATTGTCTTCGAATTCCTCTTGGAACCTGTTCTAGAATTTTTTCCAAGTAGAGCTTCTTTTCTCTTCGCTGACCAGCATGACTAATGATAACTTGGCAGATTTTCCTTTTAGATTTCTCTTTTCACAAATGAAGCAATGAAGTATTAGAATCGTTTGTTAAGTCAAATTGATTATTTTTATCTTGGATCAGATAATAATAATAATAATAAAAATAGTAATAATAATAATAATTATAATAATAATAATAATAATAATAATAATAATAATAATAATAATAATAATAATAGAATAATAATAATAGATAATAATAATAGATTATAATAATAATAATAATAATAATAATAGAATAATAATAATAGAATAATAATAATAGATAATAATAATAATAATAATTAATAAAATAATAACATAGAAAAATGAGATTAACGTCCCTTGAAAAGAATATATATTTAAATTTATTAATAATAGTATAGAAAATCTAAAAAAATATTTTTTTTTTTAGTCAAAATATTTTACACTGTATTACTGCTGATATTTCAAAAAAAAAAAAAAAATAAAAATAAAAATAAAAATTTCGTAAAAATTTTTTTTAAAATAGGATATTAAATCTTCCACTATTCTTTGAAAAAAAAAAAAAATAAGAGACCATTTTATATATTATATTATAATATAATATTATTCAAAAAAAAAAAAAAAGAAATGACCATTTTATATGTTATATTATAATATAATATTATTCAAAAAAAAAAAATAAAAAAGATAAAGAAACTTAACCAAGGCAAGGTCCAATAGTTGTATATAGTAGATTTATTTTTTTTTTTTTTTTTTTTTTTTTTTTATGATTACAAATCTAATGGTACAGAAGGTAGACTTAGACTTGTTACCTCAACTTCATTTTTCTGACTTGTAAGATAAGATAAGATAGAAAGATAAGATAGGAAGATAAGAGAGATGATACAGACAAGTTCAAGTAGAAATAAAAGTAGATATGGTTAAAAAATATATATATATATATATATATATATAGATGTATAGATATAGATATACCTGTTATATAAATATCCTAAAGGGATACTGATAAAAGTCTTTTTTTTTTTTTTTTTACAAGATGTAATATAATAAAATCAATTATCCTATTATTATTAGATGTTTCAGTTTCTATGAAAGGTTGATTATGAATAATCCAAATAATAAAAGAAACAGTAATATTTTCTTTCCTTTTTTTTTTTTGTTCCATGACCAAAAAAAAAAAAAAAAAAAAAAAAAAAAAAAAAAAAAAAAACAATGATTAATGGTGGTGGTGGTGGAGATTATTATAAATTAAATATCTGTGAAAAAAAAAAAAAAAAAAAAAACAATGATCAATGGAGATTATAGATTAAATATCTGTGGAAAAAAAACAATGATCAATGGAGATTATAGATTAAATATCTGTGAAAAAAAAAAAAATAAAAGTTTTTTCCTTGATGTGTGTGTGGGTAGAAGAGGGTTTGTTAGAACTTTATTTTAATAATGCACTTTTTTTTTTTATAGAGAGAGAAGCCAAATTAAATCATCATTTCATTCTAAAAAAAAAAGGTTCATTTTTAGAAATAAGAAGAGATTATTATTTTTTGACCAAATGGAATAGATGATTATAATAATAATAATAATAATAATAATAATAATAATAATAATAATAATAATAATAATAATAATAATAATAATAATAATAATAATAATAATAATAATAATAATAATAATAATAATAATAAAAAAACACATTTTTTATGTGATCAAATAATCAGACTCATGGTTTTTTTTTCAATACCTATTCTTGGATTTGGATTTGTTAAGAGAATTTTCTTTTAATCATTTACAAAAAAAAATATATATATATATATATATATATATATATATATTAATGAAAATGGATCATCATCATCATTTCCAAGGTTTATAAGTAATTTCAAAGATAATTGCATTTTCTGCTTCTGTAAAAAAAAAAAAAAAAAAAAAAAAAAAAAAAAAATATTTGAAAGCTGAATAAGAAATCCTTTTTAATTTTTTTTTTTTTAATTTTTTTTAATTTTTTTTTTTTTTTTATTTTTTTACAAAAACTAAAGATTATTCATCGTCATTAATTAATTAAAAATGTAAATATTAAATAATTGTTGTTAAATTTCTTTATTTTATTTTATTTTATTTTATTTTTATTTTATTTTATTTTATTAAAAAATTATTATAACAGTAAAAAAAAATATATATATATATATATTATATTATTTTTATCTTTTAAATAAGCAGTATTCAATATAAAAAATAATATATATATATATAAAAGTAGTTCTTAGTAAAAATATATAAAAATTATAATAAAAATAAGGTATAAAAGAGAGTTCCAATGAAAAAAAATATAAAATATTTAAAATAAAAAAAAAGTTTCATTTTATATATAAAATTTTTATAAAAAAAAAATTATACTTGAAAAAAAATAGCTTAATAATTATAAAAAAAAAAAAATATAGGGATTATATCATCACATGGATATTTTAATTATATAATTATTAAAATAAATTTTATATTCACTATAAATAAAAATTAAAAAATAAACTATAAATAAAAATAAAATATAAATTTATATATAAAATAATGATGAATATATTAATAAAAAAAAAAAAAAAGATTTATATCCAATGGATGATTCAAATAAATCTATCATTATTTAAAAATTAAACATTAATAAGTATCTTAGGCTTACACCCTTAAATAATTACTAGGTTATGATAGTCAACATTGTAATATTTCTATTCTTATTAATTAAAAAAAAAAAAAGTGATAAATAAAAAAAAAAAAATTTATAATTTAATATATAATTTTTTTTTTATTTTATTTTATTTTATTTTATTTTTATAGAGTTATGCAGATAATGAAATAAATAATAATTTTAAGTAATGATTATTATTGTTCTATTTGAATAAATAAATATTAGGTTTATAATAATGTATTATTTCAGCATATATAAACTTTAAAAAAGTTTTTTTTTATTTATACAATATTTTTTATTATGAATGGAAAGATATTTGAATCTATTTGTCCTTAATATTATTGTTATTTGTCGTCAAATAACATTAATTTATTTAATTATATTATAATTGTCTCATAAATTTTTTTATCCTATTTATATATTAAAATAATAAAACAAATTAAGATGTAAAAAAAAAAAAAAATAATTAAATCATTAAAATAGGCTAATTATTGAGGGTTTTATTTAGTTAATAATAATCTTTTTATTAAATAAAAATATTAAATAATATTATTTATTTATTTATTTATTAATTATTTTCTGTTAATTAGTATTTTATTTTACATATTATTTCAATAAATTTAAATGTTATTTATTAAATATAGAAATTTAGAACACATTAACAAATATATATAGATATTTTTTTTTATGGAATGAGATTAAAGAGAAAGGAAGAGGATAGACCATCGGGCCTTCAATCTTTTTCCTATAAACGTATCAGATCCTCATTGGTTTTTTTTTTTGTTTTTTTTTTTTGTTTTTTTTTGACATACTATTTTGGTGTCGATGAAGAACCAAGACCAAGAGTGGAGCTCAGTCTATCATTGTTGAGTGTCTATGTTAAACGAAAAAAAAAATATAAGTCAAAATTAGTTAATTTTTGATAAAAATTTTCTTAAAAAAAAAAAAAAAAAAAAAAATAGAAAATATATTAATTTTTTTTAATTTCTTATGACCAAAAACCATTGGAAAAAGAAAATAAAGAGATTGTAAAAAAAAAAAAATAGGAGTTTGTTTAAAAAAAAAATATTTATATATATATATTAAATTTTTTTTTCTTATGACCTAGGGGAATATCTTAAAAAAAGGAAGACTCACTAAAAAAAAAAAAAAAATTAGAAGAAGAAAATAAAGAGATTGTAAAAAAAAAAAAGGAATAATAATTAAAACAGAAAATGAGGACTTTTTTTTCAAATGATTTATAAATTAAATTAAATTAAATTAAATATATATAAAATAAAAACAAAAAAAATAAAATAATAAAAATAAAATAATAAAAATAAAATAATAAAAATAAAAAAATCCAATTTTTTTTTATTTTAATTTTTAGAATAATAAGAAAAACTTTTTTTAACTCACAAAAAATATAAGAGAACGCTTTAATAAAATAAAATTTTTTTATATGATATAATATCATTTATCATTTAGATCTCCATCTTTTTTATTTTTTTTTATTTTATCTATATATATAGAGATATGTATATAAGATTAAAAGTTCAATTTTATTCTTGTTATTAAAGAGTAGTAATAAATAATAGTTAACGTTTTCTTCTTTTAATAATATTTTTTATCTCTTATTAAATATATTTTGATTGAAGGATAGATTAAAAATATTTTTGTCTTCTAACCCTTAAATTAAATCAATAAAAATAAAAAAAAAAATTAAAAAATAAAAAAGTTAAAAAAAAATTTAAAAATTTTTAAATATATTTTTTTTTTTTAGACTTTCTCACATGATTTCTACATCATTGATAGGTCAAATTTTTAAATAAAATTTTAAAAAAATTTTAAAATTTTTTTTTATTTTCTCTTTAAATTCTAAATTAAAGAATTTTCTAAAGAAAACAAAATCGGATAAATTTCATCCATCTTTAAAAAAAAAAAAAAAAAATTTAAAAAAAAAAAAAATTTAAAAATTTTAATAAAAAAAATTTTAATTTAAATTAAAAAAAAAATTAATAAAATAAAAATTAAAAAATTAAAAATAATTAAAAAAAAATTAAAAAAAAAATAAAAAAATTTTAGGATTAAAAATTTTCCATCTACTTTTTTTTAATTAATTCATTATTTAAGTGATTAATAATAATAAAAAGAAAAATTTTTTTTTTTTTTTTTTTTTAATTATAATTTATTTTATTTTTAATTAAAACAATAAAAAATAAAAAATAAAAAATAAAAAATAGAGAAATAAATAAATTTATTTTTATTTTATTTTATTTTTAAGTTTAACAAAAAACAAAAAATAAAAAATAAAAAAAAATAAATATAAAAATTAAAAAGAATCAATACCAAAAAAAAAAAATTGAGAAAAAATTAAAAAAAATAATAATATGATTAATAAATATAATATGATTAATAAATAATAATATGATTAATAAATATAATATGAATAAAAAATAATAATATGATTAATAAATTTAATATGATTAATAAATTTAATATGATTAATAAATTTAATATGATTAATAAATAATAATATGATTAATAAATTTAATATGGATAAAAAAAAATAATATGAATAAAAAATAATAATATGAATAAAAAATAATAATATGATTAATAAATATAATATGAATAAAAAATAATAATATGGATAAAAAATAATAATATGAATAAAAAATAATAATATGATTAATAAATATAATATGATTAATAAATTATTAATAAAAAATAATAATATGATTAATAAATATAATATGAATAAAAAGTATATATATTTATAAAAAATTCAAATATAAAATGAAAACATATAAACTATATAATAGATGTTAGATAAAACGATAAAAAAAAATTAAATATAGAATATGAAATATTATTTTTTTATAATAAAAAAAATAAAAAAAAAAAAAGAAAATATAAATTTTGAAAATTTAAAATAAAAATAAAGTTTATAGGTTATATTCAAGCTATACCAATAACTTCTCTCACTTAGATATTGTGAAATTTAATCTATTACTAATTATAATTATAAAAACTTTAAACAATTACATAGCTTAAAATAATTATAATCCAATACAAAAAAAAAAAAAAAGACATCTCAATTTTTTTTGGAGATAAATTCAATAAATGACTAAGGAAGGATGCTTTTTTTTAGGATTAAAGTGATTATTTTCAAAGGTCAAAATGTTGATTATGGTGTCATAAATGATGATGTTTTAAAATAATAATAAAACTTATTATATATTATTTTATTTTATTTTTTTTGATGGTCAACGTCAAAACTCAAAGAACTCTAATAGGCAAGATGGTTTCATTTTTTTTGATAGAAGTGGTAAGGTTTTCAATGAAGAAAAAGGTTTCCTTGGTACAAACATGTTACTTTTATGACTGAGAAAGTATAATTATCTTTTCTGTTCTTTATTATAAAAAAAAAAAAGAAAAGTATTAAAATTTATATATATATCTTTAAAAAATCAAAAATACTGAAAAGTGTTAAAGATAAAAAAGATATTTATATCCATTATAAAATTGAAAAGGGGTCCTAAATGGATTAATCTATCTTGGAGAAAAAAAAAAAAGAATATTGTTAAGTCTGAAAGATGAACAAATCATTTATGAAACATATTCAGATATCTATAAAAATGGAAGATCAGTTCAGTTTTATTGCCACTAATGGTAAAAAAAAAATGTATAGGAATAACAACCATGGTAAAAATAAAATTATAATTAAAAAAATTCTTTGAATTGAGAATATTAAAATCAATTCTGATATTCAATTTTATTCACTAGTATATATTAAATAATAATATTTAAAATGTTTTTTTATTTGTCACACAAAATATTATTATTACAAAAAATAAGAAAAGAGAGAGAGAGAAAAGACTGAAAACAAAATAATTAAAAATTTAAGTATTATAATTACTTGAATTTATAATTACTTGAATTTATAATATTTAAATTTATTAATTATTTTGTTAATTTAAATAGTAATTATATAATTATCAATTCTTTTTTTTTTTTTTTTTTTACTCTAAATTTTTTTATACTAAATATTATAAATATAATTAAAATATTTACAAATTAGTTATTGATAAAATCCAATTTATTTATTTATTTATAGAAATATATTTAAATAAGTATTTGTTTATAATTAAAATTATATAAATAATTAAAAAAAATATTGAATAATTCTTTTTATAATTTATTATGTCATTATATATTCCTTTTTTTTTTAAAAATATAATATAATTTATTTGTTTGTGCATCTAATTAATCATATTAATCGTATTAGTTATTATTTTTATAAACAAACAATAATGAATAGTAGTTTTATGGTAATATCAAAAGAAGTTTTTTTTTTATTTTTATTTTTTTTTTTTTTAATTGATTTGAAATATTATAAATTTTTTTTTTTTTAAGAACTTTTCCAATAATTTTTTTTTTAACTTTAATTCCTATTGAATGACTGATTAAATAATTTTTTGTTGTTCCATAATAAATTTTTTTTTTTTTTTTTTTTTTTTGTAATGAAAATTATTTAATACCATTAAATAATTAAATAATTAATAAATTTTTTTATTTTATATTTTATATTTTATATTTTATATTTTATATTTTATATTTTTATATTTTATATTTTATATTTTATATTTTATATTTTATATTTTATATTTTATATTTTTATATTTTATATTTTATATTTTATATTTTTATATTTTATATTTTATATTTTATATTTTTATATTTTATATTTTATATTTTTATATTTTATATTTTATATTTTTATATTTTATATTTTTATATTTTATATTTTATATTTTATATTTTATATTTTATATTTTATATTTTATATTTTATATTTTATATTTTATATTTTTATATTTTATATTTTATATTTTTATATTTTATATTTTATATTTTATATTTTTATTTTATATTTTATATTTTATATTTTTATATTTTATAATTTTATATTTTATATTTTATATTTTATATTTTATATTTTATATTTTTATATTTTATATTTTATATTTTATATTTTATATTTTATATTTTATATTTTATATTTTTATATTTTATATTTTATATTTTATATTTTATATTTTATATTTTATATTTTATATTTTATATTTTATATTTTATATTTTATATTTTATATTTTATATTTTATATTTTATATTTTATATTTTATATTTTATATTTTATATTTTATATTTTATATTTTATATTTTATATTTTATATTTTATATTTTATATTTTATATTTTATATTTTATATTTTATATTTTATATTTTATATTTTTATATTTTATATTTTATATTTTATATTTTATATTTTATATTTTATATTTTATATTTTATATTTTATATTTTATATTTTATATTTTATATTTTATATTTTATATTTTATATTTTATATTTTATATTTTTATATTTTATATTTTATATTTTATATTTTATATTTTATATTTTATATTTTATATTTTATATTTTATATTTTATATTTTATATTTTATATTTTATATTTTATATTTTATATTTTATATTTTATATTTTATATTTTATATTTTTATATTTTATATTTTATATTTTATATTTTATATTTTATATTTTTATATTTTATATTTTATATTTTATATTTTATATTTTATATTTTTATATTTTATATTTTATATTTTATATTTTATATTTTATATTTTATATTTTATATTTTATATTTTATATTTTATATTTTATATTTTATATTTTATATTTTATATTTTATATTTTATATTTTATATTTTATATTTTATATTTTATATTTTATATTTTTATATTTTATATTTTATATTTTTATATTTTATATTTTTATATTTTATATTTTATATTTTATATTTTATATTTTATATTTTATTTTTTATCATTAATTTTTATTTATTAACTTTAAATAATAAAAAAAATTTTTTTTTTTTATTATTTTTATAATTTTTTATAATTTTTATAATTTTTATAAATTTTATAATTTTTTATAATTTTTTATCATTCATTAAATTTTTTTTAAAAAAAAGATGAACATCCTCATCATTCTTTAAAGATTTAAAGGAAAAAAATTTTTTTTTTTGGTATTTAGTTAATTAATTAAATTTAAAAAAAAATTTTTTTACTTAATACCAAAAAAAATTTTAATTTAATGAATTTAAACTTTTGTATTCTACAAAATTATAATTAAATATTGGAATAATTAAATAATTATATAATTAAATATTGGAATAATTAAATAATTATATAATTAAATATTGGAATAATTAAATAATTATATAATTAAATATTGGAATAATTAAATAATTAAATAATTAAATAAAAGAAATAAAAATCAAAAAGTGAAATTTTATATAAAAACAAAATTTGTTAATAACTTTTGATATAAAAAATAAAAAAAAAAACTTTTAATAATTGATAAAATTATTATTTTATTAATCATTATATAAAATTTAATTAATAAATCATGAAATTATCATAGGATTCATTATCATAGGATAAATAACGTGATATAAAATAGAATTTATATAATATCATAAATTCTATACAAATACATAAATTTTATGGAAAGTCTATATAAAATAATAATAATAAAAATAATAAAAATAAAAATATATATATATATATATATATAAAGATATATAGATATATAAGTACAGAAAAATATGATATTGGAATTTTTTTTTTCTTGCCCTCCCTCAATGATGGAACCTAAGCTGGCTGTCGGGTTTTTCTGAGGGGATCATTTTATTATATTTTTTTTTTTTTTTTTTTTACCAATTGTCAAAAAAAAAAAACAAAAATCTACATCATCAATCAATGTCTTTTAATGTTAAAAATTTTAATCATTGCGTTTTCGTTTCGTTTCATTTATCTCTTTTTTTTTTTTTTTTTTTTTTTTTTTTTTAAATTCAGACAAAAAATTTCTCGTTTCTAGGCTAATTTAATATATATATTTCATCTACACAGTATAAAATAGACAGCCAACGTCCATATACATTTCAATAATTTTATTTATTCGAAATCAAATTTTGATGTATATATATATACATGGATCACTTTTTTTTTTTTTTAATCTTATAAAAAAAAATCTTTTTATTTTTTTTTTAATAATTTTTCTATTTAGTTTTAATTATTCTCATTACCTTAACCTTAAATCTGAATATCCGTTTAAACATTTATTTTAAAACTAAAGAATATCCAATTGATTTACTGAAATGATATTTTTAAATCGTAAAAATTGATAATCCCATGGTTGATCTTCAATATTTAAATAGAGAAATACCAAATCTGAAAGGTTAGTAACCTATGCAACAGTATTAAAAAAAAATTAAAAGATTTAACTGAAGAAGATAAAGAAAAAAAAATTAAAGGATGAGCTTGAAGGTAACGGTAATGATGAAAATAATAGGAATGAAGAAGAATTTTTTTATAAGTAAAGGAGAAAAAAAAAACTAAATATGAAAAACGGTGATGAAAGAAATAGAAAAAAATGGTTAAAAAAAAAAAAAAGAGAATCAATTTTATTGGAAAAATTTTTAGACTTTGATTTATTTTTAAATAATATAAGAAGTTCATTTGAAAAAAAAAAAGAAAAACCAGCTATTTTATTTTAGGATTTGGGGATAATAAAAAAGAAAAAACGATAATTTTTTACTTTTGTGGCTATTAACAGAAGCAGATGAATTAATAAAAAAAAAAATAGAAATTCAGGTATAAAAAATAATGAAGATTTGTTAAAGACGATCCCTTTAGGATACCTCAAAATTTATAACAACGATCCTTGCCAAAAAAGTTCTGAATATAAATATGATTAAATTTCTAATACAATTATGATAAATTTCTTAACATTATAATATCTTTGATAATGGAAGATAACAAAGAAGAAGTAAATAAAAAAAAGAAAAATATCATTGGTGTTTTAAACCTTTAGGGATGAAGAAAAAAAAAATAAGAGATATGGGATATAAGGATATATACGGGAATAATAGTTAATCAAAATGTAATTGATTTAACCAAAATAAATAACTATAAACAAAAGGTGCTTATAACACATATACTAAATATACATTTTATTGAACTAAAAAAACAAAAAATTTTGAAACTTTGAAATAAAAAAAAATAAAAAAAAAAAAAAGAAAATAAATCTATAATTACTTTTTTTTTTTTTTTTTTTTAATTAATCCAAATTAATAAGATTTTTAAAATTAAAAAAAAAATTCTTTATTTGTTCAAAACAAGAAATGATTTAGTATCTTTTGGAAAGAAATAAAAACTTATTGTCATTAAGTGTGAAGTCGAAGAATAAAAAAAAAAAAAACGGGAAGAATATATTACATAGATTAGAATATAGAGAGGAAAAAAATCAAGGAAAAAATAAAAAAAAAAAAAAAAAAAAAAAAAAAGGATATTAAAATTGAAAATTCATTAAGTCATTCAATAAAATGGTATAAAAAAAAATTGGAAAATTCAAAAAATAAAAAAAAATAAATAAATAAATAAATCTTTTGGTTTAATCCAAAAGAAGAAAGTAAAACTTTATTACTGATTTTTTTTTTATAATGATCAAAAATCGTAAATGTCAATAAATTAGTCTCTGAATTAAATTTTGATAAATACAAAATTAAATGAAATTTGTGATTCATTGGAATAGCAGCGACATCAAAAGTAATAAAATAAAAGAATAAAAAGAAATGAAGAAAAAATAAAATTGAAATACAGAATTAATACTTAATAATAATGATTATTTATTTATTTATTTATTTATTTATTATTATTCCTAAAAAAATATATATATATAAATTATTATTGTTATTGTTGTTATAATTGAATAATTTTTTTTTCTTTATTAATAAATGTAAAAAAAATTAATGTAAAAAATAAATAAAGAATAGTTATGTTTAATAAAAAAAAAATAAAAATAAATTGAGTTTAACAATATATTTTAAACCGTTAATTTATTTAAATATGTATTATTTCATTCAAATAGGGAAAGGTCTATTTTTTTTTTTTATAAATGTATTTTTAAATAATAATATAATGGTTTAATGTAACCACATTGAAATATATATAAAAAAAAATAATTAAATAAAATAAAATAGTAATATGTTTTTTTAATTTATATTATTTTAATGTGTCTTTATTTTTTATTTTATTAAAGATACATATAGAAAGTAAATGAAAATTTTATGTATTTATATTTATAGTTTCTTATTCTTTAATTTTATTGGATAATTCTAATAACTTATAAATGCTTATTAACATTCCCCCTAAAATCTAACATCTTCATTAATCGATGTTCGATTTGTTAAAATTATTATATTAAGGGGTAAACTCTGTAAGTAAACTTTCTTTAAATATACTCAATTTAGTCCCATTAAGGTATTTTGTGAATCCATCGGCTAGGTTTCTTTCAGACGTTAACATATTCTAGTTTGACTTTTATTCTCCTTTATTAGACTTCTTATATGGTGATATTTTATATCGATATGCTTCGACTTTGGGTTGATAGATTGATTTTGGCAATTATAGATTGCTGCTTTGTTGTCCACATCAATGGAAATAAATTGGTTATTGATGGCCTAATTCGTTCATTACATTCATGTACCACAATCCATGTTTGGCACAATTACTAATGCTATAATATTCAGCTTCGGCTGTGGAGGTGCTGCCTCATAATGCTGAAGTTTTGAATGCCAGCTTGTAGGTGAATTTCCAAGCATTATCAAAAAAAAAAAACATGATGTTGATTTCCTGATTATTTGTATCACCACCGTAATCAGCATTTGCGTACGCCTTTATATTGCTTTCGCCTGAAATTCTTTTTATTTCGTAGTTCTTAGTTCCCTTAAGGTACTTGAGAATCTTTTTCCACATTCATCCAATCTTCAAGGGTAAGGATTCTTATTTTTTCTTGCAGCTCTATTTACTGAAAACAAGATATCAGGCCTTGTGCAGATCGCCAGATAGAGAAGGTTACCTATGGCGCTTCTGTAAAGTGTTTCATCAAATTTAATAGCTTTCAATTCGTGACTTTCAATTGGCATTAAATTCTTAGTTGGTTTGTATTTTTTCTAATTTGAATTTCTTTAGTAATTCATTTATATATATCCTAATTGATGCATTACATAACCGTTGTTACATTTCTCAAACTTAATTCCAATAATGAAATCTAATTCTCTAATATCTTTAATACTAAAATTAGTTTTAATTTGCTCTTTTTACTCTGAGTACTTCATTTTTCCTTACCTATTAATAATTAATGTCATCGACATATACTGCTATGATACCTGTGGTTTCGTTATAACTGGTCTATCTAATGTAGATGCAAGGTTCACTAGTGAGTCGATTGAAGTTTATACCGAGTAGAACATTATTTAATTTCTCATTCCAGGCTCTACCTGCTTGCTTTAACCCGTATATGGCTTTGTTTAGTTTCCAAAAAGGTATTGTTGTATGAGGAATAACCCTTTGGTGCTTTCATGTATAATTCTTCTTTTATTTCATCATTGAGGTATGCGGCGTCAATGTCTTATTTGGACAGTTTTGAACCTTTTACGAATTGCAAATTGATATTATTATTCTCAAAGAGTCTAACTTCAGTGTTGGAGAGAAGGTGAAAATATAGTCAATACCATTATCGCTGAGTGAAACCACGAGCAATTAATCGTGCTTTCCTTTTTAATGATATTCCCATTTGAGTCCTTTTTATATTTTAAAAACCCATTTACTTGAGATGATATTAGCTCCTTTTAAGAATGCTTTTTATTATCTTAAAAAATGTTTTAGCTTTTTCATGTTTTGTAATTCCTTATTTACAGCTTCTAGTCATTTATCTTTGTCTATTAGGTTGAATATATCATCGAAATCTTTTGGATCTCTAAGGTTTCTTTCTGAGGATAGAACTTTAGGCTTTATAATAGGAATAACTGACTTTATTCTTTTATTGGGAGTGTATAAATGACTACTTGTCTTTTTGTTGCTTGATTTAAGGTACTGTCTGTTTATATGGATTTGAATCATGTAATACATTGATTTATTTCTTTATCTGATTGATGATGAGGATTGATAGGAGAAACTACAGGTTCAGTATTGATATGGGTGTTTTGTGGAGAAACTTTATTTTGATTATTATTTATTATTTTGTTTTTTTTGTCATGATTATGGATGGAGGATGATGAAGGAGTTTGAGATTGATGAAGCCGATGACTAGTATTAACGGGTGAGGACATTTTGATATTATTATATATGTTGTAATAATTGTTCTTTTTTTTATACTTTCGGTGTATCTACCTATTTCATAATTTGGAATGAAGTTTGAATATTCCTTTGGAATAAAGCTTGTTGAGGTGGAGTTGGCTTGATTATTTTTAAAAGAAAATATAACTGATCGGGAGAGTATTATTTTGTTGGTGGAGTGGCTTAGAATCTTCTAAGAAGATGATGAGGGGTGATAGCCAAGAAATATGCCAAGGTAAAGCGTTATTTGTCAAATTTACTCCGGAATGACTTGGGTACGTAATTTAAAAAACTCTACATCCAAAAAACCTTGAAGTGTGCATAATCTATTTTGAATACCTGAATGAGGGATCCTATTATGGATGTAATTAGCAGTTTCGACGGCGTATTCCCAGAAATGGTGACTTAATTTGGCGTCGTTTTAATAGAGCCTTTGCAGAGTTTTATTAGCGTGCCCGTTGAACCTTTCGGCACGTTCCATTCTGTTGAGGGTTATATGGGATTGTGAATTGATGAATAATCCCATGACTGGCACAGAAAAATTTGAAACATAGAGTTTGAAAATTCTGTACCGTTGTCAGTTCTGATGTACTTTATATAGATTTATTATGTATATTGTTGATTTCAATAAACCAATTATGAAAAATGGCACAGGTGTCATGTTTGTTTGAAAGAAAAAAGACCTACCCGTAAAGCGAGAAGTCATCAAGTATTGGAGAGTATGTACCCGGTTACTGTGATGTGACTCTTCTATTGGACCTATATAAGATCCATATGAATTAATTCAAAAAATACCTTTTGATTTATTCGTTGAATGTTTGTGCTGGAAATCTTTTAGTTTCGAATGTGAACAGATTTGACATTTAGACGGAATATTAATTTTTGGATAATTTATTAAGTATCTTGCTTATGTTAAAGTGACCAAGTAAGCCTGTGCCATAGGTTAATCTTTTCAGTTTTTGATAGTGTGGATAGGTGCATAAGAGATGTAGGTGTATGCTTTCGAACATTGAGGTAATATATGCTATTTGAAAACCATATTTGGAAAATGTTGTGTTTATCCGATGGAATATTGGTAATTTTATTTCCATGCTGATCAAATAAAGAGGCAAAAAACTTTATTGTAATGGTTGAGGAAGACAACTTTTATAATTATACTTAATAAGTTCACTTAACGATATGATATTTTTTTGTAATGTTTTGGTACGTAGAATACTTTATTGAATTTAATTTCATTATTATTAACATATCCAGTGAAAGAAATCATATTTAGTGGATGTCACGATTTTACCATTAGGTAAAGATATGTTTTCATTGCATTCATTAATATATTTTAAGAGATTGATGGAGTATGTTACATGTAGTGAAGCCCCTGAGTCAATTATCCAATTAGTGTAAAGATTTAATAAAATCTTTAATTATTAATTATTACATAATTAATTAATGTAATAAAATTTATGATTTACGTATATGAAAATTAATTATAAATTTATGTAAACTTTTCATAAAGGAAAAATTATTATTTAAATAATTTTGGATAATAACTTAAATCTAAATAATTTATTTAAGTTAGTTAATTTAGTTTAGTTTATTTAAAATAGTTATTCTATTTAATTTAGTTAATTTAGTTAATTTAGTTTAGTTAGTTTAAAATACTTTAAAATTAATTTCGGAATAGTTTTAAATAGTTAAAATTAGTTTAAATAGTTTATAAAAATAGTTTTAAATTGTAAATATATAAACATTAGTATTAATAATATTTACATAATAAATATATAATAAATGAGTTGTTATTGAATTTAATTATTATTGTAAATAAGTTGAAAGTTTATTGAATTAATTATTGTTTAGTTTAGTTAATTATTATTTAATAAAATTATTAATAAATATTTTGTTTATAAATAAATAGTAATATATGTAAATTAGATAGAAATAATATATTATAATGTAATAATGAAAAAATATAAATACATGTAAATTTCTATAATTAAATCGATGTATTAGTTATTGACTATATGATAGTTAATAACAAAAAAGAGATTTAATTTTTTTTAATTAATAAAGATTATTTTATTTAAAAAAAAAAACGAATTTTTATTACGTGTTTTTTTATTTTGGTGTTAAAATTTGTTATTTGTAATCTGTTTCTGATAGAACTCTTTACAATTAGATATTGTTAATGAATTAACGTTTTCAAAGTGATCGTTTTGAGGGAAATTAAGTATTATCTTCTATTGAGATGCAATCAATAAAGAGAGGTATCTTCAGTGTTATAATCTTTAGATAAAGTATTGGCAAGCATAACTGTTAGTGGATTCCATAGAATTTAGCTGATTGTTAACGTTTTTTATATTTGAATGAATCTTTGAGTGGATGGACCTTTCTTTGAGTTTATATACTTTGTCCTCCTTGGTTTTATATGTTTATTATATTTATTATTTTTATATCTGTTATATATTTTGAACACTCATTGATGTAATGTCCAAATCTACCACACATGTAACATTTTCCGCTTTTTGCTTTGTATTTAACTGATGATTGTACTTTTCTGTTGTTAGATTTACTGTTTTTCTCTGTCAGAAAGATGTGTTTTTGAGAATTCTCAATTTTAGTGTGCTCTTTCATATTTGAGAAAATTATATCTGGTATGACGTCCTTTACATAATTAGATAGTCTCCCCCAATTATCTTTATATTGAAACACATTTATAAATCTTAAATTTTCCGGGAGTGCTCTGTTAAGGATGCCAGCTTTTATACTATCCTCAATGTCATGGTCAATGTTTTCATATTCCTCTATGGTATTTTGTAAGGTAGCAATAAAAATATTTATATCCTGGTCCTCATTAAACTTTAAGATAGCTTATTTAATCCTTTAATTCTTGCTTTCTTTTCTCCAAACTACTAGTGAAAGATTTTTTCTAATGTGTTCCAAATTTGATAAGCTGTCTTCCCTTGGCCTTCAACAATTCTTTATGTTCTCTCACCTAATGTGTTTAATAAGATCTATTTTACTATGATGTCATTCTTTATGTCTAATAGGTTAGTTTCTTTGTCATATACTAGAGTATTATCAAATTTGTCATCGATATAATCGTTATATATCGTCCCTAATATGTCTTTACTTAAGTTTCTTAACCTTCTCTTGAATGACATAATTTTCGAGGTTATTAATAGTTAAAAGAGATACAGCATATTATTTTTCCAACTAACGTAGTTATCCGAAGTTAATTCAACAATTCTACTAAAACTTTCGGAGTAATTGAAATTGATTCCCTTAATATTGATGTCATTGTTTTCATTAATGACGATTTGCTGATTTAATCTTGTTTGTCTATTGACACGATTCATATTAATTTATTAGGCTATATTATGTTGGTTGATTAGTGATGTAAATTTGATGAATAAGATGTTCTATTTATATGCTTTTTAAAAAAAAATTATGTGAATAAATTATGTATTTATTAATTGTGTTGATTCGAAATTAAAATTATAAAATTTTAATTCTATTTAATTCCATTTAGTGTTGTACCAATAGTTATCAATACGGAAAATAGTTATTATTTATTATTATTGATGTAATAAATATTTATTGGTGTATCCAATTAAGTGTTATAGCAATAATTGTTATTGTGATGAGAGGTGAACAAGTATGATTATTAAAGTGAAAAATATTGATTGATATACTGCTAAAATTTTAATTTGAGCTTAGGAATAGATTTCTAAAAGAGTAATTATTATAATTGGTGCGATTAATTTGATGTTGAGCTGATAGTTGTTATGTACGCTGATTGGTGTTTTATTTTGAGGAGATTTATTGAAAGGTTTCCTTCCTTTTTTGTAAAATAATTTCTAAATAATTATTTATTCTGATTTGTCTGAATGGTTTGAAAAAAGTTGTTCCGATTGGTATACAAAGTGTTATTGTTTTAATAAGGGGTGATTAATATGGTTGGTGTATTAATGTTATTAGGGTTTGATTTAATTTAATAAATTGTATTAAATTTTGCCAGTTATACTTAGTCATTGTTTGATTAGGAGGAGTTTATATTATTTTTATGTACTTGCTATATTTGATTAATAATTGTTTAATTAGTGTTTATTAAATTATTTTGTTGGTTAATAAAGATATAATTCATTAATGTTAGATTTAATATTATATTTCAAATTATTTTTTTTTTTTTTTTTTTTTTTTTTTTTTTTTTAAATATATATAATTTTTATTATATTTAATTTTAACATGCTGACCATATTCAGTCTAATAATTTTTTTTTTTTCTATAAAATCTTGAACACGCTGACCATATTCAGCCTATTTTTTTTTATTTTATTTTAATATTTTAAACGTGCTGACCATATTCAGCTTACTTTTATTTTATTTTTTTAATATCCTTTTTATTTTTTAATGTCTTTTTTTTTTTTTTTTTATTTTTTAACTGTAAAGTAATCGGTTTTTATTGTTTTATTTGTAACTCACTCGTGTAGAGTGAAACTCTTAATCTTTTAATTTATTTTATTTTAATATATCTTTATTTTTTATTTTATTAAAGATACATATAGAAAATAAATAAAAATTTTATGTATTTATATTTATAGTTTCTTATTCTTTAATTTTATTAGATAATTCTAATAATTTATAATTGCTTATTAACATGTTTTATAAAAAATGGATAAATATTAATAATAATAGAAAAAAAAATTATTATATATATATATAAAAATTAGAAAGTTAAGAAAGAAAAAAAAAATGTTGAAATTTTTTTTTTTTTTAAATGATGATATATTAAAATTAACGAATATTAAATATAAAATAAGGATATGAATTAAGAATAGTAATTCTATCTAGAAATACTAAAAAAATATATTATCAAAGAAAAAAAAAAGAAATAGATTATTCTTTTAATGTTTCAAATAAAAAAAAAAGTTTTATCGTTTGTTCCTCCCTCCATGAATTTTATTTTCTTTCAATTGAATATAAAAGAGGAGGAGGATGATATCATTTTTTCTTTTTTTAAAAATAATTAATAATAAAAAAAAATATATATAAAAAACATAAAAAAAATAAATAAAAGTTTTTTTTTTTTTTGAAGATGTTTCATATTTCTTTTTTATAGATAAATTGTTTTTGTCCATGAATGTCCTAAAGCTTAAATCAATAGCTCTATTAAGATAAATTATTTTTTTTTCTTATAATGATTATCTTAAGATCTATTATTATTATTATTATTATTATTATTATTATAATTATTATTATTAGATAATTATTCAAAGTTAATAAAAAAATAATTATTATAAATTAATAATTATAAAAGATAATAAAAAAAAATATATAATTATTCTAAAGGTAATAATTAAAAGTAAATAAAATAATTATAATAATAATTATTAAGCTAATATCAATCTATTAATAAAAGGGTACACAAGAAAATTATTTAATCTAAAAAAATTTTTTTTTTTTTTTTATTTTTTATTTTTTTAAATCTAAAAAAATTAGATGTAAATGAATGAAAGAAAGAAAAAAAAATAACTATATTAAACACAGGAATTATCGTTAAACTAACCTAAAATAAAAAAAGAGAGAGAAAACATTTTTTTTTGGAAAATCTTGTTTTTTTTTTTTTTGTTTTTTTTAAAAAAAAAAAAAAAGAAATATTTAAAAGGTTTTTTTTTTTTATAAAACTGTGATAATTAATAATAAAATTATCCTATATTAAAAAAAATAAAAAAAAATTTTTTTATACTAAATAAAAACAATCTTTTATAAAATAAATTCATTTTTTAATAATTGAATAATAAAAATATTGGAATTATAAATAATGGATAATAAATAATAAATAATTAAAATTATTTATTATAAAAATTATTAATCATTTTATATATATAAGAGAAAAAATAAAATATAAAAAGTAAAATATAAATAGTTAAAGAGATTGTCAAGTGATTATATTACTATAAAATTGACCAATTATTATTTATCCTTAAAAATGTAAAATGAATGATATAAAAATGAATTAAAAATATACCTTTATATTTTAATAAAATTATAAATAACAAAAACTTATTTTCTAAATAAAATATTCTTCTTTTTTATATTTTAGTGCTTAATAGATTAAGAGTCTCAGATTTAGTCGATTGAGATTTTAAATTGGAAGTTAAGTATTAAATATTAAAACATATATTATAATTCTTATATATTATTTTCTTCATAAAATAGAATAAAACTAACATATTTAAACATTTAAATAAATTACAATACATAAATAATTTATAGATAAAACAAGATAAAATAATTAAACATAATTTCCATGAATAAGCATTATTTCTATCTCAGTGGATTGAAAACCCACTCATATTATATTGATATTTATTTAAAAATTCATCCTTATTTTCATAAAATAAAAATTTTCCATGCTGAAACTAGTCAGCGGAAATAGGTAGATAGGATCATTAAATTTTTATTTACTGAAATTGTCAGCAGTAACAAATTACCGCACTGAAATAAAATAGTAAATCTGAATTAATAATGTCGCAACAAAAATAATATAAAAGAATACCATGCTGAAATAGTCAGCAGTAAAATGATAATATATTAAGAAATATCAAATAAATAAATAAATAAATAATTAAAAGAACCATGCTGAAATTGTCAGTGGTAAAGGGAGAAAACGTATATAAAGAGAAACAAGTTAAAATAAATTTTTTATCAAGAATAACAAATGATGAATAGTCAAAAAAAAAAAAATTATTTAATAAAAAATATATATTAATATATGATTCATTAAATTAGATAACATAACAATTAGTAGTTATACTGTGATAGATACTAAAAAATGGTAATTTTCAAATGAGCAACACCTCATCCGATCCATCAAAGGGTGATGGAATAAAAACAAATAATTGTTAAATGTACTATGGGCGACGATTGTGTGGAAGAAAAAGGTGCCGATGATGAGTATTATATTGATGCTTCCGATAGTTCCAAAATCATTCATTGTGTAAATGATATTGGTGCTTTTATTTGAGCAAGTGTACCACATTAAGGAAGTGTCAGTAGTCCAACGCATAATGCATCAACTAACCATAAAGTTTTTTTGTACATTTGTAATAATGATGGTTGTACTAAAGAAGGTAACGCCATTAAAGGTTATTTCTTGAATAAACACAGGAACTTCAGCTAAAACTTTAATAATAGAGTGTAATGGCAGTCAATGCGTAGAATATGAACAATGTTGATACCTATAGTTGGTGTCTGCACAGTGAAAGTTATAGATAGTCACTGTATTTCTGACTGTTGATATGGGATGTAAATGGGGCTGGTGAAATTAAAATTAAAATTCTTTCTACTCCAATCTACTAAAACTATGAGATTGAGTAATTCATTCCCAGGAACAGGAGCTAATGAAATATAGTAAAATTTAACAAGGATGGAAGCGTTTTTTTTTCTTCTTGATTCTATTACCTATGATGCAATCTGGGGTATTACGGAAACTACAGCTGGCATCTACCTTTATTTCTTTGACCCGAATAATGATAGAATGGATCCTTCAATCCAATCTCTGGAACTCTTCCCAATGTCTCGGGCCTATCAATGTGTATATAAAGGAAACAGACAGATTATGAAATAGAGGACAGTACCCAAGTACATGAACAACATTGCAAAACAAGTGAAAGAAAGGTTTCGCAAAGATTCCTGGAGCGAGTAGCATCGTTCAATGTAGTGAATGGCATCGTGAAGGTTGTACAATCATTACTTTTTTCTTTGAAATCTTGTGACCCTAAAGACGAAGGAAAAACCGGAGCCTGCAATAAGATTTATTTTGTTAAAGGAAATCTTGCCTCTTCCAACTGTTACATCCATATTCTACATTTCTTTTTTTAAGATTTATGATATTAATACTTACTATGGTAAAGGAAAATCGCATTATTACCGTTGTCACTCTTAAAATTAAACTTCCACTTCAGCAATTGCCGTCGATTCATATCCAGAAGACACTAATAAATACATTATTAAGGTTTATAATGAATACAATCTTTATGATGTTGATCAAAGTGTCCCTAACAATATTGCCATTAGTATAAATGAAGATGATTGTAATATCAATTCATATGATATTTTTTATGATCGTTATAACTATTATGATATTAAAAACAATTTTCTTAAACCCCCAAGAAAATGGGCCTGCTGAACGATTTAATGGTATACTTATAAGTGCTTGTTAAATCCCATATGCAATGATTCCAAATTAAGAAAAGAATATTTAAAGGGGAATGCCACTGATGCAGTTAACTATTTTCCATAACTGTATTTATATATAATTTATCACCAATCATCAAATGATTTATTCTCGTTCAGTTGAATTTTTTTCGAGGATACTCCTGGAAACTTCAAACTATCTCTTTCTACTCCACAAAAAAATTTTCAAATTTCATTCCAAATTCTGAAATGAGGGGGAGTGACATCTTTTTATTTAAAAATTTTTTAGTAAACTAAATAATTTCCAATTTAATCAATGAAAATACATATTTTTAACACAATAGTAAAAATTATATAATTGACAAATACACTAGTGATAATTCTAAAAAAATAATAGAGCAATAAACGATAATTCCAGTGTTGACAACAATACGAATATTGACATTAATAGTAAAAGTAATATGAATTAAATCATATCTCCAATATCGAATCAAAACATATCAACAATTATAATAACATTAATAATAATAATAGACTCAACATAAAATCATACAGAAATAACACACATGAAAAGAACCCACATTATAACAATAACGAATTAAGGAGAACCAAAAGACTTTGATGATATCTTTTACCTCCCTGATAAAGAAGAATGAATAAATGCCATAAATGAAAAACTTTACACTATGAGGAAATTTAATGTGTTTAAGGAAGTTTAATTCTTACCAAATGATGTCAATATTGTATCCTGCAAATGAGTATTTAAGTATAAAAGGGATTCAAAAACGTCAAAAATAGAAATATTATAAAAAGAAAAGCTTGACTACTTGCAAAAGGTTTTAACCAAAGATACGGTATCAATTATTCTTTTACCTTTTCACCAACATTAAAAATTAGATTCATTACGTATAATTATTGCAATCGCAGTCCAGAGAGAATATAAAATAGTAGAGATTGATATCAATGCGCCATACTTAAATGCTGAAATTAAATGAAGATATCTACATTGAAGCACCAAAGTGAAATCCTATGTATAATAAAGGATACTTAAAATTGAACAAGGCTCTTTGTGAGTTTAAACAAGCAGGTATGAGAGTGGAACGAAACCTTAAATAATACATTGATAAAAATGGATTTTCGAAGATTGGTAAATGAACCTTGTATTTATATTAAAGAAAATAACTCAAAAGAAATCATATACATAATAGACATATATGTGGACGACATATTACTTACAGGTAAGGCAAAAGAAATTATGTATGTAAATAAGAACATATTAAAATGTATTTCAATATAAAAGATAAAGGAGATGTCGATTTCGTAATAGGAATAAAATTAGAGAAATGACATGATGGGTATATTCTTCATCAAAAATAGTACATTTAAGATTTATTTGTCAAATTCAAACAATCTAATTCTCCGCCTATCATAAAATTTAAAATCTAATGAGAATTCTGAACTACGAAAAGGAACATGTGACGAAACATTATACAGAAGTGAAATAGGTAATTTAATTTTTCTAGCAGTTTGTACCAGATTGGATATAATATTTTGCTGTCAACAAAGCAGCAAGAAGAAGCAAGAATCCTTAACATTAGAGGACTACAGTGTGATTGTGCCAAGCATAGTTTATGGTATATTAATATTTTAAATGAATTTAAACATAAAAGATAAGTTATGTTACCATTAATATTGACAATAAGGCAGCAATTTATAAACTGTTAAAATCAATCCATAAATCCTAAGATCTGAATTTAATAAAGCTAACCAATTAAGAGTCTCGGTTGATTCATATAATTTATAATTAAAAAGTACCTTAATTTAAGCCTCTTCACCGCTACGAAATCATACAAGACTTTTTTAACTTAGCTAAAGGACTAACGTCCTCCATGGAAAGTCCAACTTTAATGAGTGGAAATTTCTTATAGAACCATACCAATACCGCCTGCTAAATGTCAAGGCATTAAAGAATTCATGGAAGTCTCCAGTCCAGGTCGTAGAAAAACCCAATGACCAAAGGCAAAGGTTTTATTTACAATCCTAACGCCAACAATTTGACTAACATAGTAATTAATTACTAAATAAATTAATTAATTTACCAAAAAAAATATTATAGCAAGCTCCTGTCTGCATTTATTCAAAAAGAAAAAAAAAAAAAAAAAACCAACACAACAACCATAATAACAATAGCTCTGACTCCTAGAACAGAAGAAAGCTAAAATAGTAACCAATATAATAAAAAATAATTATAAAGGCAATATTAAAAAAATATATTGACATATTTATGAAGTTAAAGGACACTCTACCAGAGACTGTATTTATAATATGAAGAAAAAAAAATTGAATAATAATATAAAGAGGTAAGAAAAAATTAAAGTAATGACCAAATTAAAAAAATTATCTAAAGAATTTTTTTTTTATATTTAGTGTATAAAATTCTTGATCCAGAGAGTGCCACCAACTATAACGATAATTTTGATTTTGAAAACATAAAAGCTTCTAATAAATAAAAAAAAAAAAGAAGAAATAAACGTTAATGACATACCTAAGTTCTCTCTTAATTAAATGAATATATGAGTAATGAATTCATTATTCCAGAAGAAATAATAATTCTTAAAAAAAAAAAAAAAAAGCAAGAATTATATGAAAAACAAATATCAATTATTGTGAAGAAGACGATAATATTAGTGAAGGATTATATGATACCGGTACTGGAAAACATACAACTAATGATTTTTTACTATGTTAAATAATTTTAGGAGTTAACACTGTAAAAATTAAATTAAGATGTGCCAATGGGACGATGTGTAGCTTCGAGAGATATATAGTACATTTCGAATGCTTTCCTTAATGGAATATATGTATCACAAGACAGACTATTATATTCTAATTCTACAACTAAAATAATATTAATTGGTACGAATAGAACTGGCTAAAATAGGATACAGAGTAATTATTGATGCTGATGATTACATATGTATTAGATTTAACCTATAGGGTCCAAAATAATGTATCCAAAGTGTACCATATTTTTCTTCAAATGATCATCATTTCTTAGTAAATACTTTACAAGATTAATAAAAGGAATTAAAAAGAAAATAATAAAAATAATATGTCTTTAAAGCGAAGTTATTGAGCAAAATCCTAGAAATTTGGCATAGAAGACAAGGTCATCATTATTACCTAGAAAACATCAATAAATATCTAAGTTTACATCAAATAAAAAGTTCCTAAAAATATCGAACGTAAAGTACGTAAAATATCAAGGAATTCACACAGTGGAAAGACACCTAATGTTACAAAAATATTAAAAAAAATTATATACCTTAGGTTTATACATATCATCCATTAATAATAATAAAAAAATATTTTATTACATTCATGGATGAAATTTTAAGAAAAGTATGGATATATGCTTTAAAAATCTAAAGCTGAAGCTTTCCCCTCTGGAAAATAATTTTGGAATCATTCTTCAAATACTTAAATAACATGTATGAAGAATATAATATTAAAATATTTAAATTTAATTCATCTACAAATTGACGTAAGTATTCTAAAACTTCTCGATTTTGAATTTTAAAATACATTATATCTTTCGATTTCTTTTTTTATCAAATTTATTTTTATATTTTTGAATTTCATCTGCATCCATATTAACTACTTTAGGGTCATTTGATGAAATTTTTATTATTAATTTACTCATATTTTTGATATTTTTTTTTTTTTATATTCTTCTTTGTCTGCTACTGTTAATTAACCAAAAAAAAAAAAAAAAAAAAAAAAAAGATATAATACTTTCCAGCGGTCTTCATATGAAATATCATTTGTTAAATAATTATATTTAATTTGTGAAAGTTTATCAAATAAAAATTCAATCATTTCACCACATAATAATTTTAAAAATTCTATATCAAAATTAAGGTTATTATTTTTAAAAAGATTTTTTAACTCTTTATTTTTCTCTGAATAAACTCATTAATTAGATAATTCAAAATTATTGTTTTTTTATTCCTATTTTTCTGAACGAATTTAATTATAGTATATTGATTATATATATTTTTAATAATATCTATATCTGAAAAACAAGAATATCTACTATATTTTTTTTTAAGTTTTTCTTTAATTCCATCTTTTGTGTTGTCACTGTCACTTTTTTCTTTGCTATCAGAAATACTAAAATTGGATAATACTTTTTTTAATACGTCTTCTGTAAATTCATAGTAATCACTAAAATAATTATTTTTAAAAAGTGAGCTTTTTGTGAAATTATTAGCTTATGATTTTGATTCATTTAATCCTAAATCTAAACAACATGTAACTATTTCAAAATGTAAATACTTATTTCCTTTAAATGCTTCCGGAAAATAAAGATTTAATAGTATCAAAAGCACTTTTACTTTTTAACCTTTCAGAAAAAATTTTATCGCATTCATCAATTAAAATAATACTTCTTATTTTATAAAATTCATTTAAATACTTACATAAAAATTTAACGGTTAGTCCTAATAATATATCATCTGACTTTTGTTCAATTATATTTCATTGTTCTTGTTTTGTTTAACTTAATTTAATACAATCAATTTTATTTTTTATAATTCATAAAAACAAAAGATATTTTTGTTTTTAAACAATCAATTATAGAACAATAATTTTCATCACTATTGTTACTTTTAAAATTCAAATAAATTACAAAATATTTGTGAAAATGTCACATATTTTTTCTATCCTTGCTTGTTTATAAGTTGTTATCAAATACATATTTCCTTTTTTCAATTTCTTTTTCATTCATCCGCATTTTAAAAAATTCTTTAATTCTATTTAAATTTAAACTTTTTTCCAAATCGTCTTTTTCGTGTGATCAAAAAGGCATTATTTTTATTGTTAATTAATTATGATATCATTTTCGTTGTGATCTAAAGTTTCAATACATTCTTCTTCAACAATATCCCCATCATTTAAATTTTTAACTACAATATAAATAATATCAGATTTATTATTATTTAATATATTAGCTTCAAGAATATCTTTTGGAATTATTTATAAATTTACATAATACTTATTAAAATTTAATGTAAATATTATTTTTTATTAAACAATAAAATATACAAAAAAAAATAAAATATATATATAAAAACAAAAAAAAAAAAAAAAAAAAAAAAAAAATATATAAATAAAAAAAAAAAAATTAAAATATAAAATTAAAACAAAATAAAAAAATAAAAAAAAAAAAAAAAAAAAAAAAAAAATAAAATATAAAATTAAAATAAAATAAAATATAAAATTAAAATAAAATAAAATATAAAATTAAAATAAAATAAAATATAAAATTAAAATAAAATAAAATATAAAAAAAAACAAAAAATTAAAACAATTTTATATTATTTTTATTAGAAAATAAGATTTATATCTTATTAAGTTAACTTTATTAATTATGAAGAGTTACATGTTTCTATATTGATTTTATATAGATTAAGGCTTATGTAAAATGGGAACAAATTACATGTATTTATATATCTTAAATGTGGCTTAACAATATTAGTAATAACTTAATACATGAATATTCTAAGAACTATTACATTAGTAATGATTAATTATTAGTAATTTAACTATATTCACATATTCTAACATTCCCTCTTAAACCTAATTATTCAGTAATGAATAAATTGGTTTACTAGTAAATATGTGTATACAAAAATATTCTATTCTATAATATTATTCACTTGATATTATTAAACTATAAATTATTTCTTTTCTAACCTAACTTGACTTTTTCATAAATAAAATAATCTTACATCATATTAATTCTTTAATTCAATTTAAATATTGCTAAAATAATTTCTTTAATAGTTAATATGCTTGTAATCTAATTATTTCCCTCTAAAACTAATATTTAATATTAATACACCACTTATACTAGATGTACCTGAAACATCTCTTATCATTATGGTTTATCTACCATTTATATGATGGAAACCTTCCTCTTGAAGGGTGATATTATACCATCTCAATCTGTGAATACCTCTTATGTATTAGGATTTACATCACTTCCAATCATAATCCGCTTTTCTAGATAAGCGCTAACTCTTATATATTTTCGCTTTATAGCTTTAGCGATAACTATTACAACAAATCCTTAATTATATATATCGGTGTACTTTATAAACCATAATCTTTGGTTATTAAATATGATTTCATTCATAGTTAATTATATTATTCTAGCCATTTAAACTTATTAAGTAAATATATAAATTGTCTTATAATTGATAATGATTCAACATTTTCAATTAATTTCTTCTTGTAGGTTAATTTTTGTTAATTTTCACTATTAGGCTAATGTATAATTTAGTCATTTAAGTATCTTGAGAAATATTAGTCTTATCATGTAAATTAATTACTATTTTAGTTTTCTTCTTTTTAATATTTTAAATCTTCTTCTCTATTAAATTACTTTTGGTTACTGAATGATATCCTAAAAAAATTTTTTTTTTTTTTTCGTGTTAATTAACTTATAATTTATGTTTTTCTCATATTCGTTTATGTTCTTAATTTAAAGTTTTATATATGATCATTATCCCCCTCAAATCTAAAAATTTTAGAAGTAAATATTTAGATTTGAACATATATGAAAATTATCAGTAAATAAATATTGCCAAATAAACAACATACTATACACAATAGTATACAGAAAATATGATGATATATGAAAATATCTTCAATTATTAGTTTATACATTATAGAAAACTGTCAACTCGGTTAAATAGAACATTAACCAATTGTTCGGCGAGAAAAAAATAAACAATATTAAAAGGTAATATGAGGAGTCTTACTACAAACACCGCTTCTTTAATAAGTCGGCATCACTAACATTCTACGAATGTTATATCATCGTCATCATAATTTTAATGGAGCCCTTTCACAAAAGGTGTTATACCACAGTCGATGGAACCCTATATAGAATATATAGGTCTTCCACCATCCTTTCATAATTCTTAATTGTCTATTATCTATGGATAAAACTTATTTTCACGCTAAGTTAACCCATGATATATTATTTTAATAAAATTGATATATACCATTTCACGCTAGGTATTCAATTAACTTCAAATATTACATAATAAAATGAAGAACATGCTTATTTCAAGTAAAGCATTTCTTTAATAAATATGACGCTCTTCTATTTTAAAATTGTAGAATATGCTTATTTCACGCTAAGCATTTCTTTCATAAATATGACGTCCTTCACTTTTTTTTTTTTTTTTTTTTAAAATTTGTAGAATATGCTCATTTCACGCTAAGCATTTCTATTTAATTTATGAATATGTACTACTCTAATACTAATTAGTACTTGTGACATCCTCCTCTCGATAATCCGCTTTCTAGTTAAGCAGTAACTATTAAATTATTCGGATATAAAAATTATAAATGTATATTGATATCTATACTTCTCAGTACAGCAATATTTGAGTTGATTGTAATACAATATTTGAGGGATAGATTAACTATATGTTCATCATATTATTTATCTTTAACAAGTAGTCTAATATTTTTCTTCTATTTTTTTTTTTTTATAAGTCATTATTTCCTTCATGCATTTCACTATTTCTCATAGAATACCATTCTTTTTCAGATTTAATTTGTTCTCTAATAATACCTGCGATATATGACTAATAAACATATCAAGCTTAATGAACTATAAATCACCTTTCTTTAATTTACCATCACATTCATCCTCATCATTACAAAATATGAATTAAACCAATTTTGTGAACAATAACATAATTCTTCTCTTCATTTTGTTCAATTAAAGTATGTAACATAGCAGAATGATCAACAAGTGATAAATAAGTATCTGCATTTAATTCTGTAATATTATCTGAAATAACTAAATGAATTCATCTTATCTGGAGGTGGAATGAAAACTATCTAATTTATATTGGATTAACTAAAGTAGAATCACCATTTGCCCAAAAAGTCCATTCATTATTCATTTGTACTTAACCCATAAATAACATAATTTAAGAGATGTATAATTTTTGATAGTATATACTTGTCTATTATAATCAATAATCTTGTT
>JACVTC010000008.1:2267500-2321521 GCA_016946835.1 Neocallimastix lanati (nom. inval.) | reverse complement strand
ATAAGTCTATATTGTAATTTTATTATATATTGTTATAATTCAATTATAAAAATAAAAATTATAATACTATCTACATGACAAATGAAGTATACAATACTTTTCGAATTATGAAATATTATAAAATACTTTATTTATAATTATTTATTTATATTTATTATATTAATAAATTTAAACTACTTATACAAAACATAATTATGAGTTATACGACTAATAAAAATAAGATTGACCTACATAATTTATATTATTACAATTTATATATCATAAATATATTAATATACATTATTATTTAAGTTACTCTGTTAACAGCACGTACTATTACTATTTTTACATTGTAGTACATTTATATATACAAAAATATTCTAAATTATGATTTTACTAAATGTTATAATTAACTTTTATATTGTAAACTTAAAAATTATAAGCATATTGAACTTTTTTTTAAATGCAATTATTTTATTTTCTATTTTGCCATATAAAAAAAAAATTTTTTTTTCAATAATATTTAATTAGCAAAGTAAAAAAACTTTTTTCAATAGCATTTAATTAGTTATATAAATATACTTTATTTCTTCTTTTTGCTTTTTTTTTTTAAAAAAAAAAAAAAAAAAAATTAAAATATAAAAAAAGTAAATAAAGAAATATTATTGTTAATTTTTTTTTTTAAAAAAAATATATATATATATTGATTTAATAAAAATAAATATATATGTATATATTTATAAATAAAATATAATATATCATTAAATTATAAAATAATAAAAGTAGTTAGAGTAAATAAATAATTAAATAAAAAAGAAATCAAATCGAAAATGACTGAACGTTCTACTTTGAGATTAATAATAAGTGATTGGGTGATATTAATATTAACTTTGGCATTAAGTTTGTTAATTTGTCTTTTTAAAAAAATCGATTTAACTTTTGACCTCAATGAATTATCTATTAGAAATTCATTCAAAGGTGATTCCATATCGGAATCCCTATTAACTGTAAATAAATAACATACTTTATATGTAATTATATAATATTAAGAAAATAGTAAATTTTCATATTAACAAATGTATTGTTTTTTTTTTTTTTTATATATATTTTTATAATAAAGGAGATTAGCTTAGGTTCTGTTTTTGTTGTTATTACAGGTTTTCAATTTATTAAAAAAAGAATGAAGTTTGATTATCATCAAGCACTTATGGGTATGTTTAAATTTATTTTTAATATATATATATATATTTTTACGTAAATAAGTATAATAAAAAAATTATCATTTTTTCTAATAAGTGAAATTTTTGTATTTCTATAAAATTAATTTAAGTATAAATATTAATTGTATTTCTACATTTTTATTACATAGGTATTTTATTTTCTTTTTCGTTCTCATCTTTAATAGTTTCAATTTTAAAGGTAATAATTTTTTTTAAGGAACTAATGGCATATTTCATATTTTATTTTTATTTTATTTTATTTTATTTTTTATTTATATATAAAAAATATTATTATTAGGTAAAAAAAAAAATAAAAATAAAGTTATTTAAACATACAGAATTTTATTTTTATATTAATATTTAAAATTATTTAAACATACAGAATTTTTATTTTTATATTAATATTTAAAATTATAAGACTTTTATAGGAAGATTAAGACCTGATTTTATTGATGTATGCCAGCCTAATGCAACAATAGTAGAACAACAATTCCAAATGTATAATGACACAAATAACCCAAATTATAGTCTTAGAACTGTATTTGATACTTCTGTTTGTACTGCTGATGTGAGTCTTATTTATAATGGAACGGAAAGTTTTCCTTCTTCTCATTCACAAAGTAAAGAAAGTATTTTATTATAATACATTAATATAAAAATAAATTTATTAATTTTAGAAGTGGATATATTAATATGTTCACTTAATAAAAATAATTTTAATATTATTAACATAAAGTTATTATTATTATAAAAATTATTTTAATGCTTTAATATGAAAATAAAATTGTTAATTGAAAAATAAATATATACATAATATTCATATATTCATATAAAAAAAAAAAAAAAAAAAAAAAAAGTTTAATAATAATATATATATATATATATTTTATTATTTATTGTTACATATAAATTTTATACTTTCAATAATTTTAACTACAAAATTGATAATCTAAAATTCTATATATAATTTACTAAATCAACTATTTCATTCTTATTTAATTATATTTATATTAATTATATAATAGAAGTTTTTTCTCTCATGACATACTTAACGCTTTATATTGCTGGACAAGTTCATTTATTAGATAATAGATGTTGTTTATGGAAATGGTTTGTTTCTAGTGTTCCAATTTTCTATGCAACTTTTGTTGCTGTGAGTAGAATATCTGATCATCGTCATCATCCTTCGGATGTTGCTGTTGGAAGTTTTATTGGCATAGTAGTTTCTATAATGGTTTATTACTTTTATTATCCAAGTCTCAAAAGCCCGAATTGTGATATACCTTATCAAGATCGTAAAAATAAACCCGAAAGAAAAATAAGTAATAATCATTGTCCACAATATGTTTAAAATAAACATTAAACTTAAATAAGCGATCGGATTAAAATAAAGCAAAAATTAGTAAATTACAATAAAAAGTAAAATAAATTAAAATAAAAGAAGTTAAAAAAAATAAATAAATAAAATTAGAATAAAGCATGCAATACAAGATGCAAAAATTAAAAAAATAAAAAATAAAAAAAAAAATAAAAAAAATAAAAAAAAATAAAAATAAAAAAATAAAAAAATAAAAAATATATATATATATACAATTAAAAATAAAATTAAAAATTAAAAATAGGATGATAATTAAAAAGATATTTCAATAATAATAATAATAATTTTTATTATTATTTTGATGTCTTCTAAAGTAAAATTAAATAATAAAATGTATATGAATTATTTATAAATATTTAAATTATTTAAAAATATATTATAAATAAAAAGAAATATTTTTAAAAAAAAAAAAAAAAAAAAAAAAAAATAATATATTCTTTTTAGTATTTTTTTTTTTAATTAAAAATAAATTGTTTTGTATTTATCTTATATTACTTTTTCATAATAATAAACTAAAGTTCATCTGTATGGTTTTATTCTTAAAATATATTAACTAAATAAATTTTTATAATTAAAATCAATATTAAATTTTTAATAACTTAAAGTATTATTAGGTTTTGTCATTAATATTATTAATTATATTAATTCCATTATAATATTATTTTATTAAAATCATTTAAAAAAAATATTATTCTATAATAAAAGACAGTTCAAATTTAGTCTCTAGTAAAAGGAAAATACTTTATTGATGATAATGGCAAATAAACAATAAATGATAATAAAAAAAAAATTTCTAAATAATTCAAAATAAAAAAATTCAAAAACAAAAAATATTCTATCGAAATATATACAATAACAATAATATATATTACATAATTTATTATTTATATATTCTAATATATTACTATATTTATATTATTAATATAATTTATTATATATATTATATAATACAGTGTTTAAGTATTCCAATATATTACTATATTATATTATATTATATTATTAATATAATATAATATATTACATAATACATTATTTATATATTTTATATAATAAATTATTAAATAAATTATTAAAATGGATAATATAAAATATATAAACATTAAATATTATATATTTAATATATATTTTTTGTATTTTCATATAAAAAAATATTTGTTAACTTATTTATTTATTATTTTTTTTAATATTATATAGGTTAGAATTATAATATATTTATATTTTTTAATATTATATAGGTTAGAATTATATTGACATAATAAATATATATTTTATAATATTATGAAGGTTAGAACTATATATTATGATTATATATATATTATTAGTTTAATATTATATAGGTTAGAATTATTTAAAAATTATATATTTAATATATTTATATTTTTATATATTAAAATTATTTTTTTAGAACTTTATTCATACTTATTTTTATTATTTTTAATGATTTTTTAACCATCTTTTTTTTTTTTTTTTTCGTAACTACTAATTACGTTAATAATTAAAAAAAGTTTATTTTTATTTTTATTATTTTTTAGTTATTTTTGAACTTTTTTTTTTTTTTATTTTTTTTTTTTAAATATTAACTACTTAATAAAAGTTTATTTTATTTTATTTTTTTTTTTTTTTTTTTTTTTAAGTATTAACTACTTAATAAAAGTTTATTTTTATTTATATTACTTTTATTTTCCCTCTCTCTTTTTTTTTTTTTTTTTTTTTTTTTTTTTTTTTTTTTTTATATATATATATATATATATAATAATTTTCTTCTCTCTTTTTTTTTTTATTTATATGTATATTAATTTTCTTGACAGTAAGGTTGAATACCACACCATTGATGTTTTTCATATCCCCATAAACCATCCAAATCACTTTCATAAATTTTACATCCATTACAACAAGGGTAACCTAATTTTTTGGACCAACAAGTTTCATTAGATAATTTAGTATAAGGGGTTAATCCACACCATTCCTTTTTTGCAAAATCATAACCCCAATCACCGTATTCATCATGATCATAGACGATAGTAATAGTAGTAGGACAACAAATATAACCTAATAATTCTGCCATACAATTATATATTGGATCAGCTGGTATTTCAGTTGGATTTTCTACACTAATAATAGTAGAAATTGTAGTAGAAGTAGCGGTAGTTGGTAATGATGTTAAATATACTTGTTGATTTGATGAAGCAAAGATACCATCATATTCTACTTTTTTATCAACATCATAAGTATAATTTTCGTCAAGATATTTGGCATCACATTCCATATTATAAGTTTTACATACACTTCTGTATCTTTCAAGAATCCAGTATTTTATACCATAAGTTCTGTAACCAAATAAGGATTCAACAGTAGTATATTCAGAATTTGCTTCAAATTCTTCTAAAGTATAGTCCTTATGATTTCTATTATGTTGACCAGGATAGTTACCATTAGCATCTTGTGTTTTTTCTAATTGAACATAAGGTTTAATTAATTCTTTTAAGTTATCGAGATGAGAGAAGAGAATTTTAGGATTAAACACTTTTTCAACAATATTTTTAAGAATAGTTTCAAAACGAGTAGGATCCTTTAAAATTAAGATATCAACTAAATGAGAAGGTACAACCCAATTGTCAAATGATATTGATGGATAGTCTAAAATATATTTTTTCATAATATTTAGTTTATCTGTAATAATGACTTTTAAATTCTTTGAACGTTCTATATTATCACCGAAAGATGAATCAAAATCATATTCAAAAAATTTCCATTTATCATTTTGTGGTTTGTACATATAATAATTATTTCCAGTAATTAAGAAATGATCCCATGCTCCAGTTAAATATTCAATAGCTACTTGAGATAAAAATAAATCAATATCAAAAATATTTTCAATATCAGCTGCTGTTTGTGCATTATCTAATGTTTCTAATAGTTCTTTCCATTGGCTGGTATCTGAAACTTCATCTTTATCATTATTACAAGTACCTTCTATTTGAGCTGTTAAATAATTATTAGCATAACCACATTTATATAATGATGATGTATTGGCTTCATTGTAGTTATATTTAATCCATGAAGATTTATAAATATCTAATAAAATATATAACCCCATATATTCATCATTAATATATAAAGAAACATAATTTGCTGAGATAGATGGAATTCCTAAACGATTAGTAATATCGCAATATAATTTTGTTCTTAAGAAAGTAGGTTCATTGTAATCGGCACGAAGTCTTAAATCTTTACGTCCGTATAGGTTATCACCATGAATCTTAATATTGTATGCCACTTTATTAAATGTACGTGATGATTTTCCACCTAAAGAAAATGTAACATTATTAAAATTACTTTTTTCTCTATTTTTTTTTTTTTTTTTTTTTATTTAAAAAAAAAAATTAAGTTTATTCATTGAAGAAAAAAATAATTTAATAAAAAAAAATTTTTATTTTTATTAATATATATATATATATAATAATTTAATAATTTAGAATTTAACTTTTAAACATATTTTAATATAATCAATAACAATTCGTAATTTAATTCATAAACATATTTTAATTTATTAAATTATTAAATAATTAAAATTTTAAATATAGTTTAATATAATAAAGAATAATTTAATTTATAAGCATGTTTTAATATTAATTATTTAGTAATACATACTTATTAATTTCGAATGACATATCAGCATTATTAATTTTATATTCAACAAAATTATCAGAATGATTAAGTAGTGATAATAATTGAGGAGGGATTTCACGAATATTCACTTTAGTCATATCTAAATTAGATAAAAATTGATTTATATTGGTCATATCAATAGCAGATTTTGGTAAATCATCACTTCTACTATTGTTTCTGAGTCCATCATAATAATTTTTTATTTCATTGATATCAATATTAGAAAAACCATTTTCATCAATTTTTAAATCAGATAATAATTCAGGTAAATTATTATATCCAGGAAAAAGCGTTTTAAAATTTATTCCCTTAATGAGTGAAATAGTGGCAAAATCTGATGTTTGAAGTTTATCTAAGTATTCAGAATAAGTATATTTATATTTTTCAACTTGTAATTTTTTTGAAACATATTTTAATTCGGTCAATTTATCATCAGGAATAGTTATTCTTAAAGTTGCCACCTGATTATCTGTCAATTCGAAGAGTTTAGCACGGTTGCCTTGATTAATAAAAGTGGTTACGGCTACAACACTATAAACTAATAATAATGATAAAAATAATAAAACATAAGCAAATACAAATAAATAAACAAACAAATAAGTAAAAAAAAAAAAAAAAAAGAATAACAATATTTCATAAATTAATATTTTTAATAAATTTATATATACAAGTTTAATATAATAAAAAAAAAAATTAATATTACCAAATAATGAACAATAAACGACTTTAAATAACATTTTCAATAATATTTATTACTTAAATACTGAAAGAACTGATATTGTAAATTAAATATTTTATTTTTGTAAAAGAAATTTTCTATTTTAGTAATTTTTCTTTTTATTTTTTATTTACTTTTATTTTCTTTTATTTTTTCTTTTCTTTTATTTTTTTACTTCATTTATTTTATTTTATTATATTTTACTTTATTTTTTATTTTATTTTATGATTTAATAATTATAAGGAGTATATTTTTATTTTTATATATGTTCAAATATTTATGAAAAAAGGAATTTAATTTTTCATATCTGTTATTTAATATACTCCAGTTACATTCTATTCTATTTATAATAAATAAAATAAATTATAATAATATAATTAATAATTATTGGAATTATTACTATTAATTTTATTAATTATATTTTTTGATAATATTCCTTCTTTTTGATGTTATGTAAAAGAAGTTTTTATTCTATAATCTACTAATATAATAAATAATTTAATTTACTAATATAATATATAATAATATATAATAAATAATGCATTTTATAATTTATAAATATAATATAATATATAATAAATATAAGTGTATTTTATAGCTTACTAATATAATATATAATAAATAATGTATTTTATAACTTAACTAATATTATATAATAAATAATATATTATTCTATTGATAATTTTGTAATTATATTATTTAATTATATCTATTATTTTATATATTTCATATTTATATAAAGTATAAATTTAAAAATTAAAAATAATATACTACATATATATTTATATCTAATGATTGTTTAATAGGTGATATAAAATATAAATAAAAATCTTAAGAAATATAAAAATTAATTATGTATAAAACCATAAATATAAGTAATTATGTATAGCAAAATATATTTTTGTTCTTGATATGTTTTAATAAGTTTATCATAAAATCACAATTTATAATAAAAATATGAAATTTATTAATTACATTTGTTCTATTATTTATATATATATATATATATATTTTTTTTTTTTTTTTTTTTTTTTTTCCTTATATTCTATTAAATAATTTTTTTTATATTTAATTGATATTATATATTTTATAGCACTTTTAATTAATGATATTAAATTTACATTTATTTAATTTAATGATTATTATAAAATGATTATTATAAATAAAAAAAGACTATTATAAATAAAAAAAGATTATTATAAAAAAGAAATTAATAGCAAATTGTTAAGAACTTTAGAGTATAAAGCAATCAGTATAGTTATTAAATAATATAATGTAAATAAAGATTTAAAACAAAAAAAATTATATAATTTGTCCAAAATGTATTCAATGAATAGAGTTAAATTACAGGTTATTTTTATTTATTATTAGACTGTAATCTATATATATATATATATATATATTGCAATAACTAAACTAATCTATTTTTATATTGAAATCTGCATTTTTTTTTTTTTTGTTTTGTTTTATTTTGTTTTATTTATATTATGTAAACTCAATTTTGTTACTAAATTGAAATAAGTATATTATTTGATTATAATATATATTGCCTCTAATAATAACTCTAATTTTTATATATTATATATTGATAAATCACAATAAATAACTAAATAGATTTACTTTTTCCATTTTTTAAAAAAAATAGATGATCCATTTTTATTCGTAAAATAAAAAATTTAAAAAAAAAAAAGCTTTATTAAAAAATTTTCTTTATTACATTATTGGATGATGACTTGTATAATTCATGATGATAAAAAATATTAAATAAAAAACTCTAATTAATATAAAAAATTATTATGAATCAATACGGTGATATAGGATGAATTTGAATGTTCGAAAAAGTATATTTGTGATATTTGTGACATAAAATAATTTATTAAAATTATTTGTGACATATTGCAATTTCAACAATGATAAATTTCTATACAGAATAACTTTAAATTTATATAAAATAATTATTTTATATTCGAATTAACTTTTATTTATATTATTATTATGGAAAAAAAAAAAAAGAAAAAAAAATTGTATAACAACTATATTTTTATTATATATTACATTTTTAAATAATATGTATTTATTTGTTATCATAATATAAAATATAAAATATTGTTATTATAAATTTATTATAAATTATTTTTTATTTTTATTAGGTGAATTAATTAATTAAAAAGAAATATATTATACAAATAAATAAATGATTATATAAACAAATGAACTAAAGAAATATTAGTTTCTTTTTATATAGAAGGACCTTTCCGAAAAGTTGGGAAAGAACTAAAAATTATATCAGTAATAGATATAATTTTTATATATTGGTAAAAACAGTTAAAAAAAAAAAAAAAAAAAAAAGTATAATATTATAAAAAAGAAAAAAAAGAAAAAAAAAATTTTTTTTTTATTAATGAATGGTTTGTAATACAATATTAATATAATTTTGTAATTATTTCTTATTAAATTCAATTTCTTATTAAATTGTCATCTATATTGCTCATAATAATAATTCTAATTTATATAAAATAAATATATGAAAGTTTCTTTTTAAGTATAATAAATGAATCATTTCTATTCGTAAAATATAATATTATAGAAAAAATAAAAGAAAATGTTTCATTAAAATATAACAATACTAGTATTTATTTTAACAATAGTTTATATATAATATTAATGATTATATAATAATAATTATCATTTTCTATTGCAATAAAATATCATATATTATTTAATTGTAATCTATAATAAAAGCTATATTTTTATATATATTACGCATTTAAAATATATGTATATAAATATGTTAGTTTAATAATTATAATAGTTTATTTATTATTTAAAATCATATGCTTGTTATTCTCTACATTAAAATATATTATTAAATGTAATATCATGGTTAAGACTAAGAAAAAAATTTGAAAATGTAGATCATTACATAATTTATAATCATGATTTTTATTTTTTTGTTGAAGCAAACATAATTCATCTTTTGAGTATATCCACCTTCACCTCATCGAATATGGAAATAGATATTATAAAAGTTAATTTTATCTCTCTAATAAAAGAGTTTTTTAAGCCGAAATAATAAGAACTTGATCATTATAATTTAAACTGCTTCGTTATTTTAATTTTTTTTTTTTTTTTTTTTTTTTTTCAACAACAATATTGTAGATGAATTGAGGCACATAGAAAAAGTTATTATCATAATATCATTTATAAAAAATTTCCTTTTTTTTCTTATATATTGATTTAGATTAATTTTAAATATTCATATATTACATAACATTACATTGTAATATATGTATCAAAAATATAAAGATATAGTTTATTTACCAATCTTATTTATTTTATTTTATTTTATAATTTTGTTTAAAAGTAAAATAAAGATTTGAAGTTATATAATAAAAATATTAAAACGTAAACTAAAAATAATTAATTATATTCATATAAATTTTCAGTAATATTTATAAAAAAAATAATTAATATATATATATATATATATATATATAATTTTTTTTTTTTTTTTTTTTTTTTTTTTGTACTTTTATTCCCTAATTTTGTTATTTATAAACCAAAAAAAAAAAAAAAAAAAAAAAAAAAAAAAAAAAAAAAAAAAAAAAATAAAATAAAATAAAAAAAATAAGATAAAAGTAATATTATATTTTTTTTAATTAATTTATATTTTACAAAAATATATATTTTTCTTTTAATTTTTTTTTTTTTTATTATTATTCTGGAAATTTAAATATAAACTAAACAAAAATATTTGGAAAAAAAAAGTGGTTGAAAAAAAAAAATTTTTTTTATAAATATATAAAAAAAGTGGTTAGAAAAAAAAAATTTTAATATAGAATATGAACTCATAAATAATTAAGAAATTAATAAGTATTTATATATATTAAATTCATACAATGAAATTTTATTTAATCATTATTAAAAAATAAACTTATAATAATAATAATTTTTATAGTATAAATAATATTCTATTAATAAAATGATTGTTGAAGAAAAAGTTAATTCAAAGATTAATAATAGTAAACCTTATGAAGAGGGTATGTTACTAAATTTAATTTATATATTTATAAAATTTATATTATGAGAATAAAAATAATTGAAATAGTAATATAAAACTAGTAATAAAAATAAAATATAAAATATAATTTATTAAAATTTTAAATTATTTATTTTATAGTTTTAAATTTATTTGAAAATGATATTCAAGAAGTGCAAATGTATATTGATAAAATTATAAAAGGTAATTTATTTTCTTGTTATAATTTTTATTTTTAACATTTAAAATTTAAATAATAATTTTTTTTTTTTTTTTTTTTTTTTTTTTTTTTTTTTTGTATATAAGACTTTTACAAACCTTCTCCTTCGGTTTATACAATTAATTCGAATTCAGAGAAAGAATTAATGCTTAAATTTGGTAATTCAACAATTCCAAAAGGTATTTCTTATGATAAGAAGGATATCATTAACTATTTTTTTAAAATTAAAACTAATGTTGTTGAGAATGCCACAAGAGTATCTTCTCCATATATGATGGGGCATATGGTAATTATTACTCTAATTATTAATAATATTATATGAAAAATAAATTTAAAATTTTTTTTTTTTTTAAATTTATTTATTTTTTAAATAAAATTTTATTTTAGTATTATAAACTTAAATTATATTTTACTATATTACTAATTACTAAAATAAATTTAAATTTAAATTTATGTCAAATATTATTAATAATTTTAAATAATTTATATATTGTTTAGACTTCGGCATTACCATTTTTTCATAAACATATATCAAAGTTAATATCTTCTCTTAATCAAAATGTTGTTAAAGTTGAAACATCGTCAACAATGACATTTTTAGAAAGGGAAACTTTATCAAAATTACATAGAGCTTTTTATAATATGGAGGATAATTATTATAAAGAACTCTTAACTAAAAATGATGGTTGTTTTGGTAATAAAATAAAATAAAAATAATAAATGGTTTAATGAAAATGAATTATTAATTTATCTTGAACATCTATTTATTTTCATAAAGGTTGTATTACTTCAGGTGGTACAATAGCAAATTTAACTGCTTTGTGGATTTCAAGAAATAATGCTTTTCCTAAAACAGATAATTTCAATGGAATAGAAAAAGAGGGCATTATATCAGCATTAAAATATTATAATTATAATGATATAGCTATTATTGGTTCCGAATTAATGCATTATTCTTTTAAGAAAGCTGCTGATATTTTAGGCATTGGATTAAACAAAATATACACTATACCTGTTGATTCAGAGTATAAGATAAGGTCAATTAAAACAAATATATATTAATTTAAATTATTTTAATAGCACGATTTTCAGTTTTTGTTTATTAAAAATAATTTTATATACTAAATAGTGTTTAATTTTTAAATTTTCTACTTTAAAAGCTTATAACTATTTATTATGTTGAAATAATTTAAATTGTTATTTAATTGAATTAAAATATCAATTAAAATTTTTAATATTAATTTTCAAATTAAAAAATTTCAAAAGATGTTGTAATAAAAAATAATTAAAATATTTAAAAAATTCTTAATAAATTTAAAAAATATATTTTTCATATTTATTAATTAATTATAGAATTGATTTATTAACAGAAAAATTACAAGAATTGAAACAAAAAAGAATTAAAGTTATTACTATTGTAGGAATTGCATCTACAACTGAGGTGTAAGTATATCTATATACATCTTAAAAATAAATTTTATGATTTAGATAGATAATGGTTAATAATATTATAATTCATATGTTTTTGCATATATCCATTAAAAGTGGTTCAATAGATGATTTAGAAAAATTGGCTGATCTGGCTGAAGAATATGGTGCTATGTTTCATGTTGATGGAGCATGGGGTGGTTCATTTATTTTGTCTGATAAGTATCGACATTTATTAAAAGGAATCCAGAGGGCTGATACTATAACTATTGATGGTATATAAATAATAATAATAATAGTAATAATAATAATAATAATAATAATAATAGTAATAATAATGATAATAATAATTAATAATAATAATAATAATAATGTATATTTATTAAATTTTTTTTTATTTTATTTTTTTTTTTTTTTTTTTTAAAAAAATTGGATGATTTATTTAAATAAATTAAAATTTTATTTAATTTCTATAAATTTTTATTAAAAAAAAAAAAAAAAAAGGACATAAATTATTATATACACCTATTGGTTGTGGTGTAGTACTTTTTAAATCACCATTTTTGCCAACAACTACCATTAGAAAAGTAGCTAATTATATTATTAAAACTGATTCAATGGATCATGGAAAAACTACATTGGAAGGATCTAGACCAGCTAATGCTCTATATATACATGCATCTTTAAATATTCTTGGTCAACATGGCTTAAGATATTTACTTGAAACATCAATTGAAAATACTAAATATATGTACAATTTGATTAATTTATATCCACAATTTGAAATTATAAGTAAACCAATAACAAATATATTTACTTATAGGTATATCCCAACTTGGTTACAAAATAAAAATGTTCAAATTAAAAATAAGAATAATGATATAAATTCTAGTTTTTATACAACTAATAATAATAATAATAATAATAGTAATAATAATAATAATAATAATAATAATAATAATAATAATAAAATTTATCTAGAAAAATATAATAATTCAGATAATGCTTATGAAAGAATTAACGATGTCACTTTTAATAATGAAGAAAGTGAAATAATTGATGATGAAAGACTTAGTAACATCACTTTCATTAATGAAGAAAATGAATTCATTGATGATGAAGGACTTATTAATATTACTTTCAGTAATGAGGAAAATGAGATCATTAATTATTTTACAACACAATTACAAATTAAACAGAAATTAGAAGGAAAAGGTTTCGTATCTAAAACTATAATTAAAACTACTAAATATCCTAATTGTACTAATGGAGTGGCGGTTTTAAGAGTTGTAATTGCTAATCCTTTAATTACTAAGGAAAGTATTAAAACAGTAATAGAAGAACAAATTGAATTTGGATTAAAATTAGAAAAAGAATATTGTAATTAAAAAAAAATGTAATTTATTCAAAATTTTTACATTTTTACTTTTTGAAATGAATATTATTCATATCTTAACATAATTTTCTATTTCATAATAATAATAATTATAATAATAATAATAATACTAATAATAATAATAATGATATAAAAAAAAATAAATAATATAATATTGAAAATTTTAACATAAATTAAATTGTAATAAAAAAATTAATAAGAATATAATAATATTATATATATATAAATTATACTAAAAAAAAATATATATATATATAATAAAACTTAAAATATAAAAAAAATAAATTTAATTATATTAAAAATATTAAATAATGTTAGAAATAAGAATCTTCTATTATGTAAAAAATGTAATAAAAACCATATTTATGATATTTATAGTTATTTTGATATGTGGCTTATTATTATTATTGGTCAAATATCTTACACTGATATATTAAATGAATGTGTATCGTTTCGCAAGGGGAGGGGAGTGTGCATTTCAGAATGTGGCTTAATTTTTTAATTAATTGCCACATTATTTATTTTTTTACTAATAAATAAATAATTAAATAAATAATTAAATAAGTAATTAAATAAATAATAAAAATCATTTTTGAAATAAGTAAAAATATTTTATTATTAATAAATAGTAAATAATAAATAATAAATAATAAATAATAAATAATAAATAATAAATAATAAATAATAAATAATAAATAACAAATAAATAATAAATAATAAATTATAATAAATAATAAATAAATAAATCAATATTTTATTTTTCTAATTAAAAAAATTGAATAATTAACACTAATTTATTCAAAATAAATATAATTTTTTTATTAATATCATTATTATATAGTTTTTTAATTATTAATATCAATATCAATATTATATAGTTTTTTTATTATTAATATCAGTATCAGTATTATATAGTTTTTTTTTTATTATTAATATCAGTATCAATATTATATAGTTTTTTTATTATTAATATCAGTATCAATATTATATAGTTTTTTTTTTTTATTATTAATATCAGTATCAATATTATATAGTTTTTTTATTATTAATATCAGTATCAATATTATATAGTTTTTTTATTACTAATATTAATATCAATATTATATAATTATTTTATTTTATTAAAATTTTAATAATAAAATAAAACTAAAAATAAAACATTTTTAACATATTTATTTTTTTTTATTTAATATTTTTTATTTATTTAATTTATTTATATGGTTATTTTTAAAAATATTTTAAGCCACATTTTAGGAAACGCATAATTGCGAAACGCACACCTACCATATTAAATATATAATATTACTCTTTAAATTAATATAATAATAAAACTTTATATTTATATTTTTATATTTATATTTCTAACAATTATTTATAGTATACTAATTATTATTTTTAACATTCCCCCTAAAATCTAACTCAAAAAAAAAAAAAAAAAAAACATGATAATAAAAAGTTAGATTTTTAACATTTATGAAATTAGATTCTTAGTATTCTTAGTAGTATGAAAATAAGAGTTCCTATTCAAAAAAAAAAAAAAAAAAAAAAAAAAAAAAAAAAACTTATGAATTAAAAAAAAAAAGAAATTAAAATATTTGAGAGTATAGAATCTCTAAATTTACTCATTGTGAATTTAATTTCAATGACGAATTTTTAACATAACTACTTATAGCAATTTGTTCATCTCCTATACCACTTCTCTGGAGATTTTGATTTAAAACACCTTTTCATCGTAATACTTTAGTGAATCTCTATTATAGAAAATCAATGAAAATCTTATTTTAATGGTTCCTCAAGATTAGCTTAATCATCATGTTCAAGTAAGTAATTAACATCATTGTTTTCATAGTCCTACTTTTAGTTCAACGTCTTCAATTCCAACCTTAGAAGTTTGTTATTGTTCAGCTAAAACGTATTGGCAGTAACTTCAACGTATCTGATATCTGAGACGTAGTAGTCTTCAACGTTATAAATTTCATGAGTAATAGAAAGAACGCTTTCACCTCTGACAAGAGATTCATCTTTGTAACTAGAAAGAAGAATCCAATTTTTTTTTTTAGGCTCTATCGTTATTCATTCCAAGAATACTTTGCTTTTTATCAAACTTAATATAAAGATACTTCTTTGCATAATTAGAAGTAAGGTTACCACAAACTTAAACATTAGTTTTAGCATTATTTATAATATTTTTTCTTTCTGCGTCAGTTATTTTAATAATACATTCTTCATAATATGATTCTGATATGACATAATCTGGAATGAATTAAGAAAATAATCCAGAAACCACCTTACTTACTGGTTTGTTAAGAGTATCAGAATCTCTAGAAGAAGTAGTAATAGAATTACTGGAAGGATACCTAAAAATTTGTATTCATTAGAATTTGATTCGTCAATTTATACAGTGATTTGATTTCAACCTTTTTTCTTTGTTAATTTCAGTTGATTGTTTATTTTCACATATGACTTCATCAAAGTAACATCATTCACCATTTTCAGTACCCCATTCAGTACCCCATTCAACTTCTATATCAGTGACAACTACTTCGCAAACCTTTACATATTTAGTAAATTGTATCACAATATTTGATGGTAATTTGCTGACATCACCGTATTTTACTCTGTTATATCTTTCAACATACATGGCTGCTTAGTCATCAAGTTTTAAGGATTAAGGATTCAACTGACCAGTTAACTAAACTTGCATACTTTCTGAGAACAGTAGTACATCGGATTTCAAGAATACTTTTGTTGCCATCTTCATCGTTATCACGACTACGAATATTAATTTAATGGAATTAATGAGTTTCATTTCTTAAATTCATTAATAAGGTAACAACACAGTTAACCTTACGTTTGATAATATCATCCCTAGTAGATTCATCAATTTCTTCAGAATACATTAGGTTGTAGATAAAAAGTATCTTATTCTATGTTACTATTACTTTAGTAAACTCCAGTTGGTGAAAGTGGAATAATTGGGAAACCTTCGTAATTACTACTTTACTTAGTGGTAATGAATGCTAAGTATGGATTCTCTTGATTAATAAGAGTTAGACGAGATAAATCACCTGTACTAGATTCAATACTGTACTTCTTTAAGACACTAATAGTATCTTCATTTTTAAAAACCAGAGATTTGTGGAGTAATAAAAGATTTACCAGACCAGTAGGATTTACTGCAGATATCTAAACGTTGAACCATTTCGATTATTTACAATAATAATTAAATTCAATAAAAACTCATTTATTATCTATTTATTATATAAATATTATTAATACTAGTATTTATATATTTACAATTCAAAACTATTTTTATAATCTATTTAAACTAACTTTAACTATTTAAAACTATTCCGAAATTAATTTTAAAATATTTTAAACTAAATAAAATAAATTAAATAAATTAAATAAATTAAATAAATTAAATAAATTAAATAAAATAACAAAATTAAATAAAATAGACTAAATTAACTAACTTTACATTGTTCAAAAGAATTATTATTAAACAGAGTAATCATAACGGTAGCCGTACTTCTTGAGGTAGTGTTATTAATTTCATTTCGTTCAGCTAGTTCGGCATCTTCAAAAGCTTTTTCGAGGTCTTCGCATCTTTGTATGATGACTTGGGATCTCACATAAGGCCTGAATTTTATAGATTCCACATAGTCGTCCACAGTGATAAACGTCTGGTAGAATTTAGAAAGACTACCATACAGCTTCTTTTAACGCCCGTTAAAGTTTGAAATTGACTCACTCTTTCGTATTCTTAATTTCTGGAGTCTTTTACAACTTTTCTTCTAAGACCCTTTTATATTCTTTGATGGATGGATAATCCTGATAGTCTTCTTCGTGTAACTCTTGGATAGCTCCTCTAAGTTTTCCATCAACGGATTCAAGAGCCCAAGTATAGACACTCTTTTGGCTCGTTATATCTGCCAGAGCCATCGGTCCTGTAAACTCATCATACCAGGTATCGACTTTATTAGTGTAAAGATATGATCAATATCTTTAGTACATTAATTAATTTATTTTGTACATTAAATTATTTAATGCAATTCACATTTACAAAGTAATGCTAATACATTAAATTATGTAAAATATATTAATTTATGAAATGAATTGATTTATACAAATTAATAATAAATTTTTATTTTTACAATCTATATATTAATTTCTAAAAATCTTTAAAATTTAATAATAAAATATTTTAATAATTTTAGTTTAGTTTAATTTTAGTTTAATTTTATTATATCCTAATATAATATATAAATATAAAATAAATATATAATTTAATAATTTAATATATTATAAAATAATATATATTTTAATTATTATTTATTTGATTTTTAAAAACAAGCCACATGTAAAAATACTCCACATTGTATGATTGCGAAACGCACTAGATTCAAATTAAATATTAATAATCATTATTATACAAATATGTTGCTACACTTATTTGTTTTAGATCATTACTCATTTAATGCTGAAAGATATATCATACACTTATTTCCCTTGTATACCATATTCCATTAGGAACATTATTATAGATCTAAATTTAATAAAGCTAACAATAATAATATTTAATAATATTTAATTTAAAAGATATATTTTAATATTTTTTGCAAAAATAATAATAAAATATTTAATAATATTTATTTATTATAAATAATGTGCTTATGAGAAAAAAAAATTAACCCATTTGTATTTATTTATTTATAATTATTTAAAAAAGAAAGTATGGGGCTTAAATTACAAACTAAATTTTTTATTTATAAGCCACGTTTCGAAATGCAACACTTCCATACATTCGATTTTATTTATATTTTTGTTTATGTAAATTTTAGATTTATTTAGGTTACAGATAAGTATGAAATATGATGAATTTTGTAGAGGGGAGTGTGCATTTCGAAAATTTTTATTACATAAATTTGTATTTTGTTGTATGGCTTAGATATTTTTAATTTTAAGCCACTTAATTTTATTAAAATTTTAATGAATAATAATTAATTAATTAATTAAATAAAATTACAATTCTCAAAAATTTTCAAACACGTAATCAATTCAATAAAGCAGTTAATAATTTTTTAAACATTTTAATTTATAAAATTAATACTTTAATATAATATTATAAAAAATACTAATTATAAATCTATTTATATATTTATTTTTTTTTTTAATTATTCAATTATGTAATTACGTATGTAATTCTGTTGATAATATAAACAAGGTATTAGTAATAATTAATAATATTTAAAATAAAATAAAAAAAAATATAATAAATATATATATATATATATATATATATATATATAATTACTACATATATAAAATAATTATTATATTTTTTTTATTTTATTTTAAATATTATTAATTATTATTAATACATTAATACCTTGTTTATATTATCAACAGAAAATACAGATTGAATAAAATAAAATAAAATGAAATAAAATAAAATAAAATGAATAGTAGAAACATAAATATAAGTACAGATTGAATAAAATAAAATAAAATAAAATAAAAAGTAGAATATTAAATAAGAAAGTACAGATTGAATAAAATAAAATAGAATAAAATAAAAAGTAGAATATTAAATAAGAAAGTACAGATTGAATAAAATAAAATAAAATAAAATGAAATGAAATAAAATAAAATAAAATAAAATAAAATAAAATAAAATAAAATAAAATAAAATAAAATAAAATAAAATAAAATAAAATGAATAGTAGAAACATAAATATAAGTTCAGATTGAATAAAATAAAATAAAATAAAATAAAAAGTAGAATATTAAATAAGAAAGTACAGATTGAATAAAATAAAATAAAATAAAATGAAATAAAATAAAATAAAATGAAATGAAATGAAATAAAATAAAATAAAATAAAATAAATAGTTGAAATATAAATATGAAGTACAGATTGAATAAAATAAAATAAAATAAAATAAAATAAATAGTTGAAATATAAATATGAAGTACAGATTGAATAAAATAAAATAAAATAAAATAAAATAAAATAAATAGTTGAAATATAAATATGAAGTACAGATTGAATAAAATAAAATAAAATAAAATAAAATAAAATAAAATAAAACAAAATAAAATAAAATAAAATAAAATAAAATAAAATAAAATAAAATAAAATAAAATAAAATAAAATAAAATAAAATAAAATAAAATGAATAGTAGAAACATAAATATAAGTTCAGATTGAATAAAATAAAATAAAATAAAATGAAATAAAATAAAATAAAATAAAATGAAATGAAATAAAATAAAATAAAATGAATAGTAGAAACATAAATATAAGTACAGATTGAATAAAATAAAATAAAATAAAATAAAATAAAAAGTAGAATATTAAATAAGAAAGTACAGATTGAATAAAATAAAATAAAATAAAATAAAATAAAATAAAATAAAATAAAATAAAATAAAATAAAATAAAATAAAATAAAATAAAATAAAATGAAATAAAATGAAATAAAATAAAATAAAATAAAATAAAATGAAATAAAATAAAATAAAATAAAATAAAATAAAATAAAATAAAATAAAATAAAATAAAATAAAATAAAATAAAATAAAATAAAATAAAATAAAATAAAATAAAATAAATAGTTGAAATATAAATATGAAGTACAGATTGAATAAAATAAAATAAAATAAAATAAAATAAAATAAATAGTTGAAATATAAATATGAAGTACAGATTGAATAAAATAAAATAAAATAAAATAAAATAAAATAAAATAAAACAAAATAAAATAAAATAAAATAAAATAAAATAAAATAAAATAAAATAAAATAAAATAAAATAAAATAAAATAAAATAAAATAAAATAAAATAAAATAAAATAAAATAAAATGAATAGTAGAAACATAAATATAAGTTCAGATTGAATAAAATAAAATAAAATAAAATGAAATAAAATAAAATAAAATAAAATGAAATGAAATAAAATAAAATAAAATGAATAGTAGAAACATAAATATAAGTACAGATTGAATAAAATAAAATAAAATAAAATAAAATAAAAAGTAGAATATTAAATAAGAAAGTACAGATTGAATAAAATAAAATAAAATAAAATAAAATAAAATAAAATAAAATAAAATAAAATAAAATAAAATAAAATAAAATAAAATAAAATAAAATAAAATAAAATGAAATAAAATGAAATAAAATAAAATAAAATAAAATAAAATGAAATAAAATAAAATAAAATAAAATAAAATAAAATAAAATAAAATAAAATAAAATAAAATAAAATAAAATAAAATAAAATAAAATAAAATAAAATAAAATAAAATAAAATAAAATAAAATAAAATAAAATAAAATAAAATAAAATAAAATAAAATAAAATGAAATAAAATATAATAAAATAAAATAAAATATAATAAAATATAATAAAATATAATAAAATAAAATAAAAAAAATATATAATAATTATTTTATATATATAGGAATCTTATATATTTTAATTTTTTTCATTTATTTTTCTAAAAAAAAAAAAAAAATTAGTTATAATAACGTTTGTCTTTTAATTATTATATTTTATTATAGTAAATAAAAACATTTAAATGAAAAGTAAATAATTTTAATTATTTATAATTCATATTTTCATAAACGATATATATGTATATATTAATTTAAATGATATAAGAATTAAAAATTAAAACAATAAGAGTTGAATAATTGATCCTATTAAAATAATTAATTATTTGCATAGTAATATTTATAATGTTTGATCAATATGAATCAATTATTATTAAAATATAATAATAACAATTATAATTTTAATAAAATAATAAAAATCTTTTATTGAATTTAATATTTTTAATAACATAATTAATTATGAAAAGTATATTGATATTAATAAAATTTATAATAATATAATATTGATATTGATATTAATAAAATTTATAATAATATAATATTGATATTGATATTAATAAAATTTATAATAATATAATATTGATATTGATATTAATAAAATTTATAATTATATAATATTGATATTGATATTAATAAAATTTTAACTAGTATTAAATAAATCGGTTTTAGTTATAAATTACTTAATAAAAATAACTAAAAGATAGTTTCTATTAAGATTATTAAATAAACACAATAGGTAAATAAATTTGTATTTTTCTAGCATTTTTTTAAATTAAGATTATTTAATTATTATTTAAACGATTATAAATATAAATATAAAATAAATAAATTTTTATTTTTCTAGCATTTTTTTAAATTAAGATTATTTATTTTAAATTAATATTTATATCGTTTAAATCAATTAAACATTCTTTCTATAATTTAATTAATTCATTTCTGTTGTATCCATTATAAAATAAATTTATTTCCTTACTTTTGTAATTTTCAATTAAAATTTTAATTTCATCAGTTGCACTAAATATTTTTTGTTTTTTTTTCCAATTTCCTTTAGTTCTCTTTGATAATCATTATAAGATAAGTTTTCTTCTTCTTTTAATATATATATTAATTTATAAAATAAAGGTTTATTTGGAAATATATTATTTAAGTAGCTATTATAAGATTCTGATGCATTGTTTGTTAAATGCTCTATATTTTCATAATAATTCCAATTATTAACATTATACTTAAGTAAATAATCTTTATTAAAATATTCTAAAAATTGCAGAAAATATTATACTTTTTTTTTTGACAAATTCTTTTTATTATAATATAAATATCAAATATATAGTTAGGGTTTATAAACGGTAAGTTCGAAATAGCTTTATAATAAATATATACATCATTATTATTCTTCACTTCATGATAACATAATATATTTTTTTGTTTTTCTAATGATCTTTTGTAATGCCAAACACAATATTTAATATTTATATTGGGAAAAACTTTTTTTACAGCATTAGATATACCTTGTTCAAAATCACAATGAAAATTAATTGTAATAATTAATGTTTTACTCCTAAATTTATTTGCATTTTTTTTTTTTATTTCTTTATATAATGTTTCATATGTAGATTGTTTTTTATTTTTTAATATAGAAATGGAAGTAGTGTAAAACATATTAAATTCCCCAACATAAGTTCTTGTTATAAATAATTGATAACTAAATTTCGGTGCTGCATAAAATGTACCGTCCGCAAATATACTATTATGATAATTCGAAAATAAATATGCTTGGAATGGTGATTGAAAGATTATTAGATCAGTATTTTTAAATATCATAAAATTTTCATTTCTTTTAGTTTTATAATATTCTGATTCAATGGGAATATCATCAAAACCTTTTATGTTTGGAGGAAATTGTTTATTTATATTTCTTATTATTTGGGATCTAATTGTACTATATTCGGAACATATAAGTCCCATTTCTTGAGAAACGGCATTAAATATATGTTTAGGTTTTATATCCATAGGAATTGAATTTTTCTTAATTTCTTCCTTAATTTTATGCTTTGCTACTGATATAGGCACATCAATTTCTTTTTCGAGATGGTTATGTAAACTTTCATATTTTAAAACCTCCTTTTTATCATTTAAAATAATTAAAGATTTACATTTATTTAAAGTCTTATATTCAGTGCATCTATAAATTTTTGATTTATCTTTCCTTTGAAATGAAAAATTAAATTTGTATTTTTTATTAATAATAATTTGTTCATTTCCTCGATTTGTTTCACTTATTACAATTTCAATATTGTCTTCCATTAATAATTAAAATTTTTCAATAAAATGTTTTAATAAATATACTTTTAAATGCTTTGAAACTTTTTTTTTTTTTTTTTTTTTAATATTTAAAATAATAAACCTTTTTTTAATTAATTATATAATTATTTAAATAATTATTTAATTATTAATTATTTATTATTTCTTTATTTACTATTTTATTTATTTATTTTTATTTTTTATTTTATTTTATTTTTTTTATTTTTTAATGCTTAAAAAATAAATTTTTATTTATTTATTTTATTTTTTAAGCATTAAATAATAAAATGTTTATTTATTTATTTTATTTTTTAAGCATTAAATAATAAAATGTTTATTTATTTTTATTTTATTTTTCAATGTTTAAAAAAAAAGTTTTCTTATTTCTTATTTTTATTTTATTTTTTAAGCATTAAAAAATAAATGTTTATTTATTTTTTATTTTATTTTTCAATGTTAAATAGAAATACCTAACCTAATTATTATTTATTGAAGTGTTGTATTTCGCCAAAAGTTGAATTTCGTCCAGTTGAATTTCGCCAAATTCTTGGTGGCTTATAAATTTTCGTCATAAAATATCACCACATTTATTATTCACGCCATAATGTGAATATATGGCTTTTTAAAAATTGTAGAAAATAGCCACAAAATTATGATACAATTAGATATACGCCCCACGTAAGATTACGTGTTTGAAAATTTTTGAGAATTGTAATTTTATTTAATTAATTAATTAATTATTATTCATTAAATTTTTAATAAAATTAAGTGGCTTAAAATTAAAAATATTTAAGCCATACAACAAAATACAAATTTTTGTAATAAAAATTTTCGAAATGCACACTCCCCACAACAAAATACAAATTTATGTAATAAAAATTTTCGAAATGACACACCCCCTTTTGTAGATAATTCATTTCTTAATGTGGCTTTTAATTATTATAAAATAAAGCCATACTATACAATAATAAATAAATATATAAATAATTAAATAATTATATATACAATTAAAAAAAAAAAAAAAATAATGAACATATTTAAATATATAATTGAATAATAAAGAAAAATTGCAATTAATATATTTAAATATGTATTTAAAAAATTATAATAAAAAAGAAATAAATATATTTATAAAAATAATAATAATCACATATTAATTTATAAAGGTTTATCAAAAAAAAAAAAAAAAAAGATAATAATAAAAAAATAAAAAAGAAAACTAAATAAATTATTCAGGAAAAAAATAAATAGAACAAAATAAATAGAAATAATAGAAATAATTAAATAAATAAATATTTTATTTTTTAATCATTAAAAAGTAAAATATAATTATAAATATTTTATATAATGGTTAAAAAGATTACAGCAATAATATTAATTAAAATTTATAATTAAATTTATTATTAAAATTGATATTAAATGGATGAAAATCTAATAATTGAATTTAGTGAAACTAATAGAGGAAAAGAACAAGTTATTATAAATAAAAAATTTAAATTTAATTTTTCAACTTTAAAGAAAAATAATTCAAAAGTATATAGATGCACTGAATACAAAACAAAAAATAAATGTAAATCTTTTATTATTTTAAACAATAAGAATGAGATCCTAAATTATGAAGATTTTCATAATCATCTTGAAAAAGAGTGTGATTGATCTATATCAATAACAAAACATAGAATTAAAGAAGAAAGAAGAAAAAGTTCTATCCCTTTTGATATAAGAACAAAGCGAATATTTAATGAAATTTCTAAAGAAGTTGGTTTTTTGTGTCCTGAATATGATACAGTAAGATCTCAAATATTAAGAAATATAAATAAAAAATGCCTCAAAAAGTAACAACATTTGATACAATTCCAAATGAATCAGATTATTATAAAACAGAAAGAAATGAAAATTTTAGATATTAAAAAATTCTAATATTATTATCTTTCAATTACTATTCCAAGTGTTGAAATTATAACTGAATTGAAATCTCAATTTCAGTTATTTACATTTCAATAGTTAACAAACATTATTTATTTAATTATAAATAATATATATATTTAAATAATTAATAATTAATATAAATTCTTATTTAATATTTAAGGAATTATCTTAGGCCTAATAATTCTGAGAATATTAGTAAATAAGATTTATATTAATAATTTCAATTATCTACATATGACGTCACATGTATTTATTTATATTATGTTTATATATATGTTTACATCATATATATTAACTACTATTTTTAATTATTCAAATTAATTATATAATTATAAATTAAATTTATTTAGTTATATTAAATATTTTAAACATATCGATATTGTTATTATCTTAATATTTTATTAATATTCATATTACTATATTATTAATATCTTATAATTAAATATTATTATTATGTAACTTACAAAGTATAAAAGAAAGATGTAAAAATCTATCTTTTATGTTCTTTGTAAGGTTATTGTACTTACAATAATTATATACTAATAATTCAATAAATAAATATTTTCATAAATCCTTCAAAGAAATTATTATTTAAAATATTCTTAGATATTAAGTGTTTAAATAACTTAACTATTTATCTTATATTATTTTTATATTATTATTAATTAATTATTGTTGGATTATTAATATATAATTCAACATATTAACCTAGTAACGTTATTAATCATAAAACTATTTTATATCTTAATTTTAACAATAACCTTACCCTAGTTTTGGTTACTACTTTAATATGTCTTTTTACAATAATGTATGGGCTGACATTGCTCCAATGTCAGAAGTTAATAAATTAAGGTCTGACGCCCAAGTTACTGTATCCGAATTGGCTTCTTCTGTTAATGATAGTTTTTTATTAAAAGAAGATTTTAATGAATATAACAAGGACTTACAAAAAAAAACTTTATACACTTTACAAAGATAATAAAAATATTATTAATCAATTATCTAATTTAACAAAAATTTTAGATGAAAAGTTAAATATAAATATTGCTACAAATAATATTCCTTCTACTAGTCAAACACAAGAGGATAATGTATCTACCACTACTAGACGTGATGATGACAATGATGTTATTATGAGGAATGCTTTTTCAAACCGTTTACAACAAGTTCCTGAACCTGGATTTTTCTCTGGAGATACTAAAGAAACTGATCTATTCTGTCAACTTTGTGAAGATACTTTTAAAACATATCCAAATTCAGAAGCTACAGAAGATATCAAAATTAACTTTATTAAATCCCGATTGAGGGATGGCGCTCGTAATTGGTATCTAGCTACGTACAAGGATACTAACCCAAAAACTCTTTCTGAATTGACTACTGAATTAAGAAAAGCATTTTCCAACGTTGCAAGCAAAAAATTAGCTAAGATTCAATTAATAAAATTGAAACATAATTATGGGAAAATAAATGATTATATTGAACAATTTAGAACTCTTTCGAATGGTCTTGGATTCAGTGAAGAAGCCTTAGTTTTAATTTTTTATAATGGGTTACATTCAAAATTCCAAGAAGTAATTGAAGAAATGGAAGAATTCCCTGTTGATCTTGGTACTATTTATACTAAATGTATTTTACTTGAAAATACATTAAAAACAAAAAATCAAATAAAAACAAATAATGGTAATTCAAAACTTTTTAGAAGCAGTAATAATAAACATTCAAAACACGTTAGTACCCATATTAATCATGATAAAAATTATAATTCTAATAACAATTATAATAACAAAAGTAATTATAATAATAATTACAATAATAACAATTATAATAGTAATAAAACTAGTAGCAATAATAATAAAACAAAAAACTAAACAATGGACTTCAACAGAAGTCCAATATAATAAAAAACACAAGAATTCTTCATTATAATTTTCCTACATTTAATAATGTAGTAAATAAAAAATTACCTTCAACTTTCCTTTTATTTGATACATATATTCCAACAACATTTTCAAATAATATAAAAAATATTAAAAATGATAATAATAAATTAAAAACTGAATCGATGTTAGATTCAGGCTCCTTCTGTAATTTTATTACAGAAGAATTAGTAAAAACATTAAAATTGAAAAAATATAATTTAAAATCAAAAATTTTAGTCAAAGGAATTTCTGGTGATACAACCCAGATAAAGAATTATGTTTGGCAAAAATTTCAAATCAAAATTAATGAAAATAAAAGAGTTTATTTTAAAAATTTCAGAGAAAAATTTTTAATTTCGAATTGTATCCCAACAAAACTACTTTTTGGAAACCAATTTATGAGGAAGTTTAATATTCATTATGACTATGATAAAAACTTCCTATATTCTTATTTAAATTCTCACTTTTATAACAAAATTAATAAAAATACTAATAAAAATCCACAATATTATTCTCGGTTTAATTCAGTGATAAAAAGATTTTTAAAAAATTATTTTTTAAAACATAAATTCATAAAAAAATTTAATTATACAAAAAATTCAAAAAATTTCAAAAATTTTAATCAAAATAAATTAAATTTTAAACTTAATAAATATAAAAAATTTCTTCATAAAAAATTTAATTTTTTAACCAATAAAATATTTTTTAAATTAAAAAACAATCACCAAAATAAAAAATATAAAATTAATAATAAATTTAACTATAATTATTTAATTTATTCATTTTTAACAAATAAAGAAAATTATGAAGAAGATATTGAAGATATAAAAATCGAAAATATTCCGCTTCAATATCGAGATTTGGCTGTTGTATTTAGTAAGAAAGAAGCAGATAAACTACCGCCACATCGTTTAACTGACTGTAAAATAGTTTTAGAAAAGGATGCTTCTCTTCATTACGGACCTATCTACCCATTATCTGAAGAAGAAAATAAAGTTTTAAAAGAATATATAGAAGAAAATTTAAAGAAGGGATTTATTAGACCTTCTGAATCTCCAGCTGGTTATCCTGTCTTATTTCAAAAAAAGAAAGATGGTTCTTTAAGATTGTGTGTGGATTACAAAAAGTTAAACGCTGTTACCATTAGAAATTCATATCCTCTTCCACTTATTAATGATATTATTGAAAAGGTTAAAGGTGCAAAATATTTCACAAAATTAGATCTAAGATCTGCCTATAACCTAATTCGTATAAAAGAGGGGGATGAATATAAAACAGCTTTTCGAACTAAATATGGTCATTACGAATATCTCGTAATGCCTTTTGGGTTGAAAAATGCCCCAGCCACTTTTCAATCATTTATTAATTCTGTACTCAGACCTTATTTGGAAAAAAGTGTTATTTTATATTTGGATGATATTTTAATTTATTCTGAGGATTTGGAAGAACATCACAAACAAGTAAGAAATGTATTACAAACTTTAATTAATAATAATTTATACGCAAAATTAGAAAAATGTGAATTCGATAAAGAAAAAGTTGAATTCCTAGGTTACATTTTATCTGGTGATGGTGTATCTACTGACCCAAAGAAAATTAAATCTATAGAAGAGTGGCCAACTCCGAAAAATATTAAAGAAGTACAACGATTTTTAGGCTTATGTAATTACTATAGGAGATTTGTAAAAAATTTTGCAAAAATAGCTAAGCCTCTCCATAATTTAACAAGAAAAAATACAAAATTTATTTGGGATACAAATTGTGGAAATTCATTTAAATTATTAAAAAGTAAATTAACTACTTCTCCAGTACTACATCACCCAGATGTAACTAAACCATTCATAGTAGAATGTGATGCAAGTAACTATGCTATAGGTGCTGTTTTATCTCAGAAAGATGAAAATAATAAATTACATCCTGTTGCTTACTTTTCAAGAAGTTTACAAGGCTCCGAAATAAATTATACCATTACAGAAAAAGAGTTATTAGCTATTAGAGATTCTTTCTTAACTTGGCGACATCTTCTACTTGGTGCAAAACATAAAATTACTGTCTATACTGACCATAGGAATTTAATCTATACTTTAGGAGGAAAAGTTGGTAATCAAAGACAGCATAGATGGCACTTATTCTTTCAGGAATATGATTTCCAACTTATATATAGACAAGGAACAAAAAATGGGAAACCAGATAGTCTTTCAAGAAGACCTGACTATATGAAGAATAACGAAGATATTAAACCAGAAAATATATTAGATATTAAAAATGTAAAAGAAGTTCCCTGTTTTATAGGAATTATGAGTAATTTACTAGAAAAAATTATTGATGCTATTAAAGAAGATGCTACTGCTGAAGATATTAAATTATACTTTAGTGAAAACAATGTTAAAAATAATTATGCTTATAAACCATTTAGGAAAATGGAAAGATTTAAAATAAAAGATAATATTATATTATATAACAATTTAATTTATATTCCTGAATCACTTAGATTAGAAATTTTAGAAAAATATCATGAAAAACCCGCTTCTGGACATCTTGGTATAAGAAGAACTTTAGAACTAATTACAAGAAACTTTTGGTGGCCAAAAATACATGAAGATGTTACAAGTTATGTTAATTCTTGTGAATGTTGTGCAAGAAACAAGGTTAATAGACATAGGAAATATGGTCTTTTACAACCTTTAGATACTCCCGATAGACCTTGGAAGTCTATCGAAATTGATTTCCTATGTGGTCTTCCTTATTCTAAAGGATACACCGTTATTATGGTAGTTGTTGATCGTTTCTCTAAGATGATACATTTAATTCCATTTAAACAAATACCTGATGCCAAACAAACTGCCAAAGCTTTCATTACAAATATATTTAAACTACACGGATTGCCTTGTGATTTGTATACAGATAGAGGATCTCAATTTACAAGCGCTCTTTGGAAAGAAGTAATGGAATATTTAAACATTAAATCAAAAATCGCTACAACTGACCATCATGAAACAGTTGGTCAAGTTGAAAGATGTAATTCTTTTATTGAACAATATTTAAGAGCTTACTCAAGATCATATTATCATGATGATTGGATTGAATGGATTCACCTTGCTGAATTTGTTTATAATAACTCCATTAATGAATCTACAAAAGAAACACCCTTCTTTATTAATTATGGGTTTCATCCATCTATGGATGAATTTTTCTTATTACCTGATATTGATACTAATAATAAAATTATTAAGGACTTAAGTATGAACTTTAATCATATTAAAGATGTTTTATTAAGGTCAAAAGAACTATATAAAATACACGCAGATAAAAAGAGAATGCCACCTCCAATATTTAAAGAAAATGATTTAGTTTGGATACAAGCTCCTCCATCACTAAATATCGAAGATAGTTCAAAGTTAGCTCCTTGTAAATATGGACCATATAAAGTAATAGATGTTCTGAATAATCATAATTATAAAATAGATATTAAAAGGTCACCTTTTCCAAAACATCATCATATATTCCATGTTTCGGAGTTAGAACCTTTTATTCCAACGCCTCAAAAGTTTTTAAAAAGAAGAACTCATGATGAATCTGTTAATGATATAATTGAAATCTCAGGATTTAGAACTAATTATAAAAAGAATCAATATGAATACAGAATCAGGTATAAATATAGAACTGCTTACAATTGAGTTCCTTCAGACGAAGTTGAAAATAACCCCCGAAATCAAAATATTTATTTACAATATTTACAAAATGGAAGAAAACCTATTTCAATAGCTTATAACTAAAATGATAATAATAATAATATTATTATAAAAAAAAAAAAAAAAAAAAAAAAAAAAAAAAAAAAAAAAAAAAAAAAAAAAAAAAAAAAAAATTTTGGAAATTTTATTTTTATTAATTTGTTTTTAAATTTTATTTTATTATTATCAATTTTTCAGTCAAATTTCAATTTCAAAATTTCGAAATTTTCAAAATTTTCAAAATTCAAAAACATAGCTATGTTACACTTACATCTATCAATTTATAATCTAATTTTATTCATAAATTCATTAATTATTATAATTTTCAATTTTTAAAGTTAATGCATAAAATTAAAAAGTTAATTGAAATTAAAATTTCAAAATTTCAATTTCAAAAATTTTTAATCAAAAACATTTAAAAATGGTACCATCATATTCTTAAACATCAATTTTCATAATAAAATTTTAATTTTATTAAATTTTAGAGATTTCAAAATTTCAATGAAATGGCCACTTATAAAGGGTTTCCTTTAAAAATTTAAAAGGACTCAAGTGACCTTCCTCTTTCATAAATTAAAAATTTTTAATTTAAGAAATTCCAAAAAATTTTTTAACAAAAATTTAATCCTCCTTATCGTTACACAAAAATCGTCTTGAATCCGATTTTTATGGGAGGGCATTGTTGAAATTATAACTGAATTGAAATCTCAATTTCAGTTATTTACATTTCAATAGTTAACAAATATTATTTATTTAATTATAAATAATATATATATTTAAATAATTAATAATTAATATAAATTCTTATTTAATATTTAAGGAATTATCTTAGGCCTAATAATTCTGAGAATATTAGTAAATAAGATTTATATTAATAATTTCAATTATCTACATATGACGTCACATGTATTTATTTATATTATGTTTATATATATGTTTACATCATATATATTAACTACTATTTTTAATTATTCAAATTAATTATATAATTATAAATTAAATTTATTTAGTTATATTAAATATTTTAAACATATCGATATTGTTATTATCTTAATATTTTATTAATATCATATTACTATATTATTAATATCTTATAATTAAATATTATTATTATGTAACTTACAAAGTATAAAAGAAAGATGTAAAAATCTATCTTTTATGTTCTTTGTAAGGTTATTGTACTTACAATAATTATATACTAATAATTCAATAAATAAATATTTTCATAAATCCTTCAAAGAAATTATTATTTAAAATATTCTTAGATATTAAGTGTTTAAATAACTTAACTATTTATCTTATATTATTTTTATATTATTATTAATTAATTATTGTTGGATTATTAATATATAATTCAACATATTAACCTAGTAACGTTATTAATCATAAAACTATTTTATATCTTAATTTTAACACCAAGCAAAATTATTTATGCAATATAATATAGATGTTTTTGCATATATGTAACGAATCATAAAAATTAGCATAATGTCTTAGTTGTTAGTAATTAAGACTTTAGTTCGAACTTCTCAAGTTCGAAACCTTTATTTTTCCAAAAAATATATTTTATTATTATTTTTATTTTATTTTTTATTTTTATTAAGAAAAATAGCTTGATTGGTTATTTTTAATTCATTAAAATTTCTTTATTTTATTTATCAAAATTTTTATATAAATAGGAGTAGATTTTCCTCTAAAAATATTTTATACTTTGAATTTTTATTAATAAAATAAAATTATTATTAAACACTAACTTATTAAGTTAATTAATGTGTTTTTGATAATAAATTTATAATTAATAAAATAAATATAAATAAAAATATTTTACTTATTTTATTTTAAAGGTTTTAAGTGTTTATTTTTAAATTTATTGTCAAGAACCATTTCGTGACAATAAAAACTCCTAAAAATAAAAAACTTAATACCTTAGTGTTTAAAATTTTTAAGTATTCTTTTTAAGAAAAATAAGTCAGTAGCAAACAATAATTGTTTGTAAATTAAGGCGTTTTTCAAAAAGAGAATATAAAGATAAGTCAGTAGCTTTGTGCGAAGTAAGGCGTCTTTATTTACTAAAAATTTTAATCATTGCTTTTCTTAATAATATTTCTAATAAAACATTTTTTGAATAATAATAGTAATAATAATAATAATAATAAGAGTAAAATTTTTTAAGAAAATATTCAGAAATAATTGAATTAGTACTGACTTAGAAGCAGGTTCTAATTCAAATACAAGAAGCGAAGAAATTTCCGGAGTAAGTTTATCTTGTACAATAATTGGGTTGGCAAGCTCTGAACTACTTTGAAAATTTTATTTTTTTAAAGTACTCGAGGTGCGCTCAAGTACACAAGTCGTAATAGACGAGTGACTTGACAAATAAGCGCATACTATTTCTTCACCTTTTGAATTAAACCTGGAAAATTTCAGGAAATGCTTTTATTTCTAACTTATTTTTGAACGCTTAAATTTTCTTAAATTAAATTTATTCTTATTAGATTTTTATTTTTTCTTTTTCTATTTTTTTTCTGGAACGAATTCTAATAAAACAATTTTTTTTTTTTCCTATAAATTTTTATTATTTCTTTTTTCGTTCCAATAACACATATAACAAAAACTTAATTGATTATTTTATTTAACAATACTAATACTTTTCAAAAAATAAAAACTTTGTCAATCAAATTTTTTCCATTACTTTTAATTACAATTATATCATTTCTTTTTATATTCTTTATAAATTACAAATAAATATGGAGGAACATAATATTTTAGAAAATGCTACCTTAAAAGATGGTTTTGCGGGTGACAGAAGATATTTGAAAGGTTTCCTAGCTAAAATTGATCTTATATTTGCTCTCTATCCAGATCAATACCTCGAAGATGAAAAGAAAGTAATTTATATAATCTCCCGATTGTATGGAAACGCAATGAATTGGGCAGCTACCTTGATCGAGAATAATGACCCATGTCTACATAACTACGAAGCCTTTGTAGGAAAATTAAAGGCTTTTTATGGGAGTAATGACGAATCCTATGTAGCCAACCAAATGCTAAGAAGAATTAAACAAAAAAACATAGGAGGAGTCAGTGGATACATATTAGAATTTAACAAGTATGCCGATGTATCCACATGGAACGAAGAAGCAAAAATGGACGCTTTTATGGCCGGTTTAAATGATAATGTTGCCTCTCGTATTCTTGAAATGTTTCCTGGCCCAAAAACTTTATTCGCCATGCAAACAATTGCTTCCAGAATTGATTCTCGTTTATATGTTCAAAGACAATTTTCAAACCAAAGGCATTTCAATAACGAAAATCAAAGATTTAATAAAGCTCATTCACAAAAAAGAAATAAGTCTAAATTCAGCTTTCATAAGCCTCTTTCTAAACAAGAAAAGGAAAGAAGAAAAAGGGAAAATCTCTGTGTTTATTGTGGCTCTCCAGACCACAGTTTAAAAGATTGTATAAAGAAGAATAAAAATAAAGAAAATATTTCCATGGTATCTATTCCTGCCAAGGCCTCAAATTTAAACAATTCCTCTCAAGAACATTTTGCTACAGAATTTAAATTATCTTTCGAACTAACGCCAAAGATTCTTATAGATTCCGGTTCTAAGCTCAATCTCATTGATGTCGACTACTGCAATGACCATAATTTACCTTATCATGATGATGGTCAATTACCAAAAATCATTGGTATTGGTGGTAGTCAATCTATCTTCGGTATAACTCCACCTCTTAATCTTCGTTATAAGGATCATCTTTGTAGAACTCAATTTTATGTTACAGATTTACCTGCTTATCCTTGTATTTTAGGTCTCGATTGGCTCAAAGAACACAACCCTCATATTGATTTTGCTACGAATACTTTATCTTTTGTTTCTAATCACTGTCTTACTTATTGTGTCTCTTTACCAAATAATGTTCCAGAATTCCCAGAAGAACCTTCTGCTTTTCCCATTATAGAAAATAATTCTCGCCGTAATACCACTAACAATAAAAGTCACAATTCTACTTCCTCTCATAACAATTTAAATTTACAAAACACTTCTCCTTGTACTTCTTTTATGGTTATAACCGATGAATCCAATTGTAAATCAAAAAGTATCCCTAACAATTCTAATTCTTTAACTTCTAATTCACTTTCTGTTTCTCATGATACTTTCAAAAATTCTATTTCAAAACTTAACTCTTCTCTTAATCCTATTTCATATTATGAATTAAAATCTAAACTTCCTAAAGTATTAATGGAATTTTTTGACGTTTTTAGTGAATCTTCTGCCAACGAACTTACGCCTCATCGTCAATATGATTGTCAAATAAATATTATATCTAACGGAAAGCTTTATTATGGTCCTATCTATCCATTAACAGATAAGGAAATAAAAGCTTTAGAGAAATATATCAAGGAAAACCTTAAGAAAGGATTTATTCGTAAATCCAAATCTCCTGCCGGTGCTTCAATATTCTTTGTCCTTAAAAAGAATGGTGAACTCCGATTAGTAGTTGACTACCGCCCTCTCAATGAAATCACAATTCGAGATTCCTATCCTCTTCCACTAATTCAAGATATGCTTGAGCATTTGGGGAAAGCAAAAATCTTTTCTAAATTAGATCTTCGCTCGGCATATAATCTCATTCGAATTAAGGAAGGCGACGAATACAAGACCGCTTTTACTTGTATTTTTGGACACTTTGAATACACCGTAATGCCATTTGGGCTAAAGAACGCTCCTGCCGTTTTCCAACATTTCATTAATGATGTTCTTGAAGATGTTATTGGAAAATTTGCATATGCCTACATCGATGACATCATTATCTTCTCTAAAGATTACAATTCTCATGTTAAGCATGTCAAGGAAATTTTAACTCGCCTCAGGAAAGCTAAACTATATGCTAAACTCGAAAAATGCGAATTTTTCGTTCCTTACATCGATTTCCTTGGGCACCGTATCTCCTCTGAAGGCATTTATATGGACCCCAAAAAGGTCGACTCCATCTTAAATTGGCCCGTTCCTACTTGTGTAAAAGACGTTCAATCTTTTCTCGGTCTAGCAAATTTTACAGACGTTTTATTCCAGGTTTTGCTAAACTTGCTCATCCTCTCCATCATCTTTTAAGAAAGAATGTTAAGTTTTCATGGTCTCCTGATGCCCAAGCTGCTTTTGACTCTCTTAAATTAAAGTTTACCTCATCACCAGTTCTTATTTATCCTAATAGAGAACTTCCTTTCATAGTTGAAACTGATTCTAGTAACTTTGCTATTGGTGCTGTCCTATCACAGAAATCTCAAAACGACAATCATTTACACCCAGTCGCTTTCTTTTCTAGATCACTTACAGGTGCAGAACGCAACTACCCAATTTACGACAAAGAACTTTTGGCTATTGTTTCCGCTTTAGAAAATTGGCGCCATCTTCTTAAAGGTTCTGACATTCCTTTCATTATTTTCTCCGATCATCGTAACCTTTTATTTCAAAAGAAACCTGAAAAAATGACTCAAAGACTTGTTCGATGGTCTTTATTTCTTTCAGAATTCAATTTTAAAATCCTGTATCGTTCCGGTTCCTCTAATGGTAAACCTGATGCTCTTTCCCGCCGTCCTGATTATGTTAACTCTGCTAATGATTCAGATATTCCCTTTACCGTCCTTCGTCCAGAAAATTTTTGTGCTCTTGTTTGTTCAATCTCGTCTCTTAACAATGAAATTCTAACTGGTTATAAATCTGACTCCTTTTATCAAGACGTATGTACTTATCTTGATAATAAAAAACCACCTATCCCCCATAGCCAAATTGATAAATTTTCTCTTAACAATGGCTTTCTTCTTTTCAATAGCCGTATTTATGTTCCACCAAGCTGCCGTACACAAATTATGAAAATATGCCATGATTCTCCTACTGCAGGTCATTATGGTATTAAAAAAACTATTTCTCTTACTTTTCGTGATTTTTGGTGGCCTTCTTTATCCTCTGATATCAAGAAGTATGTTCGATCCTGCGATGTCTGTTGTCGCTCTAAAACTTCGCGCCATAAACCTTATGGTTTTCTGAACCCTCTTGAAATTAGTGAACGTCCTTGGTCTTCCATTTCAATGGACTTTATTACCGATTTACCCGACTCCGATGGCTTTACATGCATTCTCGTTATCGTGGATAGATTAACTAAAATGTTCCATCTTATCCCTTTTCATGGTCTCCCTTCCGCTATTGACACTGCTTCTGCCTTCATTGACCATATATTTAGACTTCATGGCCTTCCTGAAGAAATTATTTCCGACAGAGGTTCCCAGTTTACTTCAAAATTTTGGAAAGCTGTTTGCCAATCTCTTAACATTGATCTCAAACTTTCATCTCCATATCATCATCAATCCAATGGCCAGACGGAGAGAGTGAACTCCGTTGTAGAACAATATCTAAGATGTTTTTCAAATTATAAGGGTTCTGATTGGAAAAACTACCTAAGCTTTGCCGAATTTAGCTATAACAACGCTGTTCAAGAATCTACGGGTTTTTCTCCTTTCTTCCTTAATTATGGTTTTCACTCAAAACATTCACCTTTAATTCCTGAGCAAATTAATGTACCTCGTGCTGTAGAATTTACCAAAGATTTTCAAGATTTAATAAAGAAATTAAAAGAAAACTTGAAAATGGCCATTGAAACCCAGAAGAAACAGGCCGACAAGTATAGATGTAAACCTCCTAAATTTAAAAAGGGTGATAAAGTTTGGCTTGATAGTTCCTTAATCATTCATAAGGGAAATAAAAAGTTCAAACCAAGAAAACTAGGTCCATATAAAATATTGGAAAAAGTAACTGAAGTCTCTTATAAATTAGATTTACCTAAATCTCTAAGAATTCACCCAATCGTACATGTATCAAGCTTGGAGCCTTATTGCGAAGACAACTTTAACAGAATAACACCAGCTCCACCTCCTATTATAATCAATGATGAAGTAGAATACGAGGTAGAAGAAATTTTAGACAAAAGAAAACATTATGGTAAAATACAATACTTAATTAAGTGGAAAGGTTACCCTCTTTCTGAAGCATCTTGGGAACCAAAAGAAAATTTAAATTGTGATGAAATTTTAAGAAATTTTAACAAAAAATTTATCAATAAATAATAACTAAATAATACTTATTTTTACTCTCATTTTATTGTTATAATATTTCTATCAATATCAATATAAATATCAAAATTTTATTATAAAAATAAAAATGTATGATTTTAATGTATTTAGAATTTTCTAGTTTTATATAGTTAAATTTTATTTTTTTTTTTGATTCGTCTGGTATCCGAATCCTGAAGGAGGACCATGTAACGAATCATAAAAATTAGCATAATGTCTTAGTTGTTAGTAACTAAGACTTTAGTTCGAACTTCTCAAGTTCGAAACCTTTATTTTTCCAAAAAATATATTTTATTATTATTTTTATTTTATTTTTTATTTTTATTAAGAAAAATAGCTTGATTGGTTATTTTTAATTCATTAAAATTTCTTTATTTTATTTATCAAAATTTTTATATAAATAGGAGTAGATTTTCCTCTAAAAATATTTTATACTTTGAGTTTTTATTAATAAAATAAAATTATTATTAAACACTAACTTATTAAGTTAATTAATGTGTTTTTGATAATAAATTTATAATTAATAAAATAAATATAAATAAAAATATTTTACTTATTTTATTTTAAAGGTTTTAAGTGTTTATTTTTAAATTTATTGTCAAGAACCATTTCGTGACAATATGGTACATTTAAAATTGCACCAAAATGTCGTTATCAAGTGTTCATTACTAGAACTTATGTTAAGGAATTAAATAGTTTTTACACTACTTTTCAATATTAAAAAATAAAGAACAAAGAACTTATGAAGTGTTATTTGAAGAAATAAATAAAAATGTCTAAAAGAATAATAATATTATCATTACACTAAAATTTTCATTGTGATTTTGAAAAAGGTATTTCTAATTCTGTTAAAAAAGTGTTTCCTGATATAAATATCAAATACTGCACTTGGTATGATAAAAGAACATTAGAAATTAAAAAAAAAAATAAATTATGTTGTAAAGAGTAGAAAATAATATTGATTCATATATTTATTATAAGTTTATTTCAAACTTTCCTTTTATAAACCCTGAATATATAAATGATATTTATAATAAAATTAAAAGTGAGTGTCCTGTACATAAATATGTCAATTTTTTGGAATTTATAGAATACTTTAAATAATTATTTAAAAGATTATGAAATTAAACATTGGAATTATTATGATAATATAGAGCATATAACAAATAATGCCTCAGAATCATTCAACAATTATTTAAACAATTTATTTCCAAAAAAAGCCTCATTTTTATAAATTTTTATTAACTTTACAAAAAGTAGATTCATTATTCTATGATGATTGCAAAATGAGAAAAAGTGGAACTTGGAAAAAAAAAAAAAAAAAAAAAAAAAAAAAAATTAAGACGAACTGATGAAATAAATGCCTTAATTAAATATTACAAAAATATAGAATTTCCATTAAAAAAGAAAAAAGGAAAAGAAATGAATTCGTTGAATTATGGTTGAAGTATTTAAGAGATTTAAATATTAAAATTATTAATTAAAAAATAACAAATTAAAAATGATCAATAAAATTTGTCGAATTACTATTAATAGTTAAAATTATTCTTAATAAAAAAATCAGTGATTTTTTTTTTAATTAACTAAATTAATTGTTTAAAAATTTTAATATTTTTATATAAATAAGAATTTAAATTTACATCATCTTAAAAGAAATAATAATATATTTTTACAATTAAATATTATTAAATAACTATTTCAAAAGAAATAATATATTCTATTAAACAAAGAATTATAAAAAACTATTTATACAGTTGAATAGTAATAAATTATATATAAAAAGAATATTTATTATTTATTTAATTATTTATTTAATTATTAAAAATACGCCACATATAAAAATACGCCACATTGAGAAATGCACTATCCCCATAAAATCAATAAAAACATAATAATTAAATATATAAAATAATATTAATAAATATATAGTATAATTATTAAGTAGTTATCACACCCTATTGAATTGGCTTTTTACATCTATATGCTTTAATTTAGTATTAATTTTACCATTTTCTAATATATATTTACTTGCTTGCTTGATTATCAGTATAGATTTATAATTAATTATTTAATATTTCTTTAATAATATTCTTAACCATAGTATTTTATTGACACTTTCTGAAGTACTTATTTATTCAGCTTCCGAGATAGAAGTAGCAACACATGATTGCTTTTTGGATATCCAGCATATCTAAAAAGCAATTAAAATAATTCCACCTGAAGTATATTTTCTATCAGTATCTACCATATTTTCAATAAATCTTTTCTGAGAAATTATATAACTATTATTTTGTTTTTTTTCCACTTTAATTCCTAAAATACTATTCGATTGGTCCACAATTTGATGTTTTATTATTAGGTTTTTATTTGTCTAAAATTATTAATAATTAAAAATTTCTTTATTATTTTGTACCATTGTCTATATGATTGCTTAAGGCTACATAAGACTTTGTTAAGATTCCAGTATACCCTCCCAAAGTTTATATCGCCTTTGGGAATGACAGTGAAAATATCTTTGTTGAGAGGAGTATTAAGATAAGTAGCCTTGATATCAAGTTGAATGATGTCCCAGTGAAAAGCTGAAGATAATGCAATAAAAAAAAGAGTTTAAGACTATTAATATTTAAAGTAGGGGAATAAGTAATATTATAATCAATACCCCATTTTTGACGGAAACTTCTGGCAATAAGACGAGCCTTATATTTATAAATAAAATTATTACTATCTCTTTTAGAAGTAAAAATCTATTTAGTAAAAATAATGTTTTTAACTGGAAGAACTTCTGAAACAAAAGTAATAATTTTGTTTAAATGTAGATTATTTAATTCATCTTTAATAGCATTAATTCAGTAAATTTTTATTGTTGAAACAAATTGCTTCATTATAGCTATTTGGAGAATCAAAATAAATAGATACGATCATATAGGTATCATTAGGATTTAACTTCCTTTCTTGCAGTTCTAAGGGTAGAAGTGTTAAGTTTTTAGGTAAAATTATTGTTAAATTTTTAAATTAGGTAAGATTATTGTTAAATTTTTAAATTAGGTAAGATTATTATTAAATTTTAACTAAGATTAATATAAAGAATTATTTATTGTTATAATTAATCCATTAACTTTATGTTAATAGATTCAAATTAATAAGTTAATGTTAATAAGTTAATAATCTTACAAAGAATTCAAAGAATGGAATTTCATTTCTTTTTTATACTAACTAAACTAATAATTAACAATATAAATAATAATTAATACATTCTAATTTTTATATAAACTATATAAAATATAATAATAAAATAATGTTGATAAGAATCTTTTAATACAATAACTATATAATTATTCATTAAACAATTTAATACTAAAACTAATTAATAATTAAATAAAATAATAAAATAAAATATTAAAACTAATTAAAAATTCTCTTTCGGAAATCTTTAGAATGATAAAGAATTCCTTAGAATCTTTTAGAAAATAATTGAATAAAAATATTATAATAAAATATATAAAACTTATAAACTTATTTAAAATATTATAAAACTATTACTAATAACTAATTCTGTATTTTTAATTAATAATATTTGTTCATAAAAAAATTAATAATATAATTTCCAAGTTAAGAGATTTTATCTAATATAAATTCTAATTAATAATATAGTGTCTTAAATAATTAAATTATTTTTTACATTTAAAATATCTTTAAAGTCCAATATCTCGTCTTCTAGTTGTCCAATAAGGTTGATTTTAACATATGTTGTAGTTCTCGTCCATAGCTTTCTAATGAATATAATTTTAGCGGGAATTTCAATATAATATTTCCATTATTTGTCGTGTTGTCGTTGTTTTTCTTCAAGTTATGGTTATCAATTTCTTAAGGGTTAAATTAAATTAAATTATCTTTAATAAATAAGTCCAAACCCTTTGGTTTCTGATTATTTAATGTTTCTAATATTTATTTTTATAATTAAAATCAAATTAAAATAATTTTTGTCAATAACGAAATTAAATTTCAATTGATCTAATAGTGAATTTTAATCTCAAATCCACTAGTATTCGTGACAAGAAGGAATAACTATTTTAGAATTTGGAGAATTTGGAGGTAATGGTAATTTTCTGGAAGAATAGGACCATGTTGGTCCATAGGTTACTGTAGAGGGCGGGGTTCGAATCCTTGGCATGGCACCAAATAATCGGATGATGTTTCTATCCTGTGATATAAAACAAATATGTGTAGTAACATATTTATATATTTAATAATAATTATTAAATATTAAATTTATATCTTTTTGATAATAATTATTTTATTTTATTTTATTTCAATATATATTATTATAATTATAATAATTATAATACTTTAATTCATATAAAATTTATATAGTTCTATATATTAGAATATATAATTAATATATTACCTATTTCTTATAAATAGATTAGATTATTTATATTAAAAATAGAGAACTCTCTTGTAAATTTTTAGGAATTAGAATTATTATTTTAATTGTACGAATATTATAATTTTATTAATAAAATTTACTAAACTACCATTATTACGCCAATGATTACACCCACTAGGGAGGAGTTAATGATTCCGTTCTGATGCTCATGGTCAATAGAGATATATGTAGGAACGTTAGGAATACATCTCCGGGCAGTGTGTAACGACGATTGAGAGCGACGAAGCTGTTACGGTATGCCAATAACTCATCACCTTACAGTTAATTAATAACTGTATGGCCATATGGGAGATGGGTACCCATATGTGCAAGTCTATGTTTTTTTTTTTTTTTTTTTTTCTGGAAGAATAGGGATAATTAATTTCATTATTAATCATTATATCATATATAATTTCATTTTCATTTAATTTAATATATTATTTTTAGCTAAAGTAGTAAGAGATTAGCTATCATGGAATAAATTTTCAGGATTATTAATAGAATGGATAGAATTGACAAAAATTGGAATTTTCATAAATATTATTATTAGTTTGAGATAGACTATGGGTATTAGAATTATGAATTATGATCGTCATTTGAATAAATATTACATGAGTCATGGGAAATTATAGTATCATTTAAAATGTCACTTGAAATATAATTATTATAAGAATTATCATTTTTTTTATTAGAGAAAATAAGTGAATTATTGATAATGTTTGGAATTTTGAAAATTTGATTTTTATTATTATTATTCGATAAAAAAATTTTATCATTAAATTTTTTTTTCATTTTTTGAGAAATTTTTTGATCCATAGTTTTATTAGAAATTTCAATAATTTTATGTATATCATTAATATTATGACTATGATCATATGATACAATATTTTAAGGTGAAGATTTATGTAGAATTTTAAAAGTTTATCATGTGTAATTATGAAAGTATATAAATTATTATTTGTTTTATTATTTGATTAATTCTATCATTAATAATAAAATAAAAAAACAATAATCAAAAATACAATATCAAATAATAATAATAATAATAATAATAATAATAATAATAATTAATAATAATAAAAATAATTAATAATAATAATAATAATAATTAATTAATTATAAAAATAATTAATAGTAATAATAAAAATAATTAATAATAATAAAAATAATAATTAATAATAATAATTAATAATAATAATAATAATTAATTATAATAATAATAATAATAATAATTAATTATAATAATAATTAATAATAATAATAATAATTAATTATAATAATAATAATTAATAATAATAATAATAATAATAATAATTAATAATAATAATAATAATTAATTATAATAATAATAATAATAATAATAATAATAATAATTAATAATAATAATAATAATTAATTATAATAATAATAATTATAATAATAATAATTTATAATAATAATAATAATAATAATAATTAATAATAATAATAATAATTAATTATAATAATAATAATAATAATAATAATAATAATAATAATTAATAATAATAATAATAATTAATTATAATAATAATAATTATAATAATAATAATTTATTAAAGTTTTTTTACATGGAAAATTTAAGATGAAATGAAGTGTTTGATTTTGATTGGCAAGCATAGTTTTACAAATATAATTAAATTTTTTATTTTAAATGTTAATATTAATGAATAAATAAATAATAAATTTATAAATAATTAGTTATAGATAATAATATGTAAATGAATAGTCAAATAAAATTTAATATGATAAATAAACCCTTTAATATTAATTTTACATTACACAAAATTTAACATTTCAATATTTCAATTTCAGATTTTTTAATATTTTTAATTAAAAAAAATAAAAAAAATATATATTATTATATTATTATTCTTAATAATATGTAAAAATCTAATATTTTATTTTTATAATATGTACGTAGTTTTTTGTTATTGATATAAACACATTTGTTTATTCGAAATTTATTGTTATGAATACTTTGTGATATTTAAAAATATGAAATATTTATAATTATGAACATTTTTCTTAAGATTTTAAATAGAACTTTATATATATATCATAATGTAAGAATAATTTTTTATTTCTTTAATTTTCTTTTTTCTTTTAAAAAAAATATATAAATATTTTCAAATCTAAAATTTTAGGTTAATATAAATAAAATAAAAAATATATATATATATATATTTGATTATTTATATTTATTTATTAATCAACTTTAATTATTATGAAATTTGATTGATAGTATTTTTATTATTTTTTTTTACAAAATTTGTTCCATTTAACTGATTTTTTATATAATCATCACAAATTATTTAATCGTACATCATATATTATAATTTTTAAAATAATATTATTTATACTAATTATATTCAATATTATTTTAATATATATATATATACAATATATTATTAATATATTAAAATAATTAAATCAAAAACCTTTAAATTTAATGGGAATTTGATTTATTTATTTATTAAGAAATAAATTCAAATTTTTTTCCTTCAATTTCTTTTCTTTCACTTTTCTTTATTATAATCGAATTAAAGATAAAAAATTATATAAAATATAAAATAAAAATTAAAATTAAAATAATAAGAACAAAATAATAATAATAAAAAGGGGTATGTAAATATAAAGCAATATAAGAAATCTGAATATAATTATTTTATGATATATATAAATTTTATTTTTTTCCAGATTTTTATTTAGTAGCATTTATATATTATGTTCAATAAAAAATTGATTTATACTTTATCCTTTTCAATTAGAAATCTATTAATATATATTTAATATAAAATAATAATCGATTAAATATTACTAAATATTATTCAATATAAAATAAGCTATACTTTAATAATTACTAATCAAATTTATTTAATTCTAATTCATATTCTTTTTTTTATTTATATTTTTTATTAAAAAAAAAAAAACTAAATAATAAAAATTAATTTAAAATATTAAAATTTCAGAAATAAACAATAACAACAATAAAAAAGCTTAAAGAAGAATTAAATTTAAATTAAAAAAAATATTAAATAAAAAAAAAAAAGATGAAAGTAAATATTTTTACAGTTCTATCATTAAGTTTGATATTATTATCAAATCTTTCGGTTTATGTCAATGCTGCAGTTATGGCTATTGATTATGGGGCACAATGGTTTAAAGTTGCTTTAGTAAAGCCAGGTGTTCCTTTAGATCTTGTTTTAAACAGAGAATCAAAGAGAAAAACTCCATCAAATATTTGTATTAGAGATGGTATTAGACTTTATGGTAATGAAGCTAATAATTTAGTAAGTATTATTAATTTTTTTATATTTATTTATTTTATTTATATTTTAATATATTAAAATAAGATATGAATTTAAACCGAGATAAATAAAAATTAAAAAAAAAAAGTAAATATCAATTGTTTTTGTTATTTATTGCGTATTAAAAAAAATAATGTTTTCTTTTTATATATATTTTATTCTTTATTTTCATTTTTATATTTTATAATAGGCCACTCGTTTCCCAAAATTTACTTTTCCTTCTTTAAAGAATTTACTTGGTCATAAATTTGAAGATGAGGAATGTGAAGTTTATAGAAACACATATTATAATGATATGGTTAAAGATGAAGAAAGAGGTACTGTTGCTTTTAAATACAAAGATGAAGTATATAGTGTTGAAGAATTAGTTTCTTATCAACTTGCTCAAGCTAAAGCAATGGCTGATCATATGGCTCATGAAAATGTCAGAGATGCCGTTATAACTGTGAGTAATAATAATAATATAATAATAATATATTATAACTAATTTTTAAAATAATAAATAATTTAATTTATTAACTTTTTTTTCTATTATTGTTGAATATTATCTTATATATTTTTTAATAATAATAATATTATATATATATTTATTTTGTTATTTAATATAATTAATAATACTTATTGTATGGTATTATTCATGAAATAAGGTTCCACGTTTTTTCAATCATTTTGAAAGAAAAGCAATTATTGATGCTGCTGAATTAGCTGGAATTAGAGTTATTTCATTATTAAATGAAGATACAGCTTGTAAGTATTAATGCTTATTTAATTAAAAATGATTATTTTTTTCCTTTTTTTTGTTTCTATTATTAAGAATTCAATTTTTTTTGTTTTCTAAATTCTATATAATTTTAATTAAAAAAAAAATTATAAATAATAATGTAATAGCTGCGTTAAACTTTGCTATGACTCGTGTATTTGAAGAAACTCCACAACATCATATTTTCTTTGATATGGGTGCTGGTAGTACTGTTGCTACTTTAATTAGTTTCCAAAGTGTTCCAGAAGATGAAACTAAGAAGAAGCCAAAAATGGTTCCACAAATTGAAGTTAAATCTACTGGTTATGATCGTAGTCTTGGTGGTCATGCTTTTGATGTTAAACTTCAACATCATTTAGCTAAGAAATTTACTGAAACTTCTCAAGGTAAAAACATTGATATTTTTTCTAATCAAAGAGCTATGTCTAAGCTTTTAAAGGAAGCTATTAAGGTTAAAGAAATTTTAAGTGCTAATACTGAATGTTTTGCTTCTATTGAAAATTTAACTGATGATATTGATTTCCGTACTAAAGTTACTAGAGCTGAATTAGAAGAAATGTCTGCTGAACTTTTCCCACGTATTAAAGTTCCAATTGAAAGTATTTTAGCTGAATCTAATCTTTCACTTAATAATATTACTTCTATTATTTTAGTTGGTGGAAGTACACGTATTCCAAAGGTTCAAGAAACTTTAAAGGAACTCGTTGGTGATGAAAAAATTGCTAAGAATGTTAATAGTGATGAAGCTGTTGTTCTTGGTGGTGGTTTTAAGGCTGCTGCTTCAAGTCGTCAATTCAGAGTTAGAGAAATTCGTATTAAAGATATTAATAATGCACCAATTGAAGTTGTTTATGATTCTGAAATTACTGAAAAGCGTCCAGAAGGAAAAGTAATTCATACTATGTTATATAATAGCAAAGCTCTTCTTGGTGCTAAAAAATTAATGAACTTTAGAAGATTAACCGATTTTGAATTTAGTATTAATAATAAGGATGATAGTGACAGTGAAGAATCAAGGTAAAATTAAATATTAATAAATAGATAATAATAAATAATAGTAATAATAATAATTAATTAATTAATTTAAAAACCTTATTTATTTTTATTTTTATTTTATATTCTTTTCTTTAATTTTTTCATTTATAATTTTATTTTTTATATTTTATTTTTTTATATATATATATTTTTTTTTTATATATATTTCTATATATATTTATTTATTTTACTTTATATATAAAATAGTGGTACTGAAATTTTACGTGCTAAGATTACTGGTATTGAAGAAGCTATTAAAGATAATGCTGAACGTAGTATTGGGGATCCAAAGGTTAAACTTATGCTTCAATTAACAGATTCTAATATAATTACAATGTTTGATGCTACAGCTCACTTCCAATTAACTCCAGAACCAGAACCAGAACCAGAAACCACTTCAGTTGTTGAAGAAGCTTCAACTGCCGTTGAAGATGAAAAGGCTAAGGAAGGAGAAAATGAAACTACAATTGAAAACTCTTCCTCTTCCACTACCTCTTCTACTTCATCTACAACTACTTCAACTACAACTTCTACCTCTTCTGAAACTTCAACTACTTCGTCTACCACTGCTACCGAAACTGAAAAGAAGGAAAAAGTAGTCAATAAAAAAGTAATTTTAAAGGTTGAAATTCTTAGCAACGGTATTAAAGAAATTTCAAGTGAAAAAATAAAGGAATACAAGAAGAGGTAAAATATTATAACTATAACAAAAAAAAAGAAAAAAGAAAAAAAAAAAAAAAAGATTAATTAATATATATATTGTAAATATAAATTATTTAATCATTAACAAAAATATTAATTTAAAAATATAATTATTTTATTTTTCATAATATTATTTTTATTAAGACGTGCTGATCTTGATGATGCTGATAAAAAGCGTCATGCTCTTGCTGAAGCTAGAAATAATCTTGAATCTTATGTTTATGCTGGTCAAGAATTTATTTATAAGGATGAAGTTAATTCTGTTACTTCCGAAGAACAACGTCAAGAATATTCAAAATTACTTGATGTTACTTCTGATTGGTTATATGACGAAGGACAAGAAGCTCCAATGGCTGATTTAAAGAGTAAATTAGATGACTTACATGCACTTCAAGATCCTATTGAAAGACGTATGCGTGAATTTGAACGTCGTCCAAGTGTTTTAGATCATTTAAAGTCTTCAATTGAGATTTCAAAGAATTGGGTAGCTGAAGCTAGAAAGAATTATACTACTGAACCAGAAGATGATCATGTATTTACTGAAGAACAAATTAATAATGTTGAAAAGGAAGCTAATACCACTCAAGTTTGGTTAGATGAAACTTTAGCTAAACAAGAAAAATTAAAGGATTATGAAGATCCAGTTTTATTAGTTGATGATATGATATCTAAAGGTGAAAAAATTGATCGTTTAGTGTTATCTATGGAAAGAAAAAGAAAGCTTTGGAAACCAAAGAAAGTTGAAAAGGAAGAAGATGATGAAGATGATGAAGAAAATGATGATGAAGATTCAGCTGATGAAGAGGAAAGTACTGTTATTGAAGAAGAAGGTGAAAATGGTGAAAAAACTACTAAAACAAAGAAGGTCTATAAACCAAAAACTAAAAAATCTAAGAAGTCTAAGAAGTCTGAAACTTCTTCATCAACTGATTCTGCTACTGCTACCGCCTCAGAAGAAGCTAAAGCAACCTCAACTACTTCTGAAGAATCTACCAAAACTCCAGCTGCTGAAAAAGAAGAAAAAGAAATACCAAAAGATGAACTTTAAAGGGATAATATCTATATAGAGAGGAAAAAATTTTATTTTATATATAATTCTAAATAAAATTATTTAAAAAAAAAAAAAAAAAAAAAAAAAAAATAAATTTAATAAATTAATAAATAAATAAATAAATAAATAAATTATATAAAAATAAGTAAATAATATAAATTAAAAACAAAATCTCAAGTTTCATATCATCTATACAATCTATAATTTATAATCACAAATATATATAAATACAATAAGCATTAATCATTAAAAAAATTAAGCAAATGAACAAAATTTTTATACAAAAACTTTTTTAAGCAAATATGAAAAATTAAAAAAAAAAAAAAAAAAAGAAAAAAAAATAAAATAAATAAAAAATATAATATTAAAAATATTAATGAATATAAAGTAGTAGTAATTTTATATTATTTATATGTGTTATTTATATATTATATATTTATATAATTTATAAGAGCTTTTTTTTTTTTTTTTTTTTTTTTTTTTTTTTTTTTGATGGTTATTTAATTATGATACTTTCTTATATACCTGGAGGAGTTAATTCATTCCATCTTATATATATATATATATATATATATTTTAATATACTTTTGATATTTAATATTCTTTGTTCTTTTTAATTTCTCAAAGTAGAGAAATCTTATCGTTGAACCTTATTATTAAATTATTTAACACTATAGTCACCAAAGCTCTCTTTTCTGTTAGTAAATTCCTTTCAAATTCCAAAATTCCTGTTCCATTTAAGAAGATTATAATTAACTCCTACGTGCTTAGTAAATAGGTAATATTTTATATAAATTAGATGCTTTAGGTATTAGAGGTAAATGTTATCAATATTTATAAAAAATCTATATTTGACTTCCAAAGCCAGTGTTAAAATTGATGATCAATATTCGGAATCTTTTAATATTATGAAAGGAGTTAGACAAGGTTGTCCACTATCACCAATTCTTTTCAATCTTTTTATTAATGACATTTTTAATGATTTTTCAGAGCTTGGAATTCTTTTAGGCGAATCTAGATGTTGTGGTGGACTCTTTGCAGATGATATTGTTCTATGCGCACCATCAAGAACAAAGTTAAAAAAAATGCTTAAAAAGGTAATTGAATGGGCTAAATTTAATATGATGAATTTTTGAATTAACAAGTGTGCAACGATGGTGATTTGACCAGACACACCTCTTTTTCAAAATAAAAGAGATCCTACTTTTTATCTTGCTGGTCAACCAATCCCAATAACTAAATGTTATACCTATTTAGGTATACCATTTGATAAAAGCTTATCGTTGAACCCTATTATTAAATTACTTAACTCTAAAGTTACTAAAGCTCTCTTTTCTGTTAGTAAATTTCTTTCAAATTCCAAAATTCCTATACCATTTAAGAAGATTATAATTAACTCTTATGTACTTAGTAAAGTCTCTTACTTTGCGCCTTTACTTGGTTCCAATAAAGCCAGAACAAATAATACTCAGAAATTAATTAATAAAGGATTAAGATGGATTGCAGGTATACAAAAAGCCAAATCATTTATTAATGTATATTCTATTTCAAAAGATTTAAATATCCCTCCATTGTCAGCTAAGTGTGCTTTGTTTCAAGTCAAATGTTTTGATAAATGGAAAGATTCAAATTGTATTATTTCCTATTTAGTTAATAATGTTCCAAAATCTAAAAAATATACATGGACGAAAGAAAGTAGAACTCTTAAACGTAAACTAGAGAAAAGAGGTAATAACGATAATAAAATCAAGGATTTTTATTGAAAAAGCTATATGAAAATCAATTCTATTAAAGCTGAATTTTATGACAAAAACAGATTCTAAGAAACATCAAATTTTATAAAACTTTGTTATGAGTATCCTGATCTTTCATATGGTTTCTATTGGCTATTGAGAGCACGAAGCGGATATAGATTAGATGCTAGTATTGCTAAAGCAGCAAAAATAATAGATCAAATGTGACCTGATTTTTGTCCCTGTTGTAAAAATAATAAACGATGGATAAAGCATTGGTTAATTGATTATCCATTTTTCAATCATATTCGTAGTAAAGTTAATGATAAAATTTTATTTTTATATAATGCTTTTAACCGTGGCAACCTATCAAATGATATCATTAATAGTAATAATAATAATAGTAATAGTAATAATAGTAAAAGTAATAATAGTTATAGTAATATTAGTAATAGTATTTTTAGTTATGTTAGTAATAATATTGAATATAATATGCATGTTGATTCTAGTGTGTGAAAAAGTGTTTTATTTCCTTCTTGGGGAAGAAGTATTAATAACAGTATAAGGGAATGGAAGGACCTATTTAAGTGCCAGATGAAATCAGGTGCTTATTCTGATACTCCATTCTTGGTGGTTACTGCCGCTCTTCTTCAATCGATTATACCTATTGCTATTGGCCAGCAATGGTCTTTGTTCAATAGGTTCAAATCGAATCGTACTACTACTACCAAGAGCGTCAATGCTGAAGAAACAGTAAGACAAGCCAGCAGGGCTAGCGCAACCAATGAAGATCATAATTTCGTTTCTTAAAATTATGATTAGCATTGTGAAGTCAAAAATAATTATTATACTACAATATAATAATACCCTTGTAAAGTCTTACTGATATTAATTAAATGAAACTAGAATACATTATATCATTATTTTATTTTATTTTATTTTGTGTTTTTTTTTTTTTTTTTTTTTTTTACATTTATTCTTTTATCTTTTTTTTTTTTATTACATGTATTTTATCAACTTTTTAATTAATAAAGATGAAACAAGTTTGCTACTGTTAAAAAAAAAAAAAAAAAAAAAATTAATTTCTCTAAGTTAATAAAAAATAATTTATTTTAATTAATATTTTAATTTATTCACTAATAATTGTGTGATAAAATATATTTGGATAACACATAAAAAATTAAAATTCAATTTTTATACAGAATTTTTACAATTAATATTCTTCACTATCAATTTATAATTTTTATTTTCTATTAAGTGTACCTTTTTCAAATGATTTAGAACTGAAACTGAGGCTGTAAAAAAAAAAAAAAAAAAAAAAAAAAAAAAAAAAAAAAAAGAAATTTATACTTTTTAATAAAAAATATTTATTTTTATTAATATTTTTCATTTATTCATTAATAGTTATGTAGTAAAATATATTTAAATTTAAACATCAATGGAGAATCATTAAAAAATTAAAACTCAATTATATACAAAGTTTTTACAATTAATATTATTCACGATCAATTTATAATTTTTTTTTTTTTTTTTTTTTTTTATATATATATTTTATTTTTATAATAATTCTTTTTTATTAATATAACTTAGATTTTATATTGAAATATTAATTATTTGTAGAGGTCTGAGACGTTTTGTTTCTGATCATGAAAAAAATTGTTTTAATTTTCATTCATGATCTTGAATCTTGAACTGAAATTAGATTATAGAAGTTCTTAAGTAAAAAAAAAAAAAATTATTACGAGATTATTCATGGAATTGTCAAAAAACATAATATTAATAAGGAAAACCACTTCACCCGAAGATTATTTGAAGGTTATTCATAAAATTACATAACACTTATCTGTTAAAAAAATAAATTGGAATATTACCTTAAAGATTAGAATAGTACACAATATAAATTATAATAGGACAAGGTATTATTTCTGAACCCTCCATTCCTATCTCTGATAGTCTTCTACATGTTATTCGCTTCTAGAATATTCAATATTTGAACATCTGCATTAGCTCAGTAAATATAGTTTCCTTTTGGGGTGTTAGATGTTCATTAAGAAACATTAACATCCCCAGCAAAAAACATAAATAACCTGGAGATAAAACGAACATTAATTTTGCTAATTGGCTCAAGAATCATTAAAAAAAAACCCTTCCGTTATCGTCGGTGATTTCAACATAACTAAACATTAACTTAAAGATTTTATTCTTAGAATTTCTCCAAAACGTTTTGTTATGAATTTGGTTGGTCACCATTTTACTTGGTCTAATGGTGGAAATAATTCTTTTATTGACTTTATAATTTTAACTATAAATTAAAATATTATCTAAATATTGCTACTGTATGCAACTCTTTTAATGGTTTTTCAGATTGTAATAATTATCGTAGCATTTCACTCATTAATGAAGGATTAAAAATTCTGTCAAATGTTGCAACTATAAGAATTTCAGGCTATACTTTTTTTTTCTCATGGGATTATTAGATCATAACAGTTTGGTTTTAGAAATAAAGAAGAATGTATTGATTTGTTTGTC
>JACVTC010000008.1:2075000-2262500 GCA_016946835.1 Neocallimastix lanati (nom. inval.) | reverse complement strand
ATATATATATTTATTTATAAACCTGATATTTCTTTTTTGAAATTTAAAATGTAGTTTTGAAATGCATTTAAAATTACAAGAATTTGTTGAATATACATAATATTCTTTCCTTTTAATCTATTTTTATATTTTTCTAAATATTGATTAATATCTGAAATTGCCCTGACAATCTATATATTTAGAATTATTATTAAATATATATATATATATTACATTACACAAATGAAGAAAAAAAAAAAAAAATATATATATATATATATATATTATTTAAATATACATTATTATATTTACCATTTCTGAATCTAACATAAAACTATATGTATTTGTTATGGTATCAATAATATTATGCGCCTACCATAATATTTATAATATTTTATTTAAATATAATTATTAATAATAATTAACTTTTTCTAAAAAAAAAAAAAAAAAAAAAAAAAAAAAAAAAAAAAGTTAATTAATATTTTACTTCATCAAAAATTATAATACTGTCTTTAAGATTTAAACCTAAGGCTTCTCTAGATGATTTTTGTATTAATAAATTATATGGTAAAGTAATTATCTGAAGGTATAGAAAAAAAAAATATATATATATATGATATGTATACGTATATATAAAATTTGTAATTCAAAAATTTTAAAAAATATTATTAATTATGAGATTAGTATTACTTGAGCCATTTTTGATGCACTTCTTGAACCATAATAAGGACAATTTTCATGCATTATACCAAGACTAGCTAATTCTTCAATATCATATATATCAGACTTTATATTTAGATTTAATATTTCAAGTGGGATTATTACTAAATTATTTATTATAAATACTATTCATATATTATTTTGCTTACAAGAATAATATCTTTAAAATCTTCATTTTCATTACATAAGTAAGTACATTTTGTTTTCTTTCCTTCATTCATATCCAAGCATTTATCATTCATTCGGTTGAGTGATGATAAATTACGAACTTTCGGATTTATACATAAATTTTTTCTTGAGCCAAGGGATACACATTTCATTGTTTTCCCTAAAACTGATTTTTTCAATTCAAATGTAAATTGACTTATTTGTGAGTGTGTTCTTGAAGAATAATATATCTTAATTTTTATTATAAATTTTATTATTATTATTATTTAATTTATATATATATAGATTTATATATAAATGTATATGTACATATATATAGTTAAAAAATAAAGTTTATAATTATCATATATATATTTATGTACATAAATTAATATACTTTTTGTTCTTGAAATTCTTCAAGTTCTTTTTCTTTTTCTTTTTCATTATTTTCTCTATATTTAATTTTAAATGAATAAAATTATGTATTAGTAAAGAAAATCATTAAAACTTGAACATTAATAATATAATTATATAATAATATACTTTTAAATAATAAATATAATTTTAATTTAATTATTATTTATTTACATATCGAAAAAGCTATCAAGTTCTTTCTTAATTTTATTAACAGAATTATTTATATTTTTATCACTATCATATTCATCCAATAAAAAATCTTCGTCATTTTCTTCTACTTCTTTTTCTTTTATTTGTTTCTTGTGTTTAAATATATATTTATAAAGAATATTACTATGAATTTTTATTATATAATAGTAAATTATGATAATATTTACAATTTTTTTGATTTTATCGTTTTTTTGTTCATAAATTCTTTTTCGTTTTCTTTCTTTTTCTTTTATTTTTTGAAATTTTTCCTTTTGTAGAATTCGTTGTTTCTTAATTCTTTCAAAAAAATCATTTCTTTCCTTATAAATAAATATTAATATATATGATTTAAATACGAATTTTATATTTGTTTATTTTATAATAATAACTTTTTTTATTTTATTTTTATTTCTTATTTTTATTTTTTTTTTTTTTTATTATTGGTATTTTGGTATTATTATTTCATTTTTATGTGAAATTATCAATAAATTCAAATAACCTGTTTTTCTTTTTCTTCAAAATGTTGTAACACCCATTGAGGAATTTTATGTTTTTTATTATCTATATTATATAAATATAAACTTATTATTAATATATATATAGTTTTGTTCAAAACATTATTTTAAAATATTAACCAGTTGATTCTTCTTTTTTTGCTGAAAAATTAGTAATTGTTTCCAAAGGAGGTTTTAAAAGTCTTTCTTCATTATCAATTAACCATTTTGTTACTGAACAAATTAACTATTTTATTATATTTTTTATTTTTTATAATATAAAAATTGAAATTAAAATTCTGAAATTCAATATTACATATATGTAGTTTCAAAATTTTCTAAAATTTTTATATAAAATTAATTTTACAGAAAGAGATTTTCCAGTTCCTGTTGGACTTTCAAGAATAACAACCTTTTTTTTATCCTCGATTGCTGAATATCTATTTATTAGATAATAAAATAATTTAATATTAATAAATTAAACTTTTCAATCGAATTTTACTATGTATCTATTGTTTTTGAATTTATAGGTTAAGTAATTTTTAATAATAATAAATATAATTTTAATAATTTATTATAGTATTATGATCAATGTTACTTTAATTTTCTTTTACTAAATTATTTTTTAATTTTTAAATTTAAATTGTATATATATATATATATATAAAACTATATATTATAAATTATAATTTCATACAAATTTGACATGAAATCTAATTGAATTGTGTAAGGTTTAAATGGAAACAATTTAGAAAACTCCTCATTTGACGGTGTTTTTAAATGTTCTAAATTTTTTTTATAATCTTCAAAATCTTGAATTTTCATTTTAAATAATATACATTTAAGTATAATTTAAATTATGCTTTCTTGGAAAACACTTTTATAATATTAATAATAATACTAATAATAGCAAAATAATTTAAAATAATTTTAATTTGTTTAATAAATTTTTTTAAAATTGTAAAAATTGAATATTAAAAAATAATATTATTATTAATATATTAATATATATGAAATGATAATATATAATTTAACAATTTTATAATATTACTGATATATTATTGGATAAAATCTTTTTTTTTTTTTTTTTTTTTTTAATATTAAATATTTGAAGTTTTTTTTTTTTTTTTTTTTTAATACAATTTAATTTTAAAATTATAAGAAATCTATTTTTAAATTGTTGTTATTAATAATAATATTGATATAAAGCATGAAACTTAATCCAAAACTTTTACGTTATTTGACTCCTGAACATTTCAGAGTTTTAACAGCTGTATGGAAATTAAACTATTTAAAAATTATACTTATTTTATTTATTGTTAATTAATTTTGATTTTTCTTTTAATATATAATTCGAAATTAATTTGAAATTAAAATTAACATATATTTTTTTCAATAAAATTTAATACTCTTTATATATCCAAATATTACTAAATATTATTACAGACTGAAATGGGTACAAGAAATCATGAAGTTGTACCTACAAGTCTTATTGAAAGTATTGCTCAATTAAGACATGGTGGTGTTCATAAAATTTTAGGTGAATTAGCTAAAAATAATCTTGTTGCTAGAGTTCAAAATGCAAAATGTTCGTTTTAAAATAAGAATATTTAATTAAAAATTAAAACTTTTTAGTTATTATATAAATAAATTTGTTTACTTTTCAAAATTAATAATTAAATTATAAATATATTTTATTTTATTCTATATCTCTATTATTAATTTTTGAAATTGAATGAATTTTAAAGATGATGGTTATCGTTTAACTTATGGTGGATATGATTATTTAGCTTTAAAGACTTTTGCTAATCGTAATTCTATATATTCGGTTGGTAATCAAATTGGTGTTGGAAAAGAATCTGGTAAGAGTTTGACTTCTCTAAATAATTTATTTAATTTAATTCATAAATACTTTTATTTATAATATAATTATTAATATATTATTTTGTTTTTCCTATTATAAGATATTTATATTGTAGCTGATGAAGAAGGAAATCAAATGGTTTTAAAATTGCAACGGTAGTTATTCATATATATATATATATATTTATATATATATATATATTTTTTTTCTTTTTTTTTTTTGAAAGATAGAATAGATAGTTTTAGTTTCAATAGAAGACTTCATCCAAAATTATAATATTTATAACAGTAAAAATAATAAAAGTGATAATAATAATAATAATAATAATAATAATAATAATAATAATAATAATTATATAACAGTCTCGGAAGAACTTCTTTCCGTTCAATTAAGGAAAATAGAGATTATTTAAAAAATAGAAAATCAGGTTCATGGATGTATTTATCACGTCTGGCTGCAATGAAAGAATTTGCTTTTATGAAGGTATAAATTTTTTATTTATATTAAATAATAATTTTTTTTTTGTTAGTATTTTTTATTATTTTATTTATATTTATTATATTATTAATAAAATTTGAAGGTTTTATATGATAATGGTTTTCCAGTACCAGTACCAGTTGATCAAAATAGACATTGTATTGTAATGAGTCTTGTTGATGGATATCCATTGTAATTTTATTTTTTTTTCTTATAGATTTAAGACTAAGTTATTATCAATTAATTAAAATTTCTAAAAATAATTAAATAATACTACAGATCTCAAGTACAAGAAATCGATGATCCTGGAAAGTTATATTCAGATTTAATGGATCTTATTGTAAAATTAGCTAATCATGGTTTAATTCATTCAGATTTCAATGAATTTAATTTATTAATTAATGATAAATGTGAACCAATATTAATCGATTTCCCACAAATGGTTTCCACTTCTCATAAAAACGCTGAAATGTAAGTAATAAATATTACTATATTTTTATAAATATATATAAGTAATTATTTAATATTTTTTCTTTAAATAGGTATTTCAATAGAGATGTAAACTGTATTAGAGATTTCTTTAGAAAAAGATTTAGATATGAAAGTAAATTATATCCAAAATTCACCAGAGATACATCTAATGAATTTAGTTTAGATGTGGAAGTTGAAGCTAGTGGTTTTACCAAGAAACATCAACAAGAATTTGAAAAAGTATATTATTTTTGTTATTGAAGTATAATTGTATTAAAATTATTAGATATAATTAATAATATATATATATATTTAAACATTAAATTTTTAAATTAAGCTTTTAGAACTTCAAGAACAAGAAAAAGATGATAGATCAGAAGAAGAAGAAGAAGAATTAGAAAACGATTTCGATGAAGATAATGAAGATGATATTGAAATTGTAAAATCTTCAATGGAATCATTGTCCGTTAAAGAAAATAATGATAAATTTTATAAAGAGGAAGAATTTGAAGAAGAAATTGATGATGGTGAAGAACAAGAAAAGGAAAATGAAGAAGGAAGTGAGGATGATCAAGAAATTAATGATAATAATGAAGAACAAGGATCAGATGATATTGAAGATGATCAAGAAATTGATGACGATAATGAAGAACATGATTCAGATGATAATAATGATGAAGATGATGATGATCTTGTTCCTAATAGAAATGCAGAGTATAGACCATATAGAGATAGTGCTGCTAAAGTAGCTAATCTTCCAGTTCAAAGAAAGAAAGTTAAACCAAGAAAAGAATTAGACCAAGAAGAAATTAAGCGTCGTGTAAAAAAATCATTTAAGAAGAAGTCATTTAAAACTTCAAGAAATCATTATAAAGGAAGAACTAAGAAGGAAAGAAAAGTTGCTCGTGATTCATTTTGGGATAATTAGACTTTTTTTTTTTTAGTATATAAAAAGTGAATTTTTATTAAAAAATATATACTAAAAGAAATATGTTAATTATTTTATTATTAATATTAATACTTCAAAGAATTTTTTTATTAAACTTAATATTATAAAATTTAGATTTAAAATGAAAATATTATATTAGATTTTAATTTATTTTAATGTTAATAAAACATAGATTTTAATTATATATATATAATATTTAATAAAGTTTATTATTAACAAAATAAAACTTTATATTTTTTATAAATTAATATTACATTCATTGTAATTAATATTAAATCAAAAAATTGACGAAAAATTACATATGTATTTTATATTTATTTATTATATATATATCATTTATTTATTTTTTCAATATTAATAATTTTTTTGGGACATCCTGAATCAATTATTCATTTGGTATTGTTATTTTCTCTTGTATTTCGTGTAATATTATTTATCATTACCGGAGAATCCAATGTTGATATTTTCTTCATCAAAATCAGTAGAGTCTGATTCATCTTTTAACATTGATTAATTGCATTATTTAACTGCATTTGTATTGCGTATTCAGCTTATTATCCTAGCTAGACAGCTGAAATATTGCAATAAATACAAGTATCTATCGCAACTATTTATACAACTAGTTATTTTAAATAAACTAACTAAAACACATATATATAATACCAATAATTATTATATCTATATCATTGATATTAGAAAATAAATTTCCTATAAAATATATTCATTTTTATATTCTTGTTAAAAACTTTTATTAAACAAAAGTTTTCTGTTAAAATGTATAATAAATATAATATATTTATTAATAATTTTGATATTCCATATCATTAATTTTATAAATACTATAAAATTAATATACATGTGAAAGGTTAAAAAAAAAAAAATCTTTTTTTCTAAAATTTTTATTTAAATATTTTATTTTTAAAGAATATTTTTTATATATTTTAAAGATAAATAAAACTTAAATATGTTTTTTTCTTATAATAATTTTTATTTTTTTTTTAAATATAACAAATGTAAAACTCCTTAATAATGCTTAACAATTTAACAATTTGAATAATAATAATAATAATAAAATTTACAAAAGAATAAAAATTATAGTTTGAATATATATATATATTTAATTAAAAATTAATATAGATCAAGATTTTCTAAAAAATAAAAAGTTTAAATTACAATAAATCATAATTTATAGACATATTAAGCAGTATTAACAATAACATATATATATATTTAAAATTATATCCACATATGTTATTTTATTATATATTTTTATACACTAATTAATATACATATACATATTTGAATATTAAAGAAAAACAAAATAAAAAATTATTAAATTAGTTATTTCCATAAAAATTTCATATTATTGTTATACTCTTTAAAAAATATTGTCATAATTTATCGAAGTATTTTGTTAATAATAGTATTTTTTTTTTATTTTTTTTTTATAATTGCATCAAATTGTTTAACCAAGATCTGTGATTTGTCAATGATTTGAATCAAAATATTTCTATTTTCTGTTTTGGTTTTGAATTATTCAGATATGTTACTCTTTCGATTAATATAATATATAATCCTTATTTATTATTGATTTATTTTCATATCTTTGTAAATCAAAATTTATTTAATATCTTCACAAATAATAATATCTTCTATAAAATAAAAAAAATATAAAAAAAAATTAAAATGCTACTTATAACCCCTACATAAATCTTTATTTACCTCATATGTGTTTTTAAAATTCATTTATAAGAAATATTTTTAATAAAAAAATAAATAAATATGTAAATTAATAAAAAATATATATACACCAATCATATATATTTATAATCACATGATACATCAAATCAAATAAGAATATAATTTTTACATTTTATTAATTTTTTCCCTCTCTTACAAAATCAGTTAGTGGAAAACGATGTATGTATAATGAATGGATAATGAAATAAATTTAGGGTGATGGATGAATCATTTACCCATAAATTAATAGTTATTACTTATTAAAAATTAATATATTTTTGTTATTGTTATGAATTAATCATACATTTAATTAATTAAAGTCGACAACATGTCTAAACTCCCAGCTATTCTTAACCCAACCGAAAAGGATATCCACGTAAATAATATAATTTTTTTTTAAAGCTTACATAATGAGATAATTAATATGTAATATAAATATAATAGGATCTCCTTGCTGCTCAAGCTCACATTGGTTCTAAGAATGTTAATTTCCAAATGAAACCATACATTTGGAAGCGCAGAAACGATGGTAATTGTTATATGTAATATAATATCATTGTTTAAGAGGATTATTTAATAAATTATAATTATATAGGTGTTCATATCATCAACATTCAAAAGACCTATGAAAAGATGGTTTTAGCTGCCCGTATAATTGCTACAATTGAAAATCCATCTGATGTTGTCATCATTTCAGCTCGTTCCTACGGTCAACGTGCTGCCTTAAAGTACGCTAAGTACACTGGTGCTCAAGCTATTGCTGGTCGTTTCACTCCAGGTACTTTTACTAACTATATCACCCGTTCTTTCAAGGAACCACGTCTTGTCATTGTTACAGATCCAAGAACTGATCACCAAGCTATTATTGAAGCTTCTTATGTCAACATTCCAGTTATTGCTCTCTGTGATGCTGACTCTCCACTTAGATACGTTGACTGTGCTATCCCAACCAACAACAAGAGTAAGCACGCTATTGGTTACCTCATCTGGCTTTTAGCTAGAGAAGTCCTCAGACTCAGAGGTACCATCAGCCGTGATGAAGAATGGGATGTTATGCCAGATATGTTCTTCTACCGTGATCCAGAAGAAGCTGAAAAGGAAGCTCAAGTTGAAGAAGCTGCTCCAGAAGAACCAGAAGAAGAAGACGAAGATGAGTTCTTCAATGGTCAATCTACTAACCCAGCTGAAGCCGCTTACAAGCAAAGTGAAAGCAGTTGGAATAGTGAAAAGCCAACCTGGGGTGATGATGCTGAATAAAGCTACTGAAATATATTTAATAGAAATAAATTAATAAATCGAAAAGATTCAAAATAAAACTTAAATATAACAAATTTGAGAGTAAATTAGATGAATAATGGAATTATTTAAATGAAGAGGATAAAAGTATTGGTAGATAATTGAATTTATGGAGAATTTAGCATTTAAAATATTATTATGTTTTATTAAATATGTAAAATGGTTAGTTGAAATTAAAATATAATAAATTGACTTTTTTTATTCTTTTTTATTTTTTAATAAGAATGAGAATAAAAATTTTAATATATAAAGGATAACATAAATTATCAATTAAGAAATTATATTTTCGGATCATGGGAAGTTTAATGCAAAGTATTCTTTTTAAGAGGAAATAAAATAAGTCTTAATTGGAGAAGTAAAAATAAAGTCAATTTGAAAGAATTAAATACAGGAAAATTAATTATTCCCCATTTTATATGTAGCAACGTGTTAAATTAATTTAGAAAATAACTTTTTATTATTTAAGTTTATATTTTAATAATGGTATTTATATATTTCAAAAAAAGAAATTATATCTATATCTATATGCGTATTTATTTTTTATAAAAATTTCAATTTTGAAGTAATATTAACAAAGCAAGAAAAGTAAATTTTCTTTTTTCGTAAGTTTCTGATTAATTTATTTTTTATTATTTATCAAAATATCAAAAAGTAGTTATGTAATAAATTTATATTACCGGTCCATTTACGCCGTGGTTATTAATACAATTATTGCTATAAGAATGGGTGGAGTTTCATAAGAATGTTCCAAGATTTGCCAATGTTGTTGCGAAGATAATCAATCTTTTGAACATTGGATTTTTAAATGTGATGTTTTTGCATCTTATGGATGGAATTCTTTAAATTTCATCGATGATCTCTATGTTTTATTCATTAGGAAGATTGAGCGTTTAATCCTCTTTCTTCCTATGACTCTATTTCTGATTTTGAAGATAATATCATTCCATTCATTATATATATTTGTTCCTCTTTGGTTGAACTTTTGTTTCAAATGAGCTACATTTCGATAGAGGGGAATAGAGACAATTAAATGAACTACTTTTCAGAAGTTCATCCGAGTCACTTGTTACAAAAATTGTGGGTTAGGCGGAATTCTTAACTAGCACAATACCTATCACAAGTAGTTCGTTTGAGTTATTATTTATTCCAAATTACCAAACTTAACCAAGAGCGTCGACATCGTACTGATAAGGTATAATGATAATACAGGATCATTTTCTATTTCTACGAAGGGTGAATCTCGCCCTAGTAGTTCAATAAATGATGAATCCGGGGAGAATTTAGTGGACACCACACTATCTATATTAAAGATGTTATATGTAGGTTTTATTACTTTTTATTTGTTAGGAAGGGAAAAATTCCCGCATAGTACAACTTGCCATAATACATGGTATTTTTGAACATTTTTATTTTTTATTTTTTAACTTTTATTTTTATTTTTAATTTATGTTCACCAACATGTATTTTTTTTATAATAAAATTAATAAAGTTATGGAAGTGTATTCTCTTCACTGTCTAAAAAAAAAAAAAAAAAAAAAAAAAAAAAAACGGTCTTTTAAAGTACAATTATTGCAAATAGAGTACTTAGCATTATTTATGGTCATTAATAGAAATCGTTTCTTATAGCAATATGCTTTAATCAGGGAGTAATTGATATTGACATTACGATTTCTTATTTTCAAATATATTATTAATGAATGTTTTGTATAGCTAAAGTATTTTTGGCTTGCTTCACTATTTACAGAAATTATTTTAAATCTCCTAACTCAAATAGATATGTACTAGATGAGAGATATGCATTTCCCCAAATTGCATTTCGCCAAGTGGCGTAGTATTAAAATGTTACAAGTTGCTTTTCGCCAGGTTGCATTTCGACAAGTAGAGAGATATAAATAAATGAATAAATAAATAAATATTAATTCAAAATATATTTTTTTTAAAATTGTTTTTATGCGATATTAATAATATTTAATTTTATTTATTGATTTATTTATTTATTTAATAATTTTCAATTTGGCGAAATGCAACTTGGCGAATTGCAATTTGGCGAAATACCACATTTTTTTAATACGCCACATGCTTTCAAAAAAATTGGCGAAATGCAATTTGGCGATATGCCCCACACCCGTACTAGCTCCCTTGACAATTATATATTATTCAGTAAGATTGCTTTTTATTAGAATATATTTATATTACTTAGGCAGAATATACTACATGGACACTAGATATGTACCCATATGCTAGGAATTCCTTTGTAAATATATTAAATGATGATACTTATGCAACCCTCTAAGGGTTACTGCTAGAATAATATCTAGTCTATATTACTTAGAAGATTTATAATAATATATTTATAAGAGAGAAATACCTGCAATTCTAACCACCACTATATTCCGTAAAAACCTTTTTTGAGGAGAACCGGTAACTGTCAAAGGATGGGATAGAACCAGGAGCCTTATGAATGCTACCCCACGGACTAACAATCAAGATAGAAAAATAAAGATGTAATATAGTTATATTGGTCAAATAAAGGTAAACCTCAAGGAATTAATGATTCAAATTATGATAAATTCAAATATATTGAAACAAGAGAATTATTCAAGCTCAGCCTTGAATATCTCCAATTTGATTTAAGCTTTAACTGAATTTTAACATTAAGATTTAGTTTCAAATATAACACTACTATTGCAATCAGAAATAGTAGAGTTTTTGACAATTATCCGAAAATCTTCCTATACTGTGGAGAAGGTGAACATTCATTCATCCATTTCATATTTGAATGTTCTTTCTTTTCATTATATAGATGCAAATCTTCTAGATTTCATCAATGATCTTTTTATAATATTCAATGATAAAATAAGGACTATAAAAATTTTAATAAATATATTTATATATTCCCTCTTGATGGAATTTCAGCTTTAGATGAGCTACGATTCAGCACTATAGAATAGAGACATTTAAATGTATAATTATTAAACAGTTCACAGGAGTCTACTATTATAATAACTAATTATTATAATTAGGTATTACTATAGAATACATTTATATTATTTTTTTTAAAAAAAAAAGAAAAAAAAAAAAAAAGAATTAAAATATTTTTATAAAATTATTTGCCAAATATTTAGAAAAAATTTTTATACAGGGTTATATTATTATAAAAAAAATAATACATTAAATAATTGTCATAAATTGTATAAGAAACGTTTGTAAAAATCTCTTAGTATAACTTTTTTTTTAATTATTTTACTATTTAATTTTAATATATATTCCAAATAAATTAATAAACGGAGGTAAAAATTTCCGTGACGGGATATTCTTCCACATGTTGCTATTTACCTTGATATTGGTCACGCTTTCTGGTTAGGTTGGGATGATAACCGTGAAAAGACAGCTAAGGTTTACTCTAAGGTTATCAGTTCCGGTTCCCCAGGTAAAGTTCGTGGGTTCACTGATAATGTTGCTAACTACACTCCATGAGAAGATCCAACTCTTTCTCGTGGACCAGACACTGAATGGAACCCATGTCCAGATGAAAAGAGATACTTAGAAGTCATGCACAAGGATTTCAAGGCTGCAAGTATTAGTTCCGTTTACTTCGTTTGTGATGCTTCTCGTAATGGTCACAAGATTGACCGTAAGCACCCAGGAGAATGGTGTAACCAAACTGGAGTTGGTATTGGTGCCAGACCACAAGCCAGTCCAATTTCTAGCATGGAATACCTTGATGCTTTCTACTGGATTAAGCCACTTAGTGAATCCGATGGTACTTCTGATACTACAGCTGTTCGTTACGATGGTAACTGTGGTCATGAAACAGCTATGAAGCCAGCTCCAGAAGCCGGTCAATGGTTCCAAAAGCACTTTGAACATGGTCTTAAGAATGCTAACCCACCACTCTAAATAAAATTAAATAATAGAAGATAGATATAATTTTTTTGATTGTAATAGATAATTCTATATTATTGCATTAATAATTATACATCTTATAAAAAGTTATAATATAAATATTATGATGTTTAAAACACTAAATAATTCCAAAAAAAAAAATAAAAATAAAAATAAAAATAATAATTAAAAAAGAAATTGAAAAAAAGTTTATAAATAAAGATATCATCAAAATAAAAAAAAAAAAAATAATGTAAGGATAAATGACTATACTTATTTGATTTTAAATAAATATAAGAAAATGAGTAAAATTAGTAAAGTTTTATTTTAATAAATGAAATAACAAATAAAAAAATAAATAAAAATAAATACAATACATACAATAAATAACATAGGAGAGTAAATATAAAAACAAAGTTTTTTAAATGTATTGATTTATGTATTTTGTTTTATCTTTTAATTTTATTTTATACTGTTATACGGTTTCGTTGTTTAATGTATTTTACTATATATTTATATATATATATATTTTTTTTTTTTTTTATTTTTTTATTTTTTTAGACAGGGAAGAGAATACACTTCCATAATTTTACTATATATATAAATATATATATATATTTTAATTATATTATATACTATTTAATTGTTTTAATGATAAAATATCTAAAAAAATATTTTTATAATTTTTTTTTTTTATATAAAATAAGTTTATTTAGTTTTAATTTATAAATAATAAAGCAATAAGAATATAATTTCTTTTTATTAATATAATATATATTAATGTTTTTATATTAAAAATTTTAATATATATATATATATATATTTTTTTTTTTTTTTTTTTTTTTTTTTTTTTTTTTTTTTTAGATTAGGTCATCTTGGAGAGATAATTATGAATCAACAAGAAATTCTAATACTAATACTAATACTAATACCTTAATATATTCATACATGTATATATACTATATAAAATGTAATAATAAAATAACTATATAATTATTAATAAATGATTTAATAATAAAATAATTTAAGAATTTCAAATATATAAAAAATAACTTTATTATTTAAATTAAACTTAAATAATTGATTAATAATTTATATAGATAAAATCTTTAACTAATTGATAATAATTTATATTATTTTAAATGATTTTAATAGTTTAGATAAAATATTATAATATTTATTAATAATAGATTAAATAAATATTTCTTTATAATTCTAAAGATTTCCAAAGAGACTTTTAATTAGTTTTAATATTTTAATTCATTTTATTTTAATTTTTATTTTATTTTATTATTAAAGTCCAATATCTCATGTTCTAATCGTCCAATTAAGTTGTAATTAATATATGTTATAGATCTCGGTCGTAACTAATGAATAAAATTTTGACGGGAAATCTCATGTGATATTTCCATTATTTGTTGAGTTATTATTATTTTTCTTCAAAATATTTTTAATTTTTCAAGGGTTAAATTAATTTAAATTAACTGGGGATCGTGCATTTCGCAAGTTAATTTCACAATATGGCTTTTAGAATTTTGAAAATACTATAAGCCATATTACAAAATGCACGATCCCTACTTTAATAAACTAGTCCAAACCCTTTTATTTATTATTCCAAATATTTATTTTTATAATAAAATCGAATTTAAAATAAAAGGGGGGGGGAGTGTGCATTTCGAAAAATTTTATTACAAAAATTTGTATTTTGTTGTATGGCTTAAATATTTTTAATTTTAAGCCACTTAATTTTATTAAAAATTTAATGAATAATAATTAATTAATTAAATAAACAAAATTACAATTCTCAAAAATTTTCAAACACGTAAAAATTTATTTATTCATTTATAATTTATTTATTAATTTAATTATTTATTATATTATAATACGCCATGTTTTCCGAAATGCACTACAACAAAATACAAATTTATGTAATAAAAATTTTCGAAATGACACACCCCCTAAAAGGGGATCGTGCATTTCGCAATGTGGCTTATATTATTTTTGAAATAAAGCCATACATTTTAAAGATATTCTATACAATCATAAATATATATAAATAATAATATATATAATAATATATTATTAAATAAATATTTTAAATGAAATAATAATAATATATTTTATTAAAAAAGAATTATTAAAAATTATTTTTACAATTGAATATTAATAAATTATATATATATATATATAAGAATATTTATTATTATTTATTTAATATTATATATTTAATTATTATTTATTTAATATTATATATTTAATTATTATTTATTTAATTATTAAAAACAAGCCATATACAAATACGCCACCTTGTGAAATGGGGGTGTGTCATTTCGAAAATTTTTATTACAAAAATTTGTATTTTGTTGTAGTGCATTTCGGAAAACATGGCGTATTATAATATAATAAATAATTAAATTAATAAATAAATTATAAATGAATAAATAAGTTTTTAAATGATAATAAAAATAATTAAGACAAACGTTTATTATGACTAAAAAAATTTTTTTTAGAAAATAAAATAAAAAAATATATATATATATAATTACTGTATATATAAAATAATTATTATATTTTTTTTTATTTTATTTTAAATATTATTAATTATTATTAATACCTTGTTTATATTATCAACAGAATTACATATGTAATTACATAATTGAATAATTAAAAAAAAATAAATATATAAATAGGTTTATAATTAGTATTTTTTATAATATTATATTAAAGTATTAATTTTATAAATTAAAATGTTTAAAAAATTATTAACTGCTTTATTAATTGCTACTGCATGCATTACTTATGTTTGTGGTATAAAATTGGTTGGACCAGCTATATATTCAGATATATCTCATCTATATTTCTTTAATTCTAGAAAATGCAAAAATACATATATATGTAAAGGTTATGGTATTATAAAAAATAGTAATCGTAGATTTTATGACTGTTTCCTCCGTAATTCAATAGCTAATTATAGAAAAATCCCTGTTGGAGCATATCTTAGAGATACGCAATATAAAAATCCAGATAAATGTAGATGGGTTACTAGACATATAAGTACCAAAAATAGATGTTATTAAACACCAAATCACACAAGAGGTAGATTTTCATGGAGAGGTTATGTTGATTGTGATGCTCGTGTTTATGATATAGTTGATAAATACTGTCTTACTGAATATGGTTGGTGTTGGTGTGGTTAAATAAATAAAAAATAGATTTTTTATAGATTAATTTTAAATTTATTATTAAACTAAATATTATTTTTTTAAAAATTAAGATAATATATAAACCATATAAATATATATAAGTTTAACATATATAAAGATATTAAATAATAAAGTATATAAGTGAAATAAATATAAAATAAAATAAAATAAAAAAAAATGTAATAATTATTTTATATATATAGGAATCATATATTTTAATTTTTTTTCATTTATTTTTCTAAAAAAAAAAAATTTTAGTTATAATAACGTTTGTCTTTTAATTATTATATTTTATTATAAAAAAAAAATTAAATGAAAAGTAAATAATTTTAATTATTTATAATTCATATTTTCATAAACGATATATAATATATATATTAATTTAAATAATAATATAAGAATTAAAAATTAAAACAATAAGAGTTGAATAATTGACCCTATTAAAATAATTAATTATTTAAGTAGTAATATTTATAATGTTTGATAAATATGAATCAATTATGATTAAAATATAATAATAACAATTAGAATTTTAATAAAATAATAAAAATCTTTTATTGAATTTAATATTTTTAATAATATAATTAATTTTGAAAAGTATATTGATATTAATAAAAATTATAATTATATAATACTGTTATTGATATTAATAAAATTTTTAATTATATAATATTGATATTGATATTAATAAAATTTTTAATTATATAATATTGATATTGATATTAATAAAATTTTTAATTATATAATATTGATATTGATATTAATAAAATTTATAATTATATAATATTGATATTGATATTAATAAAATTTATAATTATATAATATTGATATTGATATTAATAAAATTTTAACTAGTATCTAATAAATCGGTTTTAGTTATAAATTACTTAATAAAAATAACTAAAAGATAATTTCTATTAAGATTATTAAATAAACACAATAGGTAAATAAATTTATATTTTTCTAGCATTTTTTTAAATTAAGATTATTTAATTATTATTTAAACGATTATAAATATAAATTTAAAATAAATAAATTTGTATTTTTCTAGAATTTTTTTTAAATTAAGGTTATTTATTTTAAATTAATATTTATATTGTTTAAATCAATTAAACAATCTTTCCATAATTTAACTAATTCATTTCTGTAGCATCCATTATAAAATAAATTTATTTCCTTACTTTTGTAATTTTCAATTAAAATTTTAATTTCATCAGTTGAACTAAATATTTTTTGCTTTTTTTTCCAAATTCCTTTAGTTTTCCTTTGGTAATCATTATAAGATAAGTTTTCTTCTTCTTTTAATATATATATTAATTTATAAAATAAAGGTTTATTTGGAAATATATTATTTAAGTAGCTATTATAAGATTCTGATGCATTGTTTGTTAAATGCTCTATATTTTCATAATAATTCCAATTATTAACATTATACTTAAGTAAATAATTTTTATTAAAATATTCTAAAAATTGTAGAAAATTATTATACTTTTTTTTTTTTTTAACAAATTCTTTTTATTATAATATAAATATCAAATATATAGTTAGGGTTTATAAACGGTTAAGTTCGAAATAGCTTTATAATAAATATATACATCATTATTATTCTTCACTTCATGATAACATAATATATTTTTTTGATTTTCTAATGATCTTTTGTAATGCTAAACACAATATTTAATATTTATATTTGGAAAAACTTTTTTTGCAGCATTAGATATACCTTGCTCAAAATCACAATGAAAATTAATTGTAGTAATTAATGTATTACTCCTAAATTTATTTGCATTTTTTTTATTACTTTAAATAATGATTCATATGTAGATTGTTTTTTATATTTTAATATAGAAATGGAAGTAGTGTAAAACATATTAAATTCCCCAACATAAGTTCTTGTTATAAATAACTGATAACTAAATTTCGGTGCTGCATAAAATGTACCGTCCTCAAATATATTTTTATGATAATTCGAAAATAAATATGCTTGGAATGGTGATTGAAAGATTATTAGATCAGTATTTTTAAATATCATAAAATTTTCATTTCTTTTCGTTTTATAATATTCTGATTCAATGGGAATATCATCAAAACTTTTTATGTTTGGAGGAAATTGTTTATTTATATTTCTTATTATTTGGGATCTAATTGTATTATATTCGGGACATATAAGTCCCATTTCTTGAGAAACGGCATTAAATAAATGTTTAGGTTTTATATCCATAGGAATTGAATTTTTCCTAATTTCTTCCTTAATTTTATGTTTTACTAACTGATAGAGACACATTAATTTCTTTTTCGAGATGGTTACGTAAACTTTCATATTTTAAAACCTCCTTTTTATCATTTAAAATAATTAAAGATTTACTTTTATTTAAAGTCTTATATTCAGTGCATCTATAAATTTTTGATTTATCTTTCCTTTGAAATGAAAAATTAAATTTGTATTTTTTATTAATAATAATTTGTTCATTTCCTCGATATGTTTCACTTATTTCAATTTCTATATTGTCTTCCATTGATAATTAAAATTTTTCAATAAAATATTTTAATAAATATACTTTTAAATGCTTTGAAACTTATTTTTTTTAAATATTTAAAATAATAAACCTTTTTTTAATTGATTATATAATTATTTATTATTTACTATTTTATTTATTTTTATTTATTTTTTATTTTATTTTATTTTTTTTTTTTTAATGCTTAAAAAATAAAATTTTTATTTATTTATATTTTATTTTTTATGTTTAAAAAAATTTTTTTTCTTATTATTTTTATTTTATTTTTTAATGTTTAAAAAAAAAGTTTTCTTTTTTCTTATTTTTTTTTTTTTTTTTTTTTTTTTTATTTTTTAAGCATTAAAAAAAAAAATAAAATGTTTATTTATTTTTATTTTATTTTTCAATGTTTAAAAAAAAAGTTTTCTTATTTCTTATTTTTATTTTATTTTTTAATGTTAAATAGAAATACCTAACCTAATTATTATTTATTGAAGTGTTGTATTTCGCCAAAAGTTGAATTTCGTCCAGTTGAATTTCGCCAAATTCATAGTGGCTTATAAATTTACGTCATAAAATATCACCACAATTATAATTCACGCCATATTATGAATATATGGCTTTTTAAAAATTGTAGAAAAAAGACACAAAATTATGATACAATTAGATATACGCCACACGTAAGATTACGTGTTTGAAAATTTTTGAGAATTGTAATTTTATTTATTTAATTAATTATTATTCATTAAATATTTAATAAAATTAAGTGGCTTAAAATTAAAAATATTTAAGCCATACAACAAAATACAAATTTTTATAATAAAAACTTTGGAAATGAACACTCCCCTGTGAAATGAACGATTGTGAAACGTACTAGATTCAAAATAAAAAAAACGAAATTAAATATCAATTGATCTATTAGTGAATTTTAATTATAAATCCACTAATATTTGTGACATATTATCAAATATTTAATAATAATAAAAAAAAAAAAAAAAAAAATAAATTTTAATTAATCATAGAAAATTTAATATAATAAATAAAATTAAGTTCAAAAGTTAAAAAAAATTTCGGTGTGATATATACAATGTGTAGTAATATTATCACTATTTATATCTAAAAAAGTTTACTCTAAGAGAGCTACTAATGATAAGTATTGTTTTATCAAGATAACACGAAAGCCCCACGATATACGGAACAAAAATTTTAATAATAACTAAAATAATTAACATAAAATAAAATAAAAATAAAAATAAAATAAAATTTTATAAAACTAAAAAATTAAAAAAATATATAATTAAAATAATTAAATAAATTAAAATTAAAACTAATTGGAAAATTTTAAATTTATAGTATTAAATGCTATGAAATAATTAAAATTTTTAATTTAAAATTATTAAAAAATATTTAAAAATTTTCCAATTAATTTTAAAAAAAAAATTAAAACTTATTTTACTATTAAAAAAAAGATGAAATCGTCTTTTACTTTTAATAATAAAATTTAAAATAAAAATAAAAAATATACTATTTTTTGAATTTTTTTAAATTAATTTAAATTGAAACAGCATTTCAATAGTCAATAAATTGTTATTTAATGAATTCATTTATATTTTAAATGATTTAATGTATATTTAATGTATTATTAATAATTATTAATATTCCTAATATTGCTTATTATTTGTTAAAATATTTTTGTTTTAATATTTTTATATTAAACAGTAATATTTTTATAGTCAAAGAGATATTAATCAATGATTTATTAAAAAAAAATAATAATATATTTTTTTAATAATTAAAATTATTTCATTCGCTGGTGTCTAATTATTTGTAATTAATTCATATAACAAATTAATAATTTATTTCATCAACGTTGTATTTCATTAAAATTTTAACTTTTTTTCGTTTTTATTTTTAAATTCAAACTTTATGCTATATAATTAAATTTGTTCCAAGAATTAAAATTCCGTGAAGAGAATAATTAAACATAAAGTTTTTTTTTTTATTTATTAAAAATAAAATTAAAAATAAAAAAAAAAAAAAAATATAAAAAGACCAATTTTTAACTCAAAAAAAAAAAAAAAAAAAAAATATTATTTCATTATTTAACATCAAATTAAATAAATAACAATATTTTATATTTTACTTGTATTACTATTTTTTTTTAATAAATTTAAGGATGAAGAGCATTGTTTCAATTTCCGTTGGTTTAGCTTTATTGATTCAATCTTCTAAGGCCTTAGATATTGTAAGAAGATGTGGTAATAAGTTTGTTCTTAATGATGAAACTTTCTACTTTACTGGTAGTAATTGTTATTATCTTCATTACCATGAAACCGATGAAAATGCTCCAAAGGTTTTCGAAGTGGCCAAAAAACACAATTTAAAGGTTATCAGAAATATGGCCTTTATTGATAAAGCTTATACTCAAGGAGGTGTCTACTATGCTTCTTTCAATAATGTTACTCGTGAAATTGATGTTAATGAAGGTAAAGATGGTCTTGTTCATCTTGATAAAGTTATTGCTTTAGCTGAACAATACGAAGTTCGTTTAATTTTACCTTTCACTAACAATTGGGCTGATTTCGGTGGTATGGAACAATGGGTTAGAGATTTTGGTTATACTGAACATTATCATTTCTATACTGTACCAGAAATTAAGAAATCTTTCAAGAAATACATTAAAACTATTATTAATCGTACTAATACTATTACTGGTAAAAAATACAAAGAAGATGGTACTATTTTCGCTTGGGAATTAGGTAATGAACCAAGATGTTGGGGTACTAATATGGGTAAGAATGATAACTGTACTACTAAAACTCTTACTTCCTGGATTAAAGAAATGTCCACCTACATTAAATCTCTTGATAAAAATCATATGGTTGCCACTGGTGAAGAAGGTTTTGGTTTAGCTGGTGTTGATACGGATAATGATATTTATGAATTTGGAGATGGTAATGATTTTGTTGCTAATGCTGCTCTTAAAACCATTGATTTTGCTACCATTCATCTTTATGCTCCATACTGGCAATTCAAAGATTTCGTTAAGGAAGGTGTTCAATACATTGAATCACATGCTCAAGCCATTAAAAAGTTAAACAAGCCAATTATTATGGAAGAATTTGGACTTTATGCTGATACTCGTGATGAAGTTTATCCAGCCTACATGCAAAGTATGATTGATAATGATTACAATGGTATTATGTATTGGATGCTTGCTCATGATGAATATCCAGATTATGATGGTTTCACCTTATACGATAAAAATATTACTGTTTACATTGACAAATATACTAAAATGCAAAAGAACAAAAGTGGAAAGAAAGTTACTTGCAAATGTAAATTTTAAATATAATATAACACTTATTTAATATTCTTTTTTTTTTTTTTTTTTTTTTTCTCTTATTTATTTTATTTTAATAATTATGATAATATAAATATATATATATAAACAAAAATTTTTCAAAAAAAATAAAATAAAAATAATAATAATATAATAAAAATAAAAAAAAAATTAAAATAATTATTAAAGTTTATAATATTTTGCTATAATATATAATAACATTTTAATGTTTTGATTTTGTTTATTTAATATTTAAATATTGTTTTGATTTTGTTTATTTAATATTTAAATATTGTTTTGATTTTGTTTAATTAATATTTAAATATTGTTTAAATATTTTGCTATAATATATAATAACATTTTAATGTTTTGATTTTGTTTATTTAATATTTAAATATTGTTTTGATTTTGTTTATTTAATATTTAAATATTGTTTAAATATTTTGCTATAATATATAATAACATTTTAATGTTTTGATTTTGTTTATTTAATATTTAAATATTGTTTTGATTTTGTTTATTTAATATTTAAATATTGTTTAAATATTTTGCTATAATATATAATAACATTTTAATGTTTTGATTTTGTTTATTTAATATTTAAATATTGTTTAAATATTTTGCTATAATATATAATAACATTTTAATGTTTTGATTTTGTTTATTTAATATTTAAATATTGTTTAAATATTTTGCTATAATATATAATAACATTTTAATGTTTTGATTTTGTTTATTTAATATTTAAATATTGCTTAAAAAAATCTAATTTATTATGATATAAGTTTTATTAAATTTCAAAAAAATGTATTATAATTGATTAATCTATAATATATAATTTATTATAAAATATATGAGATGATTTTGTAAATACTTCTTTTTTTATTTGGTTATTTAATTAAGTTATTAATCATTAATTAATTATAATTGAAAAAAAATTTTTTTTTTTTTTTTTTTTTTTTTTTTTTTTTTTTTTAATAAAGTTAATAGCTAAAACATACCATAAGAAAATTAATAATAATAAAGTTAAAAAATTACTAATAAAAAAAAAAAAAAGAATTGATAAATTATTCTTATCATATTTTTTCAAAATGGGGTATTTAATTGATATAATGATAATTATAACACGGAAAAGGATATAAATACAGCAATTTTCTTTTGAATGTTGGTAAAAAATAAAAAATAAATAAATAAAAATAAATAAATAAAAAACTAAAAATTAAAAAAAATTTTTTTTTTAATTTTTAGTCTATTGATATTAAATTCCTCTTGAATACAGGTACATATAAGACATTTTTTAAATTTATTTTATTATCATTAATGTATCCTTTATATGTTCCTATAAATTTTGATTTTACATTTTCTCCATTTGCGAAATATATTCTTTTATTAAACTTTGTTATATTGGATAGACATTCTAAATCTCTGGTCATATGGTAGGTAGTACCGGAATCAAGTGTCCACGAGTTCAATTTGTTTTTATCATTTTTTATTGTTTTTCTTCTGATGAATTACTGCACGTGTAATATTTTAGTTTTTGTATTGGCAAAAGGTTTTTTGAATAACTGCAAAAAATATTATTTGATTCAAAATTATATGAAGCATTATAATCTTCGAAGAAATATTCTTCGGGTTTATCAGTATAATTTTTATTTACGTTATTTGCTTCGGCATTTTTACATTGTATTTTGTGTATATGATGCCTCCCTCTATTGTAGTTATTTCGTTTTTGTTGATTCTTATTTCTTTTATTATTATTTTTGTAACTATTATCTTTAGATTTGCATTCATCAGAAAAATGACCAAACCTTCCACAATTCCAACATTTAATATTATTTTTATTTTATTTATTTTGCTGATTATTATTATTATAATTTCTTGATTTATTATTATCATAATAGGTATTTTCTTTTCTGATTTTGACTGTAATTATTACCTTTTTGATTTTGATTATAATTATTACGTGTTTTATTATTATTATTTTGATTATCACAAATATAATTAGATTTAATTTTTGTTTCAACATTTAGTGAAGTAGAGGCTCTTTCTTCCTTTTTAATAATAATTTCTTGTATGCTCTTTAATTGTTGAGAAACTTTAATTAGATGTGAAGTTGTTTCTTCCCAGTTAGGTTCACAACTCAAGATATTTGATTTTATAGCTAAATCTTCTGGAATGGCACTATATAAATAATTAAATTTATCTTGATATTCTAATTTATCTTTTAAGATTTTCTAATTCCTTGAATTTTAAATTCATATCAGATATGAATATAGATAAGGCTCCATCATTATCTGGATCATATTTTAACTTTATTAGTTCCTCTTTAATTTCTTCTATTCTTTCACTTCTACTACGTTGATTTAATGTAGCTATTAATTTGAAAATTTCATATGCAGTTGATGATATAAAATCTATTTTACTTGCTAAATAATTTGAAATACTATTCATGAGAAATTTCTTAGCGGTAGCATCATCATTGATAGATTTTTCTGAAGTGTCTTCACTGTAGTAGATATCTGCTGTTCCATCAACTAAGGTTAATGATTTCTTCTTTTCTTCACTAAGTTTATCACTTGAAACTTTTTAAATTAATTCTCTTAGAACATGTTGTTCTAATTTCTTTTCTTTTAGAAGCAAATATAATTGTTGCTTCCATAATCTGTAGCTGGAACTATCTAAAATATCTTTAGTTCCATTCTCCTCCTTATTACTCATTTTATTTATTTAATTTTATTAAAATTAATTTCACTCTAAAATACACTATTTAGAATTTTAAAACACACACTTTTTTAAAATTTAAAAACACATATATAAATTCATTATTATTAACGTAGAGTCTTGAGACTCTTAATCTGTTATAAAATTACACTTTATTTATTTATTATTAAAAGTTCCGTATATTAAAATATTACATTGTTGATTATTTATAACATACATTTTATAATTATATATATATGTGTGGTATATATATATATCATCTCATATAATAGGCCACTAATATTTATATATATATTTTATGTTTATGATATTATAATTATTTATTATTAACTATATTTATATTTATTAATTATATATTAATTTTATATAAACTATATTAAACTTATTTCTAACAATATCAGTTATTTAATTAAATTATTAATCATTAATTAATTAATTATAATTGAAAAAAAAAATTTTTTTTTTTTTTTTAATGAAGTTAATAGCTTAAACATATCATAAGAAAATTAATAATAAATAGCTTAAACATATCATAAGAAAATTAATAATAAATAAAGTTAAAAATTACTATTATATAAAAAAAAAAAAGAATTGATAGATTCTTATCATATTTTTTCAAAATGGGGTACTTAATTGATATAATGATAATTATAACACGGAAAAGGATATAAATACAGCAATTTTATTTTGAATGTTGGTAAAAAATAAAAAATAAATAAATAAAAATAAATAAATAAAAATAAATAAATAAAAATAAATAAATAAAAATAAATAAATAAAAAACTAAAAATTAAAAAAAAAAATTTTTTTTTCTTTTTTTTTTTTTTAAAAAAAATAAATATATATATATAAAATCAAATAACTATTTACCATAATGGCTAAATCATTCCAAAGTTTATCTATGCTTTTTTGTTTATTCTTTTGTTTTCTTTTAATTAAAGGAGCACATTCAATGTCGAAAGCACAATGTGAAAATTTTCTCACAAAACATTGTTACATAAAAACTGTTAATGGTAATCAAGTCACTAATGGTGGATGGATGATAAACAGTGATATTGCTTTTAGTGCTTGCTATAATTATGAATCATGCAGAGAAGGATGGACTTCAGTAGATAGTGAAAAATATTATAAAAACATTTTTTGTGAAATGGTTATCTTAAAAAAAATTGAGAATAATTTTAAAAATGATTTTGGTTATAGTGAAGATTTTAGCACAGCAATAAATAAAATGTTTTTGGAATGTAAAGATGATGAAGTTTATATCAAAAGATTATAAATTAAATAACTTTTAATATAAAATATAAAATAAGCTAATAGATATGACCGAACATATTAACCTAATCGATATCTCTCTATTATTCTCTATTTCTTTATAAATTAAAAATATTTAATGATTATTAATAGTTATATATATTTTTAAGTTGATATAAAAATAAATGAAATAAAATAAAATTTCTTATCAACTCAAAGAAAAAAAATTGTATAATAATATTTTATAATAATAATCTAAAATAATTTGAATAGATTATAGAAAAATATACAATAAGATGTAAAAAAAAAAATGATTTATAAAAAAAATTAAATAAAAAGAAATAAAAAGAAATAAAAAGAAATAAAAAGAAATAAAAAGAAATAAAAGAAATAAAAGAAATAAAAGAAAATAATAAATATATAAAAAAATTTATTTTATTTTAATTTGTTTGTGTATCAATATTTGATATATGATAATAAAAACATAATCATAATTTTTAGCAAGATTATAAAATAATATAATAAAATGTCAATATCAATAAATAAAGATTCATTACTTTTATTTATTATAATATAATAATGTTATAAGATAATATAAGATTCATATATCAAATATGGGTATTTATTATTCAATTTTTTATTCGATATGATGCTAGTATAATACTTTTTTATATTAATTAAAAATAAATATTTTTTATTATTATTACATAGTATCAACCATAATATTTATAATAGTAATGAATTGAAAAAAAAAAAAAAAAAAATTAGACATTCATATGTAATATTAATTTCCAAAATAGATCCTAAATTAACATTTAAACCCTGAACTAAACCTGCTTCAGTGGCAAGTTTTGCTGTTAATGTTCCGGTTCCAACATGAATGGATGAATTTGGCTTGGATTCCTTTTCTTCAGAATTTAGAGTGATACTATTTTTCTTCCCAGATTGAACTTTAATAGCCTTATCATATTTTATTTCTTTTATCTTGTTTCATTTAATTACTATCCGCATTACTATCATCACCATCATCATCATCATTATTTCCACCAATCTTATTCGTATCAAAGAAACCTATTTCTTGTCTAATCATGGATTGATACATTTCTTTACGGAAGGTATAGGATAAATATCCACCAGCGGTGGAAAAACCCCCAACTTGGAAATAATAGAATAAGAAATTACCAAAACCTAATAAAATAAACATATAACCCAAGAATTGTCCTTGATCTAATAACCAATCCCCTTGTTTATTAAATACATTAATGGCAGAGGCAAATATATAAACAAAGGCCGGTTGAATACTGCCGTTAAAGGTTGATCCAAAAATACCAATTAAATTGGCCCACCATACTGGTTTATTATAAGCTAAATAATGTTTCCAATTCATCGATGTCAAGATACTACCACCTTTTTTATTACTGTGAGTGTCTTTTGCTTTTGTGGTTTCCTTTCCCGATAAATTCTTTTCGTCGGAAGTTCTATTCTTTTTTTCTTTACTGTTATTTTTAAGATTTGGCATGACTTGCGATGTTAAGTTATGATCGGTATCATTGGCATAAGTATCTTCCTCACTATCCTCGTCCTCGTCCTCTTCCTCACCTTCTTCATTTTCATTATCGGTGACGCTGTTACTATGATTGTCATTAGGAATGTCATCTGTGAATTCCTTTTTCTTCAGCTTTAATTTCTTTTCCTTTTTATCCATCATCATGGCTTGATTTTCCACCAAATTATAATAAATACCCTTTTTAGTCATGAGTTTATCATGCGTACCTGATTCCATAATTTTTCCTTTATCCATGACCAGAATACTATCGACATATTTAATAGTGGATAAACGATGAGCAATAATGATCGTCGTTCTTCTAGAGGAAGCTGAATCTAGGGCAACTTGTACAATTTTTTCTGATTGATTATCTAAGGCGGAAGTGGCTTCATCTAATAATAAAATTTTGGGATACATCATTAAGGCATGAGCTATATAAATACGTTGCTTTTGACCACCACTTAATTGTAAACCTCTTTCACCGGTATTTGTTTGATAACTATTGGGTAATTGGGTAATAAAATCATGAGCATTAGCCAATTTGGCTGCTTTTTCTATATCTTTTTGGTAAAAAATACAAAGAAGATGGTACTATTTTCGCTTGGGAATTAGGTAATGAACCAAGATGTTGGGGTACTAATATGGGTAAGAATGATAACTATACTACGGAACCTGGATTAAAGAAATGTCCACCTAAATTAAATCTCTTGATAAAAATCATATGGTTGCCACTGGTGAAGAAGGTTTTGGTTTAGCTGGTGTTGATACGAATAATGATATTTATGAATTTGGAGATGGTAATGATTTTGTTGCTAATGCTGCTCTTAAAACCATTGATTTTGCTACCATTCATCTTTATGCTCCGTACTGGCAATTCAAAGATTTCGTTAAGGAAGGTGTTCAATACATTGAATCACATGCTCAAGCCATTAAAAAGTTAAACAAGCCAATTATTATGGAAGAATTTGGACTTTATGCTGATACTCGTGATGAAGTTTATCCAGCCTACATGCAAAGTATGATTGATAATGACTACAATGGTATTATGTATTGGATGCTTGCTCATGATGAATATCCAGATTGGGATGGTTTCACTTTATATGACAAAGATATTATTGTTTACATTGATCCTTTCACTGAAATGCAACAAAAGAAAAGTGGCAAGAAAGTCAAATGTATTTGCAAAGCTAAAAAGAATTAAATTAAATTAAATTAAATAAATTGTATTAAATTAGAGAAAAAAAAATACTAATAATTTTTAATAACAATGATAATAATAAAAATTATAATTATAATGATTAAAAATCCTATTCATTATAAATAATCCTATAACATAGATATATTTATCTAAAAGATATAAAAGATGAAAAATCAAATGTTAGAAAAAAAAAATAAATTTATAGAATTAGATGTAAATTAAATTAATAATAATAATATATATATATATATATTTATATAAGAATTAAAAATTTTTTTGTTTTATTAAAAATCATAGTTAATAATTATTTATTTTATTTAAAAAAAATAAAAACAAGATTATATGAAATATATAAAACTAAAATAAAATATATAAAAAAATATAAATTATTTATTAAAAATCAAATAAAAAAAATAATAAAAAAAAAAAAACAAATAAAAAATAAAAAGTATAAAAGTTAAATAAATAAAAATTAAATTTAATAATTAAATTATTTATTTATAATTTGATTAAGATTGTGTTCATTTTTTAAACTATAAAGTACAGTAAAAAAAAAAAAAAAAAAATAAAGATAGATAGGTTTAGGTTATTCATCTTAATAATTAACATTTTTGTACTACCTTTGAATTCGTGATGGTTATTTATTTTTATTATAAATTAAAATTACGGGTAAAAAAAAAGAATATATATGAATATATACATATTTATATATAAAAGATCTATTTCAAATACAAATTAATAATTATTATTATTGAAAATGAATAAGAAAATAATAAATTTTAATATTTTAAAAAAAAAAAAAACTATGACATAAAATATTAATAAATGTAAATTTTATTAATATTATATAAATACAATCATAAATTTCAATGATTAGATATTTGTGTGACACTTTTTATTTCTATTTTGTATAATTTTTCTTGCTATAGAATATTTTATCCTTTGTTTTTTTTTAAATAAATAAACATAAATATTTTAAATAAAAAATAATATAAAAATTAATTGATAATAATATAATAATAATAATAATAATAATAATTACTTTTTTATAAAAATATAAAAATATTTTAGATAAAAATAAATAACTTTATATATAAATATATATGATTTTAAATAAATAAAAGAAATAAATAATTATTTTATGTTATATTTTTTATATCTTATATATTAACATCTTTTTATTATTTATTATTTTATTATTGCATTATTTTAATATATATATATATATATTTTTTTTTTTTTGTATAATATATTTATATTGTGTTTAAGAACAAATAAAAAACTAATAAAAAAAACTAATAAAGTTTCATTTTTTTTAAAAAAAAAAAATGAATTAGTATTGTTCTGTTCATTATATTGAAAAATTTCGGTCAAATTAACCAGTAAAATGTGGAGAATTTTTAAAATCAAAAAACTATATAAAAAAAAAAATAATTATTGGTAAAAAGAATATTCTATTAAATTAAAATTTTATTTTATTAATTTTTAATTTTTTTTATTTATGTTTTTTTTTTTTTTTATTTATTTTATTTTATTATTATTATTATTATCTTTTTTAAATAAAGTTATAATAAAGTTAACTTTTTTTATTAATAACTAGCAAAGTTTATACAATTATTTATTTTTTTATATATTTATTTATATTATTATTTTATTCCCAGTTAAAGAAAAAAAATTCAATTTATTAATTTGTTATCCTCATTTTAAATAAACTTATAAATATGAAAAGTTAAAAAAAAATTCTGCAATTTCAACTTATTATAGTTATATATTTTATTTTATATCAAGTGTATTTTTTTTTTTTTTACAGTTTTTTTTTTTTTTGTTTTAGTATTAAATTATTTAATACCAAAACTTATATTACAATTTACCGGTAGAATATTGTCTCAAGGCATCCCATGTTGGCATCGAAGTTCCTGGATGATTTTTACGATAGTCATCAAATTTGTCATCAAGATATTTAATTTCTTTTATTCCATTTTTACAATGGTCAGAAACCATTAGCTTTCCTAAAACTGTCTTCGACATAATACGATATAATGAACTCATCATAAATTTTTTTATTCCTCCATCATAATATTCATCTTCTTTTGGTGGCATCACTTTAATATTATTACTTTTTAAATAATTAAAACATTCATTGGTGGCTTGCATTACCATTTTTATATCATTAGAGGTGACCTTTTTTAAATCATAATCATATTTATAACAAATATAGGCATAGGGCATAATTTCAGCAATATGATACATATAATATCCATACATATCATCAATCGCTGTGATTTTATATCCTTTGGTATGGAAGGCTTCTTGAAGTAATTTTAAGTCTTCTGGATTGGCTGCTGTATGTAGGCCTCCGACTATTAATTCAGTCGTTGGTAATCGACCAACCACGGCTTTAGCGCCTTCTCTATGTCCTGCTGAATTTTGGAAACCAAATAGGACACGTTTCGATGTTTTTTGTTCTTTTATATAGGATTCACATTTTTCACATTCCCAATTATTACCGACAAGAACGATTAATTCTGTATTTAATTTAGAAAAAGTTTCTAATAATGACAATTGTTGTTGTCCTTGCATCACTGAAATAACCATATCATATTTTTCGTATAAATCCGCTTCTTTAACGACCTTTGGATGATCAATGGTCGTCTTCTTATTTTGAAGATAATGTTCTATAATTAAACCATTTTCTTTTAATTCTTCATAGGTACTTCTTGCTACAATAGTTACTTCATTTCCTGCGGTACAAAGATAATGTACCATTAATGAACCAATAGCACCAACACCATAAACTAAAATTTTCATTTTTTTTTTTTATAATAAATATATATTATTTTATTTTTAAAAAAAAAAAAAAAAATTTAATTAAAAAACAAAAAAAAAAATTTTTTTTTTTTTTTTTTTTTTATCTTTTTTATAATGTATTTTTTTTATATTATTTTAAGAAAAAATTTATTAATTTATTAATTTATTATTAATATATTTTTAAATACATTATAGTATATTATAGAAAATTTTTAATAATTATGAATATTTATTATTTATATTTAATCTAATATATATATTAATTGTTTTATTATATTTATTATTATATTATTATATTATTTTATATTTTATTAATATTTTTTTTAATTAATTATATAATTATTTATTAATTAATTTATTAATTAATTAATATTATGTTTTTTTTTTTTTTTTTTTTTTTTTTTTTTTTTTTTTACAAAAAGATAAATTATAATAATAAATATAACAAAAACATAATTAAAAAAAAAAAAAAAAAAAAAAAAAAAAAAGTTAAAATGAATAAATAACACTTTATATAAATCAGGTAAAGAAAGATAAAAAAATATATATAAAGAAAATGTAAAAAAAAGATAAAAAAATAGATATTAATATTAATTAATAGATTTATGAATAATTAATTAATTATTGGTTATTTATTTATTGAAATTGTCATATTATATTTATTTTAATAATATAAAAAATATTATTTTATTTATTTATTTTTATTTTATTTTATTTTTTTTTAATATAAATATATTTTTATTTTTGTTGTACATAATAATGATTTAAATAGGATTTATGAATAATTTACAATTATTACAACATATAATATAATAATTTTTTTTTTTATATGTTAATGAATAAAAATTATTATTTCAAATATTACAACATATAATATAATAATTTTTTTTTTTATATGTTAATGAATAAAAATTATTATTTCAAATATTACAACATATAATATAATAATTTTTTTTTTTATATGTTAATGAATAAAAATTATTATTTCAAATGATTTTTGTTTTATTTAAATGTAATATGAAATGGTATCTAATTATTTTATTATTATTATCTTTAAAAGAATATTTAACAAAAAAAAAAAAAAAATAATATTAAAAATAGGTTGTAATAATTTTAATAATATATTTAAGATATGTTTTTTTTTTTTTTTTTTTTTTTTTTTTTTTTTGTTATAAAAATATATTAATTATATATGTATATCATGATGAATATGGTACTATTTTTTTTTTTTTTTTTTTTTTTTTTTTTTTTGTTATAAAAATATATTAATTATATATGTATATCATGATGAATATGGTACTATTTTTTTTTTTTTTTTTTTTTTTAATTTTTAAATTCAATTTTTATTAAATACGGGTTCAGCCCATTTTCTCATGGTATCCCATGTTGGCATATCATTACTAGAGGTATTTTTTCGATAGTCTTCAATCTTTTCATCAATATATTTCATTTCACTTACGGCATTTTTACAATGATCTGAAACCGTCAATTCTCCTAAACTAGTTTTAGAAAGAATACGATAGATACCATGCAACATATGATACTTAAATCCACTTTCATAATAGGTGTCTTCATTTGGTGGCATGGGTTTGATATCATTGGCTTTCATATAATCAATGAATTCTTTAGAGGCTTTTAGTACCATTTTTATATCATTAGATGTGGCCTTTTTAAAGTTACAGTCATATTTATAGTTGAGATATACTAATGGCATAATTCCAGCAACATGGTACATATAAAATGCATGCATATCATCCAATTCATGGAATTTTAAATCTTTAGGATTGAATGCTTTCTTGACTAAATTTAAATCTTCTGGTTTAGGAGCAGAATGTAATCCTCCAATGTATAAGGATACTTTAGAGAAATTGGCACATACGGCTTTACCTTCTTCTCTATGACCACATGAACTTTGAAAACCAAAAAGAATACTACGTTCGGATACTTTATGTTTCTGGAGATAGGATTCACATTTTTCAGATTCAATATTATTACCGATAAGTACAATTAATTTTGTATTTAATTTTGATAAAGTATCTAATAAAGAAATTTGTTGTTGACTTTGCATAATTGAAAATACAATATCATAGTATTCGGATGGGTCAGCTTCTTTAACAACATTTGGATGGTCTACAGTAGTTTTTTTCTGTATACGATGTTCAATAACTAATCCCTTTTCTTTTAATTGTTCATAAGTACTTCTAGCAACAACAGTAACGTCATTACCAGCTTTACAAAGTAAATGTACTGTGAGAGCACCAACAGCACCAACACCATATACTAATACTTTCATATTTTTTTTTTTTGGTTGTTATTCTTATTTTTAAAATACTATCAAAAATTAGAATTTTTTTTTTAAATTTTAAATGGTTTTGAGTTTTAAATTCAATACTTAATTGCAATAAAATTAATAGAAATTACACTTGAAATTTCAAAATTTAAATTTTTTTATTAAACAATTTATATTTATATTTATATTTTTATTTTAATATATTTATTATTTTATTTTATTTCTTAATTTATTAAATAAAATTTATTATTTTATTTTATTTCTTAATTTATTAAATAAAATTTATTATTTTATTTTATTTCTTAATTTATTAAATAAAATTTATTATTTTATTTTATTTCTTAATTTATTAAATAAAATTTATTATTTTTAATTAGTATTATTATTATGTTTAGTTTTACCGTAGTTTTTTTTATTTTTTTACTATATTTTATTTTAATTTTTTTTCTTTTTTCAAAAAAATTAAAAAAGTAATAATTTATTTAATACATTTTCGATATATATATAGAAATTAATTTTTTTTTTTTTCTTTCTTTCTTTCTTTCTTTCTTTCTTTTTTAAACAATTTAATTTATTTGGATAATGTAAAATATTAAATAATAATAATTAATAAAATAGTTAAATAAAATATTATTATTATTATTATATATATTATTATTATATAAACTATTATTATTATATTATTATTATATATATTATTATTATTATATAACTATTATTATTATATTATTATTATTATATTATTATATATTTTAATATTTTTTTTTTATATATTAAAATTTTTTTTTTCTTTTTTTTTTTAATTAAAAATTTCAATTATTTTTTAATTTTTATTATAAAATAAAGTTTTTATTTTATTCTATTAATTATAGAATAATCATTAATCTTTTCAAAAATACTTTAAAAAATTATTCATTCGATAAATTCTATAAAAGGAATTTCCCATCAATCATTTTATTACCTTAAATTAAAAATAATAAATTAAAATTATTGTTAATAGTTGGTGTTAAAATTTTTTTTTTATTTTTTTGTTTGAAATTAAAAATGAAATTGAAATTGAAAATTGACATCCATAAAGATTTGAATTATATTTCAATTTTTTTTTTTTTTTTATTTTATATTTTAGTTTTTGATATATTAATTAATTTATTATTATCATATTATTATATTATTATCTATTAATAAATATTATATAAAAATAATTATTATTAACTATTATTATAAATTATTATTATAAATTATTATTATTATTATTATTTCTTATTTCTTATTATTATTATTATATATTATTATTGATTATTATTATATTTATAATAATTATTATTATAATTATTATAAATATTATTTATTATTTATTATTAATTATTATTATTATTTATTATTATTATAATTATTATAAATATTATTTATTATTTTTTATTATAATTATTATTTACTATTATTATTATATAGTATTATTATTATTATTAGTTATTATTATTATTAGTTATTATTATTATTAGTTATTATTATTATTATTATTATTATTATTATTTTATATTATTATTTCTTATTTCTTATTTTTTATTATTATTATTATTAATTAATTATTATTATTATTATAAGCTATTATTATTTATTATTTATTATTATTATTATTGACTACTAACTATTATCTGCTATCATTATTATTATTCAATAATAGTATTATTCTTATTTTTATTAAATATTATTAATTATTAATTATTTATTATTATCTTAATAAATATGATAAAATGTATAATTTATATAATAATTTATTATTATTTACTAATTAAATAATAATAAATATCTTTGTTGTTATTATTATTATTATTATTCATTGACGGCAAATGTTGTTAAAGAGTGTGTCAATAAATTATAAAATAATTTATTTTTTTAATATAACATTAATTGGAAACATTTTTTTTTTTTTAACGGTAATTTTCTACTTTTTTATTTTTTTATTTTTATTTTTATTTTTTTTTGGTTTTCTATTCAATTAAATTAAATTAAAAAAAATTATTTTAATAAAAAATTATTCTTTTAATTTAAACTGGAAAAAAAAAAAATTTATAATAATTAATGATAATTATAATAGTAATAATGATATAAAACGTAAATAAAAACTTTAATTATTAATAAATTATTTTATTAAATATTACATAAAAATAAATTAATAAATCATTTGCAAATTCGTGACATAAATAAAACGTGATCGAAAATAACGTGATAAAATTAAAATTATGTAAAGACATAAAATTATGCAAGAGCATAAAAATTAATGTAAACATAAAATTTATTACATAAATTTTATGAGTGTGTGTCATTTCGCAAAAGTTCATTTCGCAAAATTTTAATAAATAGATAAATAAATAATAAAAAAATAAAAAAAAAAGAATTATAAAATATAAAATATATAAAAAAAAAATATAAAATAAAAATAAAAAATAAAAAATAAAAAATAAAAGTATAAAATATAAAATAAAAAAAAATAAAAAATATAAAAAATATAAAAAATATAAAATTAAAAAAAAAAATATAAAGTAAAAAATAAAAAAAAATATAAATTAAAAAATAAAAAAAAATAAAAAATAAAAAATAAAAAAAAATAAAAAAAAAAATAAAAAAAAATATAAAATAAAAAATAAAAATATAAAATATAAAATATAAAATAAAAAAAATAGATACCACCTAAAATAATCCTAACTTTGTGCTACTTTTAACACCCTTTTTTTTATGATGTCCTCATCTTTTTTTTTTTTTTTTTTTTTTTTTTTTTTTTTTTTTTACTGAATTATTTATAAATATTTCTTTTATTAAAATACTGCGCAAGGACTTAAAAGGTGTAAAATAATCAATTAATTATTTAGATATTATTTTTTAATCTTTATAATAATTATTTTTTAATTATTTTTTAATTTTAATAGTTATATTTTAAATAATTATCCTTTACATCTTTTAAATTATTAATACTTATTTATATATATATATAAAATTATTATTAATTATATATTATAGAACATTTAAAATGTATGATAAAATACTTTATTTTTTTAAATTATTAATACTTATTTATATATATATATATATAAAATTATTATTAATTATATATTATAGAACATTTAAAATGTATGATAAAATACTTTATTTTTTTAATTCTAAATGAATATTTAAATGTATATTTATTATATATATGTATATATTTTCTTTTTTTTAAAAAATTTAATTTTAAATTTATTTATTTATTATAGTTTTATTTATTTATTTTTTATTTATTTAGTTATTTATTTAAATTAAATATATATATATTATTTATTTGTTTTATTATTAATTTATTTATTTATTAACTCTAAAAAAAATTTCATTTCGGAAAATTTACATAAAAAGTTTCATTTCGAAAAATTTCATTTCGGAAAAGTGTCATTTCGCAAAATTTTTAATAAATAAATAAATTAATAATAAAATAAATAAATAATATATATAATTTAAATAAATAACTAAATAAATAAAAATAAATATATAAAACTATAATAAATAAATAAATTTTAAAATTTTTTTAAAAAAAAATATATATATATATTTTATTATATGTTTTAAACGTTTTATAATTTTTTAAAATATATATAAGAATTTTATATATATATAAAAAATAAGTATTAATAATTTAAAAGATGTAAAGGATAATAATTTAAAATATAATTGTTGAATTTAAAATATAATTACTAAAAAAAATATTAAAAAATAATATATAAATAATTAATTGATCATTTTACACCTTTTAAGTCCTTGCGCAGTATTTTAAAAATCTTAAATTGCTAAATAAATTTTTTTAATAAAAGAAATATTTATAAATAATCCAGTAAAAAAAAATAAAATAAAAAAAAAAAAATTATTTATTTGAAAAACACAATATACAAATAATTATTAAATAATTAACAATAAAAAGAAAAAAACTAAATGGTTTTTGATAAAACTTTATTATATTGATTATTATTTTAAAAGTTTTAATTTTCAATTAAAAATTGATTTAATTTAAATAAAAATATAAAAATATTTTATTTTATTGTGTATTTAATGTTAAATATTAGTATTTTAATAAAATAAAAAATATATTTTTATATTTTTAATAATATTGATAAAATAAATTGATATTGATATTAATATTAATAATAGTATATAAAAATAAAATATAAAATATTGATATTGATATTGATATTAATAATAGTATTATAATAATAAAATATAAAATATTGATATTGATATTAATAATAGTATTATAATAATAAAATATAAAATATTAATAGTGATATTGATATTAATAAGAGTATTATAATAATAAAATATAAAATATTGATATTAATATTTAACTAAAAAAATTGAGAATTTGTTTTATTTAATTCTTTAGTTATAATTTAATTATTAAAAACAACTAAAATTAATAATTAAAGATATAGGTTTAATTATAATTTTACTTTATAAAAGGTTAGAAAAATAATTTTAATTCTAATTTAATTAATTTTATTATTTAAATTAATTAAACATTCAAACCATAATCCAGCAATATGGCTTCTATTTCTTTCATTACTAATTAAAAATGATTCCATTTTCTTGTAACTTTCAATAATATTTTTTATTTTATTAGTTTTTGTTAATGTTTTTCTCTTTTGTTTGTTCCATACGCCAAGCATTCTTCTTTCGTAGGTATCTGGATATAAAGATACATCATTATTTAATGTATATATTAGTCTAAAATAAGTTGTTTTTTTTTGAAAATAAGCCACTTAAATAATTATTAAAGGATTCAGAGGCATTATTTGTTATATGTTCAATATTATTATAATAATTCCAATTTTCAATATTATAAAGAATTAAATATGTTTTTCTAAAATATTCCAAAAATATTAAAAATTGGTTATAATTTTTTTTAATGCATGATTTTTTAATTTTATGAAAAATATCTAATATATAATTTGGATTTATAAAAGGTAAATTTAATATAGCGTTATAATAAACATATAAATCTCTGTTTTGATTTACTTCATTATAGCATATTTTATTTTTATGAAGTCATAATGATCGTTTGTAATGCCAAATACAATATCTAATATTTATATCTGGGAATACAATTATTGCGGCATTAAATATGGCTCTTTCAAAGTCACAATGAAGATTTTTTGGAGAAAACCCATTATCTTTTGTAATATCACAATTACTTTTTAGTACTTCAAATATTGTTTTATAGGTTTCTTGCTCTTTATTTCTTAATATAGAAAAAGAAGTGGTATAAAACTCATTTAATTCCGGAACAAAATTTCTTGTAATGAAAACGTGATAACTGAAATCAGGTGCTACATAAAAAGTGCCATCCACAAAAAGATCATAACAATATTTTTTAAATAAAAATGCTTGAAATGGAGACTGAAAAATTATGACATTTTGATTTTTGAATATCATAAAATTTTCATTTTGTTTTGTAATATATAAATAATGTTTTTCTGGAATTTCCTCAAAACTTGATATGTTGGGAGGAAGTTGTTTATTTATATCTCTTATTATTTGTGATTTTATAGATTTAAATTCAGGACATATAAAACCAATATCTTGTGAAATTTGGTTAAATACTCTTTTTGGTTTTATATTGAAAGGAATTGAACTTTTTTTAATTTCTTTTTTAATTCTATATTTTGTTAATGATAGAGCGGCATTAAATTCTTGTTCGAAATGATTATGAACACCATCATATTTTAAAATTTCTTTTTCATCATTAAAAATAATGTAAGATTTACATTTATTTAAAGTTTTATATTCGGTACATCTATATACCTTTGATTTATTCTTTTTAGTGTATGAATAATTATATTTATATTTTTTATTAATAATTATTTGTTCTTTTCCTCTATTAGTTTCACTAATATCTATTTTTAGTTCTTCCAGTTTGTTAAATATTTTTAATTAATTTTCAATTATTCAATCTTATTCAATATATTTAATTATATAAATTTTAAATAAAATTGAGCTTATTTTTTATTTATAGTAATTTTTTTTTTAATATATTGTTACATAAAAATCCTTTTTAAAATTATTTTATTTTTTTTTATTTTATTATTTATTTATCTATTTATTAAAATTTTGCGAAATGAAATTTTTCGAAATAACACAAAAAATTTTGCGAAATGCCACACACTCATAAAATTTATTACATAAATTTTATGTTTACATTAATTTTTATGCTCTTGCATAATTTTATGCTTTTACATATTTTTAATTTTATCACGTTATTTTCGATCACGTTTTATTTATGTCACGAATTTGCAAATAATTTATTAATTTATTTTTATGTAATTATTAATAAAATAATTTATTAATAATTAAAGTTTTTATTTACGTTTTATATCAATTATTATTATGATAAAGTACGAAGTTCAGGTTCGGTTCTTTTAAGGTTTATTCTTTATTTGGGGGATATAATTTATATGTTTTATAAAAATAATTTTATTTAAATTTTATTTATTTAGAAGAATTACATTTACTTACCATTATTAAAAATGTAAACTAACATTTATTCTTAAAATTAATATTTATTTTCATATTCTGATCTCAAGAATTACACTAATCTACTATTTCTTATTCTTGGACAAAGAAATAAAACTATTTCTAAATATTTTTCTCTTTTATAATTATTTACAATAATAAAGTTTTCCTATATTAAAGTATAAATATTAATTTACTTTCATTAATGTTTAAATTAAATAATAAAAATATATAATTAATTTCTAATAAGAAATACAATAAAAACTAGATTAATACATAAATTTATGCTTTTACTACATTTCTTAATTAACATAAATTTATTATTAATTAGATTTATTTCTATTTCATATCAATTATTATTAATTATTATTATTGATATGATTATTATTATTATTATTATTATTTTTTAATATGATTCTTATTTATTTATTTATTGACTCTAACATTAAATTAAAAGGTCAACAAATCAATTTATTCTTTAATTTTATATTGTATTTATATTACTATAGATAATTAAAAGTAGATTAATGGTATTGAAAATGAAACATTTAAAAAAAAAAAATATAATTTATTATTAAAATATAATACACCATATAATATTTTCTGTGTAAATTAATAAATATAAAAAAAAATATATCAAATAATTTATGGAGTGAAACATTTTATTAATAACTAATATATTTTTTATTTATTTATTAATTAACATAAAAAAAAAGAAACGATAAAATAAATGCAATAGATTATATTTTTTCAGTTTTTAATCTTTTTATATTAATTCTTATTTATTATTTTAAAATAAAAATAAATAGAAATAAAATTTATTAAATACAAAATTAAATAGAAATACAATTTATCGAATAAAAAAAATAATTATATTTTTATAACAATGAAAAAGTTTATTTATAATTAATTTAAAAAAAAAGTATTATATTTATAAGGAACATTAATATAAATATCAATTTTATTAATACAAATAAAGGAAAATAAAAACAATATTTCAGGAAATTTTTAATTAAATTATTAATTTAATTTTATATGAAAAAAGAAAATGATAATAAATAAAGTTCAAAATTAATTATTAAGATACTTGAAAAATTTTCCATTATTATATATTAAAGTTTTATTTTTATGTGAGTAATTTTCAACTTTATTTATTTTATTTTTTTTATTATATTAAAAAAAAACATATATAAATATGAGTATTTTCTTTAAAAAATTAAAAAAAAAAAAAAAAAAATTATATATATATATATATAGATAATAAAAAAATAATAAAAAAATAAAAAAAAATAAAAAAAAAAATAAAATGAAAAACTTTTTATTATTAACAATTTGTTTAACTTTATTTTCAAAGTTATCCTATTCTTTAGGCATCGTTAAAAGATGTGGTGATAAGTTTATTCTTGATAACAAGACTTTCTACTTTACAGGAAGTAACACTTATTATTTACATTATAAGGATATAGAATATGGTACTCCAAAAGTTTTTGAAGTTGCTAAAAAACATAATTTTAATGTTATAAGAACTTGGGCCTTCATGGATGAAGCTTATATTCAAGATAATGTTTACTATACTTCTTTCAACAATGTCACTCGTGAAATTGAAGTCAATAATGCTGAAAATGGTCTTCAACGTCTTGATAGAGTTATCGCCTTAGCTGAAAAGAATGGTATTCGTTTAATTTTAACTTTAACCAATAATTGGGCTGACTTTGGTGGTATGGAACAATGGGTCAGAGATTTTGGCTACACCGAACACTACCAATTCTATACTGAACCAGAAATTAAAAAATCCTACAAAAAATACATTAAAACTCTCATTAATCGTACTAACACCGTTACCGGCAAAAAATACAGAGATGATGGTACTATTTTCGCCTGGGAATTAGCTAATGAACCAAGATGCTTAGGTACTAATATGGGTAATAACGAAAAGTGTACTACTGAAGTGATTACCTCTTGGATGGATGAAATGTCTACTTACATTAAGAAACATGATAAAAACCATATGGTTTCTACTGGTGAAGAAGGTTTCGGTTTAGCTGGTGTTGATAGTGAAAATGGTATCTATGGTTTTAGTGATGGTAATGATTTTGTTGCTAATGCTGCTCTTAAAAATATTGATTTCGCTACCATTCATCTTTACAGTACCTACTGGGGATTCAAAGATTTTGTTAAGGAAGGTGTTCAATACATTGAAGAACATGCTAAGGTCATCAAGAAAAAATTAAATAAACCAATTATTATGGAAGAATTTGGTCTTCCATCCGATAAGCGTGATGAAGTTTACCCAGCCTACATGCAAAGTATGGTGGATAATGATTACAATGGTATTATGTATTGGATGCTTGCTCATGAAGAATATCCAGATTATGATGGTTTCACCTTATATGATAAGGATATTTCCGTTTATATTGATGAATACACTAAACTTCAAAAGCAAAAAAGTGGTAAAACTGTTATTTGCAAAAAGAAGTGCAAAGCTAATTAAAGAAGTTAGTTGATCTACTTTAACAACAAAAAATAATAACAAAACCCTTATATTAAAATTTTTAAAATAATTAAATTTTTTTTTAAAAAAAAATTGGGTTTTAATAATAGAATAGAATAATAATTCATATAAAAATAAAAAAAATAAAAATAGAAAAAAACATAAAAAAATATTTATAAAATATAAATTATTTAAAAAAAAAAAAAACATAAAAAAATATTTATAAAATATAAATTATTTAAAAAAAAAAAAAAAGAAAAAAATATTTATAAAATATAAATTATTAAAAAAAAAAAAGAAAAACAAAAAATAAATATAGGATCTAAATAAAAAAAAAATAAGAAAATTTAATTAATTACTTAGATAATAATGAAAAAATAAATGTTATTATTGTAGTAAAAATTAATTAAAAAAAAAAAAAAAAGAGTTTTTTGTATTATTAATTTAAATATTAATAAATAAAATCAAAATTTATTTTAAAGTTAATATTTACAAATTTTTTATCCCTATTTTTTATTTTTTTTTTTTTTTATTTTAAATTGAAATAATTTATATATATATTAGTTACACAAGAATAAAAGTTAAAAAATAAAATAAAATAAAAAAAAAATTATATAATATAATATTTTTTTCATGAGGTTAAAATTTTTAACAAAAGCTAAATTATATATATTTAAAAAAATTGTTTCAAGTTATTCAATTGAAAATTATGTTATGTTTCTATCCATTTAAAGTAATAAATATTTATAAAAAGGAATAAATATTATGAATGAAAACAATTATGACTTATTTAAATAAAGAATTTAAAAATTATTTAAATAAAAATATAGCTACTTATATTTATTAAATAAAAAAAAATTTCAAAAATTTAAAAAGATCATTACTTTCTATTAACTCTCAGAAACAAACCTCCCTTAATGATCAGGAAATTCTATTGGGAAAATGTTTTGTTCACTAATGTACCAGCGATCAAATCTATTAATTATAAAAAATACAAATTTGGCTTTAAAAAACAAATTCAAAAGTTAACTTTTAAATTCCCTCAGTTCTCTTTTGGTTTCTTCTGGATTGGACGTATCAAATGTGGATTTAAATTTGATGTGAAAATATATATTAAACGTAAAATTGTTATGGCTGAATGCCCGACATGTTGCCCCAGTTGTGGTTCAAGTATACCTAGTTTTACCCACTGGGTTCTTACTTGCCCTAAATTCGATGAATTTAGACAACAATTTATTCCCTTAGTAGATGATTTCTTTATTAATTTTTCTCTTATTTCAATCTAAAAATCGTTGAATCTTTCCGACGATTCAGAGAAAGATTTTGAAGACAATATTAATTTTTTGGTACTATGTTTCCTTCTTGGTGGAAACATGGTATTTGATATCTTAACAATAAACTCGGGGGAGAGAAGGCGTTTTATTAATAATGTTTTTCAAACACCTTCGAATGAGTCTTCTCTTCCGTATCCTTGTTTTGTGGGACTTGCGGAATTCCTTACTAATGTTATGCCGATCGTTACGAGTGATTTTTTTTGACTGATCGATCAGTATACCATTAGACCTACCGTTACCATGAGCGTCGACGTCGTACCGATAAGGCACAGAAGAAATTCTGATACGAATCGATTGATAGACCTAATCATAGTGGAGTTATCATCGAAGAATGGGAAGAGTTAGAGGCCCTTTCGTCCTCCCTCATAACATAGTTTTCTAATATTAATATAGTTTTCATGTTTTTTTTTTATTATCATGTAATTTGTATTAAATATTATTAAATAAAGTTATTCCTAGTCTAAAAAAAAAAAATTACTTTCTATTAATATATATATTATTTTTTTTATAGAGTATTTATTGTAAAGTAATACAAAAAGAAAAAGTTAAAAATTTTATTATATAACTGTCATTTTTAACAATATAACAATATATTTCATATAATATATATTTATTAAATAAAATCCATACAAACTAGTTAATTTTTATATTAAATTTTAATTATCATAAATTTAAATATATCATAATTATTATGTAAAAAAAAATGTTATGAAATTAAAAAACTAAATTATCATATATCTATATCATTGTTATACATTTATACATTTATTAAAATTAATTTTTCTTTTTTTTTTTTTTTTTATTTCATTAAAAATCTATTATTTCAAATAAATAATTTTTAATATATGGTATAAAATTATTCATATTATTTATTTTTTTTTTAATTATTTTTAATGTTAAAAAAAAAAAAAAATTTTTTTAATGCTACATTTTTTTTTTAATATAGAAATAAATTTATAAAATTTTGAGATTTATGATAGTTTTTTAAGTAATTGATTTTTTTAAAATTTAAATAAAATTTTAAAATTACTAAATATTTTCATGGTGATGATATTAGATTAAAAAAATTATTAAAATTTTTAATTAAAAAAAGCCAATCAATAGTTATATTCATAAACTTTATATTTAATTTTTTATTTGAAAAATTTTTTATTTTAAAATTCAATATAATACTTTTTATTTTGTAATAATATATCAATAACAAAATGGATAAAGTTAATATTTCATTTTATATGTATATATATTTAGGAAAATAATAATGCCATTAATATTGAAATATGATGATAAAAAGTATTAAAAATTATATAATATAAAATTAAATGGAATTAAAATCAAAATATGATTTAATCCAATTTAATATTAATTGTATTATGAAATTACGAAATGTGTAATCCATTAATGTAATCCTTATTAATATAATATAATAATTACATTACCTAATTAATAAATCTATAATAATAGTATGATAGTCTTTTAAATGCTTTTATCATTTTTTTTTTAATTTTAATAAAAATAATATGTATAAAATCCAAGATAATTCAAAATTAATATTCAATGAAATCAATGAAATCTCTTATTGATAATTTTACAATTTAAAATTCCTTTTAAAAATAATGATAAATCGATATACGTTCGTTTATCTACATTATTTTCAAATACTAAAGTTAATTAACTGATTTTTATAAATACTTATTTTTTTTTTTTATTTCTTAATAATTTATTTATAAAAAAAAATAATCATTCAATATTAAAGAACGGAAGAGGTGGAAATAACAATAAGAACAGAGGAAAAAATCAAAATCAAGATCGTCCAAAGGTATTTTTATATTACACATCAATAAATAATTTTATTAAAAACTACAACAGAAAATGAATTTATTAATAATATTTTACTATTATTCATTAATTTTAATAAAAGACCAAAGAAAATATTTTAGATTTATCAAGATATATAGACAAAAGAGTTAGAGTTAAATTTAATGGAAAACGTGAAGGTATAAATAAAAATTATATTATTTTTTTTTTTTCCTTTATTTAATGTATGTTCTTATTTATAAATACATTTATTAAAAAAATATTATATTTTATATAAATTATTTTTTTTTTAATTAATATAAAAAAATATAAATAGTTACAGGAATTTTAAAGGGATTTGATCAATTATTAAATATTGTATTAGATAATACTAAAGAGTTCTTAAGAGGTAATAAAATATAATTTATTAAATAATACATATTTATACCATAAAACTTAAAAATTTTAAATGAAATTAAATAAATTATTAAATAAAACTTTTTTTTTCTTTATTTTTAATAATAATGTTTTAATTTTAATAATGGTAAATTAAAATTTTTAAAATTTATAAATTATTTTCAATATGAAATTTTCATTGTATAAAAAGATGAAGAATTAAATATAACTGATGAAACTAGAGATCTTGGTTTAGTAGTATTAAGAGGCACTGCTATCATGACAGTTTCACCTGATGAATTAGTTGAAATTAGTAATCCATTTGTTAAATAAGCATACAACAGTTCAATACCATTATGACATAAAATATAAAATAATAAATCTTTTTTAAAAAGTCTATAAAGATTTTTAATTTGAAAAAAAGTATAATGAATTAATATTCATTAATAACATTTCAATTCTAATTTTTATTTCAATTATTAAAAAAAAAAAAAAAAAAAAAAAAAAAAAAAATCAATTAATCAATTAATTATTTTTTATATTAACATCTGGAACATTTAAACTATAATTTATTATTTTTGATAATTAAAAAAAATATATATATATATTATAATATTGTAATTAAATTTGAAAAAGTTTAATTATGGATATTTTAATTATGTTAATATATGTATCATCAATTTTTTTTTTTTTTTTTTTATTAAGCAAATAAATATTTAAAGCAAATAATAACTATAATAAAATAAAATAAATAAATAAAATAAATAAATAAAAAAAATAAAAAAAAAAAATATATATATATATATCCATACATAAATAATTAAGGAAAAAAAAGAATAATATGGTTTAGTATAATTCTGAATATGAAGTTATCTTTTTTTTTTTTTTTTTTTTTTTTTAAAAAAAAAAAAAATTATTATAATGATTATATCTATACTGTTAATGGAATGAATATATTTTTTATAAAAATAAATATGAATGATGATGGTTATTAATTAGTATTCATTAATTATTATAATTATTATAATTATAAATTAATAAAAAAAATTTTTTTTTATTTATTAATATATATATTTTATAATTTTATTTTATTTTATTTTATTTATTTTATGAATTACATATCTTTAATTTATAATATTTAAACCTCTTCTATTTTTCATTTATTTTTTTTTTTTTTAAACTAATATTTTTATTTAATAGAAATACATTTTTTTTTATAAAAAAAATATTATTATTAAAAATAATTATTAAAATAAATTAAACAAATTTAATAAAAAAAAAAAAAAAAAAAAAAAAAAAAAAGAAATGAAATATAATATAAAATAATATATTGAAATTATATAATATAGAATTTATGATTTGATCATCAAATAGGCCATCATCGATAGATTCTTCTCTATCCTTTGGCTTTTGTTTTTCCTTAATCAATTGGTTATTTGGTGTATTTATTTGATTTCTTTGTTCAATGATAGCATCATTACAGGCATTGTAGGCAGCAATTAAATTTGCTTTACTTATTGGTTCTTTAGCCTCATATGCCTATGAACTTTTGAAAAATTATGCCAATAATATTAAAATTGGTGTTGCTGCCAACACCATGAAGTTCAATAATGCTTCTTATAATGAAGCTTTAAAGGCTTTTAACTATATGGATGCTGAAAATGGTTGTAAATTAGCTAGTATTCAACCAAGAAAAGGGGTTTACAATTTTAATGATTGTGATGATCATTATAATAGAGCTAAGCAATTAGGTATGGTCTTCAGAGGTCATTGCCTTATTTGGTACTCTGATCAACCAGATTGGTTTAAGTATGCTGACGCTAATACCTTAAAAAATTCTATTGTGGATCACATTACTAAAACTTTACAACATTATAATGGTAAAGCTGATGGCTGGGATGTTGTAAATGAAGCTATTGATGATGGTTCTAGTTCTAATGGTTGGAGAATGCGCAATTCTTTCCTTTACCAAAAGGTTCCAAATTTTATTGATCTTGCCTAGAAAAGTTTCTCCTTCTACTAAACTCTTTTACAATGATTACAATACCAAAGGTATTTGGGCAAAATCTAAAGCGGTTTACAACTTCGTTGCCGATTTAAAGAAACGTAACATTCTAATTGGTGGTGTTGGTCTTCAATATCATGTTAGTGTTAAAAATCAACCAGCCTTTGGTAAAATCAATAACTTAATTGACCGTTATTGTAAATTAGGTATTGAAGTTCATATTACTGAATTAGATGTCAGTTGTGAAGGTGCCTGTGGTGCTAGTAATGAACAACAACAACAAGCTACTATCTTTACTAATGCTTTAAAGCTTGTCTTAACAATTCTTGTTGTAAGGCTTTCCTTGTTTGGGGTGTCAGTGATAATGATAGTTGGTTAGGTACTGGAAAGAGAGGTGTTCTTTTCGATGGTAACTATCAACCAAAGGCACAATATACTGCTTTATTAAATGTCTTAAATGGGGGAAACGGAAATAACAATAACAATAATAACAACAATAACAATAACAATAACAATGATAACAATAACAATGGTAACAATAACAATGGTAACAATGCTGATGCTGGTTGTGCTGCCATGCATGCTCAATGTTGTGAAGAAAACTTCAACGGTCCAAAATGTTGTCAAAGTGGTTCTTGCAAAGCTCTTAATCAATGGTATTCTCAATGTCTTTAAGAAATTCAATATTTTATAAATAATTTTTTCAATTTTTATTTATTTTTTTTTTTTTAAAAAAAAAAAAAATCTTATATATCATTTATTTTGATAATAAATTGGTATAAGAAAAATAAAATAATTCTCAAATGTGTAAGTTTCTATTTCGATAAAGAAATTACATTTTTATATGAAGAATTAAACTATATTTAGGTCACTAAATATAATAATGATTAAAAAAAATTATTAATAGTTCACTTTTAATATTGTAAATATTATTAGTTATAGTAAAAAATATAAAAATTATATATTAGCCAAAATAAAAAATTTAAATTGCAATTTATAAAAAATTAAAAAAAAAAAAAAAAAAAAAAAAAAAGTAATAAAATATTTATATAAAATAATTTTTTATTACAAAAATTGAAACATGTATTAAAAAACTAACAATAAAAAAATGATGTAAATTAAAAAAAAATTGAACCAAAGTACCAAAGTATTTATGCTTAATAGTTAAAATAAAACTTATTTTTAATTTTCTGTTCTTTTTTAAAATAATTTTTAAATATTATATAAATTATAATTATAGTTTAAAATTTATAAATAATATATATATATTATTAAATATTATTAAATATTATATTACTAAATATGGTAAAATTCCCCTATTATTTATTAAAAATAATATATGATTTGATTGTGTAACCAAAAAAAAAAAAACATAGACTTGCACATATGGGTACCCATCTCCCATATGGCCATACAGTTATTAATTAACTGTAAGGTGATGAGTTATTGGCATACTGTATCAGCTTCGCCGCTCTCAATCGTCGTTACACACTGCCCGGAGATGCATTCCTAACGTTCCTTCATATATCTCTAATGACCACGAGCATCAGAACGGAACCATTAACTCCTCCCTAGTGGGTGTAATCATTGGCGATTGGAAATTTTACAATCATCAAGGTCTATGCTTCAATTCAAAGCGTAGTATCAGGGTTGGGTGAAATAATCATCTGAGGGAAAGCCTTATGAACATCACGTGTGGTCTCATGATATCCCAGGATAGAAACCTCATCCGATTATTTGGTGCCATGCCGAGGATTCGAACCCCGCCCTCTACAGTGACCTGTATCGTCCTAACCGACTGGACCAACATGGCTGATTGTGTAACCAGTTCATGAGTTTTTAATTTTTTTTTTTATTTTTTAATTATAATTTAAAAAATTGATGATGAAATAATTTTTTTATAAATTTCGCAATTTTTAAAAAAATTAATTAAATGTTAAAATTTGACACATATTATTTTAATTAAAATTATATTAACAATTCAAAATTATATGTAAAAAAAAAAAAAAATATAAAATTTTTTAAAAATAATTATTTATTAATTTCTTTCTTTCTTTTTTTTTCATAAAAGAGTAAATTTTTTAATTAAGCATTAAATAATCATATAACAAAAATTCAAAGAAAAAACAAGAAAAAAATAAGAAAATGACATTAAGGTATTTTATTACATTAGTTTTTTTATTTATTTTATTCATTTCTGTCAATGGATTTTCATTTTTTAATAAGAAGAAAACTTCAGATGAAAAAAATTACGAAAGAGAACAAGTGTCAGATCTTCCAAAAACTGAAGTCAAATATAATAATTTGTATTTGGTGTCAAAAAAGTATGAAGAATTTCTCAGTGAAAATTATGGTATTCAACAGGAAAATATTAATCATGATGTACTTTCAGGTAATAAACTCTTAATATAAAATATTATTTAATAATAATAATAATAATAATAATAATAATAATAATAATAATAATAATAATAATAATAATAATAAAATTATATTAGAATTTCTAATTCTATCATCATATATAAATAAATTTATATTAATATTAAATATTATAAAAATAAAATTAAAAAAAAAAAAAAAGATTTTTAATATTGCTATTAATCCAAGCAATATTGATGCCGAATATGTTAATATTTATAATCGAGCTATGAATTCATTCAATAAATATACTTCAAAAGAAGACTGCTTTCAAAATTCTATTAAAACTCTTAAATATGGTTGTCTTGATATGGAATTGGATGATAATAAAAAGATGGAATGTAAATATATAAATAATATATATGAATATTTAAAATAGTATTAATTTTAGATATATTTTAATATCTATTAATTTATGGTTTAATTTATTATAGATGCGGTTGAATTAACTCTTTGTGAGTTAATCTCAGCTAATATTTCTATTCCTACTGAATGTCAAAAATAAAATAAAAATAAAAATATGGCCAAATCTGTAGAGTATGTTTTATTATAATATATATAAATATTATATTTTTTTTTCCATTTTGAAATATTCAACTAAATCTAAATATATTTATTTACCAATGATAGAACAATTTCGAGATATAATCAGTTATGGACGTCTTATAGTGGTTATTTTAAAGATGTTGGTAAGTAATTATCTTTATATGAGCCATTTAATATTAATATTGTCTATTTTAATATATATAATTAATATTTTTAATAAAAAAAAAATTTTTTTTTAACAAAAAAAAAAAAAAAGTAAATATGTGTTATGCTATTCGATATCCTTTGGAAAGAAATTTGTTACAAAATATACATAGAAATATTACAAAGTATCAATTTAATAATATGCATTTTATTGCATCTCTTTATAAGAGAGAATTTTTAAAAATAATTGAACTCTCTGAAGATTATGAAGAACAATAATAACTATTTATTTTCTTAAATATTATTTAATTTTATAATATAATACTAATCATTATTACTTTATAATAGTCATTAAGTTTTAATTTTATAAATATATTTTTATATTTTCATATTTTTAAATCCAATTATTATGAAATAGAAAAAAAAATCATATAAATACATTAAATGCTATTAATTTTATGAAAAAAAATGAATTCGAATATGGAATCTTTAAATATTTCATATGATAATTTAATTAATAAACAAAATAATCTTGAAGAAAATACTGAAAGTTATTTCATTCTATTAATAATTCGAAAAAGGTTATTCCTATTTATATTTTTTTCTTTATTATTTACTTTTAGCAAAAATTATTTATATAAAAATTTTTAATTAATAAATATACTTAAATTAACTATATATTGAATATTGACAAAAAAAAATTTTTTTTTTTAATTCCTTTATTACATTAGGAATGGAATGAATTTTCAGGAACATTCACCTTTAAATTGGAAAATATTATTCAATTAATGAAGGTATTTATAAATATTTATACAATAACCATTTCTATAATATTTTTATTTTTTATTAAAATTCAAATTTATTTTTATATAATACTATTCATAGGAATATGAATTACTATGGAATAAAAATATTACAAATATTTCGAAAGTAAGTTTTTAAAGGAAAATTAAATATTTCATAGATTGAGAAAATATATTAATAAATTATGAATTTATTCATGCGTAGTGCTTATTTAATAGAATTTAGATGGTATTAAAACAAAATTCCAAATAGTTCCTATGCTACTAATTATTTTCCTTATGGATCAACTTCTTTCTATTTTAACTATCATATATCATTTAAAAGAAATATATACTAACATCAATATTATTTTCCTATTTTTTTATAAATATACATATGTTTTATACTATCACTATTCACTTATTATAAACTAAATCTTTTAAAAACTGTATAACAAAATTAATATAACAAATATATTACATTTATTAATTATATGTAATTTTTAATGTTTTTTATTTTGTTTTTAAAAATTATTAATAATACTATTTACTCTTTTTTTTTTTTTTATTTCTTTTCTTTTTTATAATTAAAATTAGCATTTATTAAATTTATTTCAATTAAAATTTTATAAATTCTAAAATTTATTCGAATTCTATAAAAAAAATATTTTTTTTTATTTAAAAAAAAAGAATATATAATAAAAAAAAAATTTATTTTTATATATAAAATAAATATTGGTGAGACAAAGACGACTGATTTACTATTTTAAATCTATTCTTTGTATTAATTTATTAATGATAATAGGTTATGTAAATTTTATAAATACAAACTCTGTATTTATTTTTTTTTTTTATAATTTTAAAAATCTGATTGATAAAAACTTTTTTTTTTTAATTAAAAATTTGAAGCTATTTCCACCTTAAAAAATTTTTTAAAATTAAAATTTCAATATTTTATCTAAATCGTTAATATAAATAATTTTTATTCTAATTAATAACACATATATATCATTGAATTTTTATATATTTAATATTATTGTAATTAATTATGATTGATTATGTGTTGCTAAAAAATTATCTTTGTCAATCTTTTTAGAACTTTCGTTAAAAAGATTGTTATTTAATTATACTTAATTTAGAATAAATTATATTATTTAAAATTATTAATAAAAAAAAAGAAAAAAGAGTTTTTTAAATTGTTACACAAGTATTGAATATTATAAAGAATTTTCTAAAAAAAAATTTTTCCTGATATTACACATATTACACATGGTAAGCTTTTAATAGAAGCTAATGACAAATCCAAAATTATCTTGGTATTAAGCTGTAATTCTTAATAAAGTTTATGAATGTTCATTAGCTACAGATATTTTAATAAATTAATCCAAAAAACTTCTAATGATTGAAAATACTTAAAGATTAAATGAATTCTATTCTTGATTCCCAAAAATTACCAAACCTAATTTAATGAATTCTCTGGTAATATTCTTCTTGCTAAAATTTATTCTAGATGCTGAACGTAATGATGATGAGGCATCTATTCCTTCAGCTATCCAAATTTATACTTGTAGAGGATTACGTAATGAACAAAATTCTTTAATAAAAGCATTAACAGAAATTGGTGATCAATTCTATTATATTCTAATTTACTGTCTGTATTACAATAAAATATTTTAATAAAAGTATAAAAGACATTAAAAACTATAAATAAAAAAAAATAAAGAATGAATAATTAAATAAATAATTACAAAAAACAAAATATAAAAAATATAATGAATATTAAATGAAATTTATTGGTAAATTGAAATAATAATAATTACAGTTATTTATATTCTATAATTCAATTAATTAATTAATTAATATTAAAATATATTATCGTATATTTCATTAAATAATAATAATAAAAAAAAAAGAAATAAGAAAAGACATTTACACAATATAATCTTTTTTTTTTTTTTTTTTTTTAATAGGTATAATTTTTATTAAAATATTTCATAAAAATTTAATTATATAATTTTTAAAAATTTTTAATATTACTAAATTAAAAATAGAAAAAAAAAAAAAAAAAAAAAATACAAAAAAATAAATTAATATCAAAAAATATCTTATTTTTGCTTATTATTTATTTATTAATACAAATAAATATAGTAATTATAAATTATTAATACTTAAAAAAAAATATATATATTTTTTTCCCCTCAATTAATCCTAATATTCTACTATCAATTCTACATTTATTATTATTATTATTATTATTATTATTTTTAAAAAAAAATTATTTTATTTATATTTACTCTAAACTAGAAGAAAAAAAAAAAAAAAAAGAAAGTGTATTAATAATATTATTAATTATCCAGTTTTTTCTATTTTTATTCCACTACTGATTTATTTATCAACATGTGTTTTCCTGTTTCCCCATATCAAATTAACCACTTTTCACCGATAACTATAAATATTAGTTTAATTTAATCATAAAAAAATTTCAAAAAAGAAATAATTGTGATTTTATATATTTATTTATTTATTTATTAAATTATTTATTTTTATTTTATCTTAATTGTATAAAATTTTAATTAATTTTTTATTTTACTTTTTTTTATTCTATTTTTTATTTCTTATTTTTTTTTTGACAAAATTAATTATTAAGTATTAATTATTAATGATATTTTTATTTTTATTGTTGTTCTTAATTTATTTTTATGTTAATTTTCCTATTATTATTTTTTTTTATTTCAATTTATTTTTATGTTAATTTTCCTATTATTTTTTTTTATTTCAACTTTTTTAAATAAAAATAAAAAAAAAAAAGGAAAAATAAAACTATTCAATGATATGTAGTTTAATTTACATATTTTGATAAAGTATCCTATAAATAATAAAGTTATTCATTTCATTTTTATCATGTTTACCATATTTTAAATGTTTCAACAAGTTTTTCATAATGTTCTTTTCTATATCTTTCATTATCTTTTGGATAGGAACGACATGCTCTAAATACTTTATCATTCAAAAAATTATATGGAACCATTAAATGACTACCGTGTTCACAGATAATATGTTCATAAGGATAGGCATAATTATATTTCTTTAAACGTTCCATAATCAATTCACCAGATTTAGTAGATGGCCATAAATTATCTAATTTACCAGATATCAATATTACTCGAGCTTTCATTTTTTCAACTGGAATAATATGATTTTCAGGGACATTTCCCACAATAGGATCATATAAATATGAGAGGTTTGGCTCTAAATGTTTAATAGTTTCGAAGAAATTTCTGAAAAAAGTCATATTTTGTCTGTAGGGTTCAAAAGGTATATCTTCACCTTTATAAGAAAAAGCACTACCCTCTAAAGAAATATTTTTTTTACTATCTATTGCTGGTAAAACATAATACATTGGACTAGCTGCCACAACTAAACTAATTAAATCTGGGAAATAGGAAGCACATAAAAGAGCATAAACAGCACCCATAGAGATACCCCAAATACCAATTTTTTTAAAACCAATGGATTTTAAATATTTAGCAGCATTTTCCACGTAATCTAAAGGAACATGACATAAAGCAGATGGAGTATCTGGTGCATTGAAATAATTGATACCAAGAGTAGTGATACCACTTTCAGAAACGCCTTTACATATAAGTTTAACTTTTTCAAATTCACCATTTGAACCAGGACATACAATTAATACCTTATCTTTATATATGATATTTTCATTTTCAAATAATTCTCCAAAGAAACCGTCTTCTTTGACAGTAAATTTAGTTTTTTTATTGTTTGACATATTTTTAGTTTTTTATCTAAAAAAACTTTATAAAGATATAGTATTAATTATTAATATATTAAATTAAATTTAATTATTTTGTTGTTAAAAAAATACAAAAACGAAAAAAAAAATTATATATATATATTTTATAATATATTTTAATCTTTTTTTCTATTAACAAAAATTTTTAATATATATTCAGATATTAATAGAAATATAAATTATAAAGAAAAATAAATTAAAAAATAATTTTTGAAAAATATTATTTGCTAGTCATTACGAGGCTACTATTAATTATAATATATAAAGAAATTTAATAAAATTATTTTAAAAAAAAAAAAGTTTTAATAATTAACAATAATAAGAATAAGAAAACGGTATAATTAATTATTATTAATTTATAATAATAATAATAATAACAATATCAATAATATAATAATTTTTTTTACCATGTTATTATAATAAGTAATAATAATCTTTATATAATTAATTTTAATACTATAATGTTTCCAAAAACTCTTTTTTTTTTTTAAAAAAAAAAAAAAAAATTATTTATTACCAAATTTTTAAGAAAAATAATTATTGCATTGGGATATTTTTTATTTTTATTTTTAATTTTATTATATTATATCATATTTGTAATGATTTTCTATGTGGTTTAAACATGAATTTAATTTAATCATTAGATTAATGATACAACAACTTAAGTATTTTTATTTTTTAATTTTAAAATAATTATACATATATAATATATTATTAATCCAAAAATTAGAAACAATAAAAAAAAACTATATATTAATATATTTTTTAAAAAGCTTTAAAACTTTCAATAACTTTTTTCAAATGTTCTTCTCTATATTTTTCATTATCTTCTGGGAATTTACGATTAGCTTTAAGGAATTTTTCAAAACTGTTATAAATAGGTATCATAAAATGACCTCCATGTTCAAAAATGATATGTTCATAAGGATATTGATAATTTTTTGCTTTCAAACGTTCCATAATTATATCACCTGATTTAGTAGAAGGCCATAAAGTATCCATAGCACCAGAAATTAATAAAAGAGAGGCTTTCATATTTTCTACTGGAATAATATTTTTTTCATCGGCGTTTCCTACTAATGGATCATATAAATTAGCATAGTTGGGTTCCATTTTTTTAAGATAATTAATGAAAAAGGTAAAATAATTCATTTTGGCAAGGCATGGCTCAAATGGTATAGATTGTCCTTTATAGGTAAAGGAACTCTTTCCTTTAATTAAGGTATTTTTATTTTTATCTACTGCCTCAAAAACGAAATATAATGGACTAGCAGCAACGACAAAATTAATTAAATCAGGAAAATAGGAAGCACATAAAAGAACATAAACAGCCCCCATAGATACTCCCCATATACCAATTTTTTCATAACCAATGGATTTTAAATACTTCGCAGCATTTTCAACATATTCTAATGGTACTTCACATATAGTTTCTGGAGCATCTGGTGCATTGAAAAAGCTGATACCAAGGGTAGTTATTCCATTATCCGAAAATTTCTTTGAAATTTCTTGAATAAATTTTACATTACCATCTGAACCTGTACATAAAATCAATGCTTTCTTTGGGTCAATTTCTGAATCACTTTTAAATAATTCACCACAAAAACCATCTTCTTTAATTGAAAAAGTATTTTTATTATTCGTCATATTTAATTCTTATTTTATTATTTTTTAATTAATGTAATTTTAAAAAAAAAAAAAAATTATTTTTCCTAAATATTATATTTAATAATATTAAATTTTGAATTTCAATCATCATAGTTTTAATTTTAATTGGTAATTAATTGCGAAAATTTAATATTGTTTAATATTAAAATTTATTATCAATGCTTTTCTTTAATATATTTAATTAAAAAAAAAAAAAAAAAAAAATTTAAATTATAAATAAAATTTAAATTTTAAATATTGAAAATAAATAAATAAATAAGTATTATAATTTATATAGAATATTTATGTAATTACATACATATATTTAAAACAAATGATAAAAAATAAAAAAATATGAAATATTCATATATGAAAGAATTCTCTAAATAATAAAAAAATAAATAATAAAATATCAAGGAGATATGAGAATTTATATGAGAACGATTATAAATGGAAATATTTTATTTTTATTTTTTACAAAAATGAATAATATTTATGACAAAAATTTAATTGTACCTTAATTTATTTATTTATATTTATTTATTTATTTTTTTTTTTTTTTTTTTTTTTTTTTTTTTGATATCATATTAATGACTTTTATTAAGATAATATTATATTAATCTTAATTAAATAAAAATAATAAGAAATTTTATTATTTTATTTTATTTTATTTACCATTCATTAATAGTTTTAATTAATTTTTCCAAATGTTCTTTTCTATATTGATCTGTTTCTTTTGGATATTTACGATTAGCTTTCATTAATTTATCCAGTTTTGTTGTACAGGGTGTCATTAAATGACCACCATACTCACATATTATATGTTCATATGGATATTGATAATTTTTTTCTTTCAAACGTTCCATAATTATTTCACCGGATTGTGTAGAAGGCCATATACTATCTAATTTTCCAGAAAATAATAAGACTTGTGCTTTCATTTTTTCAACAGGTATAATATGTTCTTCTGATACATTACCCATTAAATCATTATATAAAAAAGAAAAGTTTGGTTCAAAATGTTTTATTGATTCAAATAAACATTTAAACAAACTCATTTTTACAGTATAGGGTTCGTATGGTATATCTTTGCCTTTATATGAATAAGCACTTGCATCGAATAAAATATCTTTTTTACTATCCATGGCTTGAACTACAAAATAGCATGGACTTGCAGCGATTACTAAACTAATCAAATCTGGAAAGTAGCAAGCACTTAATAATACGTATATGGAACCCATGGAAATACCCCACAATCCTATCTTTTCATATCCTATAGATTTTAAATAATTTGCAGCCTTTTCTATAAATTCAATAGGTACTTTATTTAAATTTTTTGGACCATCAGGTATATTAAAATAACCTAAAGCTAAAGTATTAATTCCTTGTTCTGAAAGATATTTTGAACATTTTTTTGAACTTTCGAAATCTCCATCCGAACCTGAACAAATAATTATTATTTTATTGGGATTTTGATTTTGTTCCTCTTTACTTTCACATAGTTCACCGTGGAATCCATCTTCTTTAATTGTAAAATTAGCCTTTTTTTCTGTCATTTTATTAAAATATTTCAAATTCTATATATAAATATATATATATTTTTTTAAATTAATTTAACTTTTTTCAATAAAATTTTTATACTTATTTCGATTTAAATTATATTAATTATTAATTGAAATTGAAATTCTGAAATTTATTTATATTAATATTTTTAAATTAAAACAATATTTTGAATAATATTTATAATTGTTTTTTCTCTTTTTTTTTTTTTTTTTTTTTTTTTTTTTTTGTTTAAAAAAAATATTCTATTTTAATTATAATAGTTTTATTTTTTATATTATTTTTATTTAAAAGAAAAAATATTTAATATAATTAATGTAGTATTTATTATTTTCATTTTTATTATCTAATTGGTAAAAAAAAAAAAATTAAATATTATCTTATTTGAATGTGGTCCATTTCGCCAATTTTTTTTTTTGGAAATTTTAATAAGCCATCTATTTATTTGTGGCTTTTAAAATTTATATTATTACGCCATAAAATTTAATATAATTTTAAGTAAAAAAGAAATAAATGTATAAATAAATAAGTAAATAAATAAATAAATAAAAATTAAAAAGGTCAATAAAAAATAAAATATTTTTATATAATTTTTTTTTTTTTGACAATCATGTTATAAGGAAAATGATAAATAATTATTTTCCTTATAACCTTATTTTTTATATTTTATTATTAATATTTATATTATATTTTTATATTTTATATTTTATTATTGATATTATATTTTTATATTTTTCTATTAATATTATATTTTTATATTTTTATATTTTTATATTTTTATATTTTATAATTAATATCAATATAATATTTTTATATTTTATTATTAAAAAATTTTATTTTATAAATTTATATTTAAATTAATATTATTTAAAATATTAATTTTTTATATTATAACTAAAACTTTAGTTGTTATTATAACATCTTAATAATAGAATTAAACCTTTTATTTTATATATAATTTATAAATAAAATATTAAGTAATAATAAAAATTACAAAATAATATTTTTATAAGACTTAAATTATAGCTGTAAATTGAAATTTCAAAAATTAAAATTTGTTGTTCACATTTCAATTACTATTTATATATTACAGCAACCGTTTTGTAGAGATATATAAATAGGTTTTTTACACATATGAATTCACATGTCTATCCCATATTATATATATGGGCTTGTAAAGAACATATATACTTTGGTATATATATCTTATACTATATCAGTACGACGTCGGCGCTCCAAATTCCTAAGCAGAGGTAGCTCCAGTAGACATGTCTTGCCAAATAACATCCGTGTTATCCTATAGAAATTGAACTCGTAACCCTCACAGTATAGGCTATACAACTACACTAGGATGCCATGGGTGATCAAATATAGAAATTAAATACGTGGCAATCCAATAATGGTAGGAGCGGAATTAATACTTACCTGAAATTGTGCCATTATAACCCCTTTACCCTTTCTCCAAATCCTATCGGGAAAATCAGATAAAGAATAGATACCAGATGATTATTAAGTCCGCCACATAACAACCAGTAGAAAGCCCAGTTCTACTTTATATGCTAAAAAATGCTATATATATTTGTTGTTTTAAAAAGACTTAAAAGTTAATAATTTAATTAGATTATAATATAAATAAAATAATTAATTAATTCATAAATTCTTTATTAGTATATATTAAAAAAAAATAATTAATATTAATTTAGAATAAATAAATAATTAAATTTTTTTTATATACATTAAATAAATAATTTATTTTTAAATAATAAAAATTAAAATATTTTCATATATACTTTATGTATCTGTTTTTTTTTTAAAAAAATTAAAAGAAAAAGAAATAATTAAAATACTTTTTATCTTTTAAAAAAAATTGAATATTTAATTGTTCAGAATTAATATTAAAAAATAATATTTAGATAATTAATATAATAATTTAAAAGATATAATTAAAAACTATATATTAAAATTTATAAATGGAAGAAAACATAACTATTTATATAAGTGAGTCTAATAAAGGAGAAGAACAAATCATTATTAATAAACAATATAAATTTAATTTTTCACATTCAAGGAAAGATAATTCAAGAGTTTATAAATGTACCGAATATAAAAAAAATAATAAATGTAAATCTTTTATTATTTTAAATAATGAGAAAGAAATCTTAAAATATGAGAGTTTACATAATCATCCTGGAAACGAATATAGTGTATCCCTATCTGTAATGAAACATAAAATTAAAGATGAAATTAAAAAACATTCAAATCCTTTTGATATAAAACGAAAAAGACTATATAAAGAAATTTCTAAAGAAATGGGATTTATATATCCGTGTCCAGAATATATTTCAGTTAAAACTCTAATATTAAGAAGTATTAATAAAAAACTACCATCCAATGTAACAACTTTTAATGAAATTCCTAATGAATCTGAATATTATAAAACTGAACGAAATGAAGATTTTATGATATTCAAAAATTCTGATTTAGTAATTTTTCAATCCCCTTTTCAAGCAAAATTATTTAAGAAATATAATAATGATATATTTGTGGATGGTACTTTTTATATCGCACCTAAATTTAGTCAACAAGTGTTTATTACAAGAACTTACGTTAAAGAATTGAATAGTTTTTATACTACTTCTTATGCAATATTAAGAAATAAAAAGCAAAAAACATATAAAATGTTATTCAATAAATTAAAACAAAATTCTAATAATAATATTATAACTGAACCAAAAAATGTACATTGCGATTTTGAAAAAGGCATATCCAAAGCAGTTAAAAAAATATTTCCTAATATAAATATTAAATACTGTATTTGGCATTATAAAAATTTATTAGAAATTAAAAAAAATGAATTGTGCCGTAATGAAGTGAACGATGATGAAAAAATATTTAATTATTACAAAGGAATTTCAAACTTACCATTTATCAACCCTGAATACATAATGGATATTTTTTCATTAATTAAAACTAAATCCATTGAAAAAAATTCTTGTCAATTTTTAATATTTTTAGAATATTTTTATGAAACATATTTAATTGGTTACGATATGAAAAGTTGGAATTATTATAATAATATTGAACATATAACCAATAATGCTTCAGAATCACTCAATAATTCTTTAAATAAACTATTTCCAATGAAACCAAATTTTTATGAATTAATAAATAAATTAAAAGAACAGGAACATTTATCATATTATGATTACCAAATGAAAATAAAAGGAATTTGGAGAATGAAAAAAAAAAAATAAAAACAAAAACTGATGAAATTAATATCTTAATTGAAAAATACAAAAATAAAGAAGCCAAGTTAATTAATATTAAATATGATAGAAGTGATCTTACTAAATTGTGGTTTGAATGTTTAACTAATTTAAATAATATTTTATAAATATTATTTAATAATAAATAATTATGAAATGACAGAGGAATTTCCAAAAGAAAAAATCATTAAAATTCTTTCATACAAAAACTTATAATTAAATTTATTAATTAAAATTTTATAATTATTAAAAAGTTAAAATGTTTATATTCTTGATAAAATTTATGTAGTTTAAATAAATATTCTATAATTTTATTATTATAATTTATTTTATTAATAATTGTTTAAATATTTTATTAATATTTTTTTTAAAATAAATAATCCTATATTTTTATACTTTAATATTAATATCAATAATATATTTTTATATTTTTATATTTTATTATTAATGTTTATAATTAATTTTATTAATAATTGTTTAAATATTTTATTAATTTTTTTTTTAAATAAATAAATCTATATAATTGTTAAAGTATTTTATTAATATTTTTTTTTAAATAAATAAATCTATATAATTGCTAAAGTATTTTATTAATAGTTGTTTAAATATTTTATTAATATTTTTTAAATAAATAAATCTATATAATTGTTAAAGTATTTTATTAATATTTTTTTTTAAATAAATAAATCTATATAATTGTTAAAGTATTTTATTAATTTTTTTTTTAAATAAATAAATCTATATAATTGTTAAAGTATTTTATTAATATTTTTTTTAAATAAATAAATCTATATAATTGTTAAAGTATTTTATTAATATTTTTTTTAAATAAATAAATCTATATAATTGTTAAAGTATTTTATTAATATTTTTTTTTAAATAAATAAATCTATATAATTGTTAAAGTATTTTATTAATATTTTTTTTTAAATAAATAAATCTATATAATTGTTAAAGTATTTTATTAATATTTTTTTTTTAAATAAATAAATCTATATAATTGTTAAAGTATTTTATTAATATTTTTTTTTAAATAAATAAATCTATATAATTGTTAAAGTATTTTATTAATATTTTTTTTTAAATAAATAAATCTATATAATTGTTAAAGTATTTTATTAATATTTTTTTTTTAAATAAATAAATCTATATAATTGTTAAAGTATTTTATTAATATTTTTTTTTAAATAAATAAATCTATATAATTGTTAAGGTATTTTATTAATATTTTTTTTTAAATAAATAAATCTATATAATTGTTAAGGTATTTTATTAATATTTTTTTTAAATAAATAAATCTATATAATTGTTAAAGTATTTTATTAATATTTTTTTTTAAAATAAACCTTTTAATTGTTTGAATATATTAAACCTTTTAATTGTTTGAATATTTTATTTTATTTTTTTTTTTTGTAAAAAAATATTTATTTTTATCTAACCATTATAATTTATTTAATTATTCACTTAATAAATTTTAAGAAAAAAATTACAAATTAATAATACAACAAAATAGTATCATATAACTATTAATTTAAAAAGCCTCAAAATTTGATATATCACGTGAAAAAAATTGGCGTTTTGGACCTCTCCATCTTATTTTAATATAAATATAATAAAAATTTTTACTATAATAATAATATTATTTAATGTTGTTAATTTTTATATTTTTATTATAATAATTTATAATAATATTATTTAATGTTGTTAACTTTTATTTTTTTATTATAATAATATTATTTAATGTTATTAATTTTTATATTTTATATTTTTTATTATTTATTTATTTATTTATTTATTTATTTATTATTATTATTATTAATTATTAATTATTATTATTAATTAATTATGATTATGATTTTGATTTTGATTATGATTATTAATTATTTATTATTATTAATTATTAATTATTATTATTAATTAATTATGATTATGATTTTGATTATGATTATGATTATTAATTATTATTATTATTATTATTATTATTATTATTTTATTATTATTACTATTTTTTTTATTATTATTATTTTATTATTATTAAATAAAATTTAATATTATGTAATAATAATTTTATATTATTATGAAAATTTTATTAATAAATAATGATTTAAGTAAATATCATATTATAATTTGCTCTAATAATTTAATATAAAATAAATAATTATTATTATAAAGTAGTTAACTATGAAATAAAGAAGAACGAGAAATTTAAAGATTTTAATGTCCGTTAGAGATCTTTGTACCATAAATTGGATAAAAAGAGAAAAAGAAAAATTAGTGTTTTAGATTATGCAGATTCCTTAACCAATAATCTTGACGCATGGAGAAAGGTTATGCTTAAAGACCATATTTCTATTACCAAAGCATTCGCTATAGTTGAAAAAGTTGATCGTTTATCTATTAAAAATGGTACTGAATATTATGATAAGACTTGCTACAATCTCCTTAACTCTAAAAGTAATTTTAAGAAGAACATTTCAAATGATTTTAACAAACCAAAAACCCACAAAAATGTATCTATAGAAAATCTCACTTACAAGATGAAAGAAATGAAAATTAGTACTTACTGGTTTTGTAGCAATGAAGGACATACTAAACGAAACTGTCCTAAATTAAATTCTATATTGGAAAATAACCGCAAGAAGTTTTATGAAAATCATTTAAACCACTAAAAGGGAGTAGAAGCACTCCCATCGTCAAAAAAATTGCTTCAGTCTGCCATTGTCCTATAACAGTTGACTTAAAAGAGATGATGATTATGAAGAAAATGCTGATTTCCAAGAGGGTACTACTATGGATTATTATGAAGATTTTGATAATGAGCCGGATGGTTCCAAAGAATTGGATTACTTAGTAAACGTTATAAAGAGAAAGGCAAATCATAAAGATGAAGAGACCAGTGACCAAAGAGAAAAGAGGGTTCACCGTAGTCTAAGAGATAATCCTAAGCCAATAGTTACTCCAGGTTTACGAAAACAAAAAGAAAATCAATTAAGGGGAACATCGCGACCAGTCAAAAAGCCAACATCTCAATTACATCCTTCGATTATGGCTCAACCTAGAATAGAAAAGAGAATTGAGAAAGAGCTAAGAGATAAGGAAAGAGCTAGTACTAGTATTTCTGTGGAAAATAATAAAAATAGTAATGTTAATGTTATTAATGAAGAAACTTCTCAGGAAGGAAATAGTTCTAAACAAATTTTGAATAAATTAATTCAAGAAAAATCATCAGAAAAGTCAACTGAAATTATGCCAACTAGAATTCTAAGAAGAACACAAATGCAAGCTGATTGTGATAGTTATGAAGTGATAAAAGATTTAAACTCTAGTATTTGCAATATTACATTTGAACAATTATTAGACGTTGCTCCAGAGATAAGGTCTCAAGTATCTCAAGGACTTAAATTAGAAAAGAATAATACTGAAATTTCAGGTGCAGTGGATAATATGTGTGCTACTACAATAATAACGAACAATATAGATCATACATATAAAAGTAAACATCATGAACCACAAGAAGATGATATTGCTATGGTTGATGTAATAGTAGATGGAGTTCGTGGTAAGGCTTTAATAGATTCATGTAGTAACTTAAGTATTATCACAAAACAATTTTTTAGACAAATTACCTTATCAGTATGAGCCTATAGGAGTTAGTGCAGGACGAATACGTTTAGCAACGATGAATGATGATTACTCAGAAGATTTGCTAATCAAAGTTCCCGTAAAAATTAATGAACTAGAACTACTTGTTACGTGTAGAATTATAGATAAGGAGGATCCATTCTATGATATATTAATCAATCTCAAAACTCAAATTGATAACCAATTATTTATACATCCAATTAGATATAGTCTTTGTCGATTTAATGATCAAGGTTTAAATGATGAAATTACACCAATAAATAATGAATATGATGATGAAGAAAAATTATTGTGTGTAATCAAGGCATTGAATCATCAAGAAGCTAAGCAACAATTGAAAAACGATTGAAGGATTATCACCCATAAAATATATATATGACTCAGTTTTTCAAAGTACAATTAATTCAAATTATAGAGAAGCTATTACTAAATTACTTGAAGAACATATTGATATAATCGCAACTTCTTCTGAAGAATTAACTCCTTCAGATTTATCACCACACAAAGTTATTCTTAAGGAAGGAGTTAAACCTATTAAACAAAAATTTTATCGTCTTAGTAAATTAAAAACAGATATCTTAAAAGAAGAATTAACCAAACTCATATATAAATGTTTTATTGAACCTTCATGTTCAGAATGGTCATCACCAGTAGTACTAGTGTCTAAAAAGAATGGTAAATGGCGCCTGTGTATTGATTATAGAAAAGTTAATGAAGCAACTAAGAAGGATTCTTACTCTTTACCAAGCATTGAGGAAATTTTTGATAGTTTATATGGAGCAAAAATCTTCTCAACATTAGATCTTTATTCCGGCTATCATCAAATATTAATGTATGATGATAGCGTTGAAATCACTACTTTTACAACTAAATTCGGAAACTACCAATTTAAGGTAATGCCCTTCGGTTTAACAGGTGCTCCAGCTACGTTCCAAAGAGAAATGAACCGTATCTTTATAATATTACACTTATTCATTAGATTTGTGGCTTCTATTAGATAATGACTTTTATATTAAAATTATTTTATAATTTATTATCGGTTTCTGAGTTGTACTTAATATCGGATGAAAAAAGATCGGATATAACTTATATTTTATCAATAATTTCTAAAGCTCATATTAGAAATATATTTAATTTTTTAGTGAGTGTTAATGAACGAATTGGTTTTAATTATTTAAATGAATTAAAAAAATGTTATTTTTCTAGGTGAATCATTTAATAATTTTTCTAAATTATGAAGAAAATATATTAATGATGGTAAAGAACAAATACGGCCTAATGTTTTATTAGGTTCAATAGAATGCTTACTTATTTCATTAGAAGCTTCAATATATGAAGTAAGTAATATTGTTGGAAATTCTATGTATAATATGAATGCTTTTATATTAGATTCTCATAATAAATTATGCCCTGTAGGATTCGAAGGTGTATTTCTAGTGTGGGTGTCTCCAGTGGTTATATTTACTCTGAAAAAAATAAAGAATTATTCATTTTAAAACCATATACTAATGATTATAATAAGTACAATAAATATTATTTAAAACTGGGGATATGGCTAAATGAAATATATATGGAGAAATTGAATATACAGATAGAAAGGATAACCAAATTAAAATTAGAACTAATAATAGAGGTTCTTCTTTGCCATATCTATTTCACATTTACTCTTATGGTTGTGAAGGATTGTTTACTATGCCAATCAAAAAAGAAACTTAAGATAGCTATTAATGACTAGTACAGTGTTCGTAAGGTAATCCTCGAAGTCAACTATATATGAAATATTAGACCAAGAATTCTTTAATAGAAGTTCTTTTAAATGTCTTTGTTTTCCAGTATTGAATTGTAGTTCATCTAAATCTAAAGTTCCACCTTCCACCAAAAAGAAACATAATAATATATTCATTAATTCGTTTTTCACAAACTGAAATAGATGAATGGGAAGAATAAAGGTAATTTCCTTATTTTTCTTTCAAACGAAATAAAAAGATCATTGATGAAATCTAGTGATTTTGAACTAGCATCAGAAAAAGTGGAACATTCGAATATCCAATGAATAAATGACTGATCACTTTTACTACAATATGTACAACATTTGAGTCAATTTTCTGTAACTTTACCACTTCTGAAGGCAATAATGGTATTGCACTTATATCTACATCTTAAACGTAATGTTCAATTAAATCTTGGACTAAACTTAGCGTATTTACAGCTAAGATTAAATAAAGTTCTGGTGTAAAAGAATTTAAATTTATCATAGTTAGTACCTTTAATACTTTATTTTGTGGCAATATCAGTCCAATATACTTTAATAATATCACTAAGCTTTTAATATATATATATTTCCTAATCTTTTCTATAAAGAGCATAAGATTCTTTAACCCAAGAATATCTAGGTATAATAAGAATATCTTTAATATGAACTTCAAAAGAATGAGATTAAATAAAGTTAAGAGGTTTAATTACCATAATTATACATTTATTTGGTCCAAATGACATTTCGTACTTGTCAGCCTATTAAAAGATATGACGAAGAAGTAAATTAATTTTCTCTTTACTGGGAGTAATTAAAACAATATCATCTGCAAATAAACCTCCACAGCAATTTTTATTTCCAATACTGACACTATAATTATCCAGTTTAAAATAGTAATAATAAATATATTTTAAAGTAAAAGCTTTTTTTATTTAAATAATTTTAATAAATATTAATATAATATAATATTATTAATATAATTAACAATATTAAAGACATAACCCAATGATACTTTAAATTACTCATTTAAAGTTCAAAATTGATTTTAATTAAAAATTTAATTTATTTAACACTTTGAGAATAAAATCATACTGATAAATTTTAATTATTATTATGATAATAAAATAAAGTAATATAAAATAAGTTCAAAACAAATCATTTTTAATTAAAAAAAAAAAAATACTAATAAGAATATATTATTAATAGTTTATTTTTTAAAAAATATTTTTTACTTATTATATATTTTTAATCGAATTAAATATTATATAAAAAATACATATATTTTTTTTTACTATTTATTTTACTTTAGAAGACATCAAAACAATAACAATAATTATTTAAATAGCTTTTTTATTAATATCCTATTTTTTATTTTTTATTTTTACTTTTATTTATTTTATTTTATTTTATTTTATTTTATTTTATTTTATTTTATTTTATTTTATTTTATTTTATTTTATTTTATTTTATTTTATTTTATTCAATCTGTACTTTATATTCATATTCAACTAATTATTTTATTTTATTTTTTTATTTATTTTATTTTATTTTATTTTATTTTATTTTATTTTATTTTATTTTATTTATTTATTTTATTTTATTTTATTTTATTTTATTTTATTTTATTTTATTTTATTTTATTTTATTTTATTTTATTTTATTTTATTTTATTTTATTTTATTTTATTTTATTTTATTTTATTTTATTTTATTTTATTTTATTTTATTTTATTTTATTTTATTTTATTTTATTTTATTTTATTTTATTTTATTTATTTATTTTATTCAATCTGTACTTTATATTCATATTCAACTAATTATTTTATTTTATTTTTTTTTATTTTATTTTATTTTATTTTATTTTATTTTATTTTATTTTATTTTATTTTATTTTATTTTATTTTATTTTATTTTATTTTATTTTATTTAATCTGTACTTTATATTTATATTTCAACTAATTATTTTATTTTATTTTTTTTTATTTTATTTTATTTTATTTTATTTTATTTTATTTTATTTTATTTTATTTTATTTTATTTTATTTTATTTTATTTTATTTTATTTTATTTTATTTTATTTTATTTTATTTTATTTTATTTTATTTTATTTTATTCAATCTGTACTTTATATTCATATTCAACTAATTATTTTATTTTATTTTTTTTTATTTTATTTTATTTTATTTTATTTTATTTTATTTAATCTGTACTTTATATTTATATTTCAACTATTTATTTTATTTTATTTTATTTTATTTAATCTGTACTTTATATTCATATTCTACTATTTATTTTATTTTATTTTATTTTATTTTATTTTATTTTATTTTATTTTTTTTGCATTAGATATTGCATTTTTTATTTTAATTTCATTTACTTATTTAATTTTTTTAACTTATTTTATTTTATTTTTAAATTATTTTACTATTTTATTATATTTTACATGTTTTTATTGTATTTTGATTTGATCCTATCATTTATTTAAGTTCCTTGTTTTTTTAAACATACTGTGTATATTGATTATTACTTATTTTTCTTTCGGGTTTATTTTTACGATCTTGATAAGGTATATCACAATTTGGGCTTTTGAGACTTGGATAATAAAAGTAATAAACCATTATAGAAACTACTATGCCAATAATACTTCCAACAGCAACATCCGAAGGATGATGACGATGATCAGATATTCTACTTACAGCAACAAAAGTTGCATAGAAAATTGGAACACTAGAAACGAACCATTTCCATAAACAACATCTATTATCTAATAAATGAATTTGTCCAGCAATATAAAGCGTTAAGTATGTCATTAAAGAAAAAACTTCTATTATATAATTAATATATAAGAATGAAATAGTTGATTTAGTAAATTACATAATGAATTTTAGATTATTAATTTTGAAGTTAAAATTTTTGAAAATATAAAACTTATATGTAGTAATAAATAATAAAATTTATATATATATCATTAATTTTGTTTTAATTATATATATATATGAATATTATGAATATATTCATTTTAAAATTAATATAATTATTTTTGTATTAATGCATTATATTAAAATATTTTTTTTTTACTTTGTGAATGAGCAGAAGGAAAACTTTCTGCTCCATTAAGAAGAGGACCCACATCAGAAGTACAAACAGAAGTATCAAATACAGTTCTAAGACTATAGTTTGGATTATTTGTGTCATTATACATTTGGAATTGTTGTTCTACTAATGCTGCATTAGGCTGGCATACTTCAATAAAATCCGGTCTTAATCTTCCTACAAAAGTCTTTAATTTCAAATATTAATATAAAAATAAAATTCAATATGTTTAAATAACTTTTTTTTTTTTTTTTTTTTTTTTTTTTTTTTTTTTTTTTACATAAATAAAAGATAAAATGAAATAAAAATAAAGAAAATAGTTTAGTTCTTAAAAATTATTTTACCTTTAAAAATGAAACTATTAAGCATGCGAACGCAAAAGAAAATAAATTACCTAAATAATAAATTTAGAAATATAATTAATATTTATATTTAAATTAATTTAAGAGAAATACAAAAATTTTCACTTATTAAAAAAAAAGGTAATTTTTAATTATATTTATTTATATAAATATATATATATATTATTTACAAATAAATTAAAACATACCCATAAGGGCTTGATGATAATCAAACTTCATTCGTTTTTTAATAAATTGAAAACCTGTAGTAACAACAAAAACGAAACCGAAAGTAACCTCCTTTAATATAAAAAATATATAAAAAAATATTATTTTTGTTAAAATAAAAATTTACTATTTTCTTAATATCAAATATTTAAATATAGAGTATATTATATATTATTTACTTACAACTAATAGGGAATCCGATATGGAATCACCTTTATATGAATTTCTAATAGATAAGTCATTGAGGTCAAAAGTTAAATCGTTTTTTTTTAAAAGACAAATAAATAAACTTAATGCCAAAGTTAAAATGAATATCACCCAATCACTTATTATTAATCTCAAAGTAGAACGTACAGTCATTTTCGATTTAATTTCTTTTGTATATATTTATTTACTATAACAACTTTTATTATTTTATAATTTTTATAATTTAATGATATATTATATTTCACTAATATATTTTTTCAATTTTTGTTAAATATATATATATATATATTTTTTTTTTTTTTTTTTTGTTTTTTCGTTTTTTGTTTTTTTAAATTTTTTTTTGAAAAAAAAAAAAATAGAAAGGAAGAAATAAAGTATATTTATATAACTAATTAAATGCAATTGAAAAAAAGTTGTTGTATAATACTAATTAAATTTTATACTAATTAAATTTTATTAAAAAAAAACTTCTTTTATGGAAAAAATAGATAATTAAAAAATTACATTTGAAGAAAAGTTTAATATATTTAATAATTTTCAAGGTTTAGACAATATAAAAGTTAATTAAAATTTATAGTAAAATATTATAAAATAGTAGAAAGTATTTTTATATATATAAATGTATTAAAAATATAAATATGGCGCATGCTATAAAAAGAATAATGTAAATAATAATGTAGATTAATGTATTTATAATATATAAAAAGTAAATAAAATTGTCATATATATTTCATATTATTATATGAATTATGAAGGACAATTTTATTTTAATTAGTCGTAGAACTAATATAATTATCTAAATATACGTTGTTTAAATTCATTAACATAACTAAATAAATAATTATAAATAAAGTATTTTATAATATGTTAATATCTAAACGTATTATATACTTCATTTGGCTTGTAGATAGCTTTATGATTTTTATTGAATTATTTTAATATATAATAAAATTACAATATAGTTTAATAATTTTATGGTTTATATTTTATAAATGGGTTATAATCATATAATATATATAATAAAATTATAATAATATTAGTTTAAGTCTTGAGTATTTTAAAATCCAATTATTTATTATGAAAAAAGCCTCTTTTCGACTTATCTAATTTAGGAAATAAGTTTAATAATTAAGTTGTATCAAGTAAAAAAATAGATAATGCAAAGTTAAAATATTAATAAAAAAAAACAACTTTTTTTTTTTTTTTTTTTTTATCACTTTTTTAAAAACATTTAAATAATATTTTTTTTAAATATATAAAACACTTTTTAATCTTTAATTTTTTTTTTAAATACTTTATATAGATTTTAATAATATTTTTTTTTCTTTAAAAATTATATAATGAAAATTTCAAAAAAATATTTTATTTTTAAAGAATATTTATTTAAAATTATACAAAACATTTAATTAAATGGCTAAACAAATATACATAAAAATCTTATATTTAAGAATATTTAAAGAATAATAATAATATCATTATTATTATTAATATTTAATAACAAGTATATATAGAATTAAAAAATATTCATTTTTTATTTATTTAATTATATTTTTTGATTTTATTTATATTTGTTTATAAAAATTTTTTATATGGCGTTAAATTACTTCATCAAAATACCTTGTTTTCTAAATACTATGAAAAAATGTAACAAAAAAATTAAATTAAATAATCAGTGTGTTGTACAATTTTTTAATTTTTTTTTTATTAATAAATAAAATTTAATTTTTTTAATTTTTTTTTATTAATAAATAAAATTTAATTTTTTTAATTTTTTTTTATTAATAAATAAAATTTAATTTTTTTAATTTTTTTTTATTAATAAATAAAATTTAATTTTTTTAATTTTTTTTTATTAATAAATAAAATTTAATTTTTTTAATTTTTTTTTATTAATAAATAAAATTTAATTTTTTTAATTTTTTTTTATTAATAAATAAAATTTAATTTTTTTAATTTTTTTTTATTAATAAATAAAATTTAATTTTTTTAATTTTTTTTATTAATAAATAAAATTCAATTTTAAAAAAATCTTATTTATTTAATATATTAAATTACATTTTATAAAGTTTATTTAGTTAATAATAAAAGTTTTTTTCGAATAGTTTGTTGTATAAATAAATTAAATTTTGTTTATACTAAAAGAAATATAATTAATTATATTTAGTGGAATAATAATATGTGATATAAATTCTTTTAGGAGACAGAAGAATATATTTTATTAATTATTTAATTAAAATATTAATATTTATAATTTCATATTATTATTATTAAATAACCATTTTTTATAATATAATAAAAATAAATGTTGAAAAAGGTAAAGAATAAATGTAAAAAAAATATATATTCTTTATATAAAACTCTTTAATTATAAACCATTTTAAAATAATAATAATTAATTATTTAGTTAAATATTACAAAAAGTATAATATAAATAATATAAGATTAATAATAATTATAATTATAAAATATAATAAAATAAAATAATCAAAATAAATTATATCTTTATATCTTTATAAATTTATAAATTATTACATATTTATGTTCAATATATAATATTACATAAATCTATTTTTATCATTCTATAAATCAATTCTAATTAATAATATGATTAATTAATGATTTATTAATTTATTTTTATGTAATTATTAAAAAATAATTTATTAATAATTAAGGTTTTTGTTTCATTTTATATCAAATGATTTTGATAAAAATAAACCAATAAAACTTCAATAAATCATTTTTAATTAATGTTGGCGGATTTATATATTTTGTAACAAAAAGATTTCTTTGTGTTTTATTTTATTAATTATTTTATATCTATTTTTTTTTTAAAAATAAATTCTCTTTATTAATGAATAAAACTTGGTTTTATAAAAAAATTATTTAAATTCAGTTACATATTAAAAAATTTATCTAATTAATAAATTATATTTGGTTTAAAAATATTTTGTTTATATTTAAAGAACTATTTAGTGGAATAATGATACTCACAGTTCAAATATCTCTTGTCGGGAAATGTTTTATTTATTACGTATTTTGTTATATAATTTTATTTATTTATTATTTAATAGTTAATTATAATTCATGTAATGCTTGTATTTAATTATTAACTTGAAAATATAAAAGAAATTTTTAGGTAAATCGGCATAAAACATTGCCAAGAATAATTATAAAAAATTATTATTGCTTTTATATTTGTAATTCATAATAAACTATTTAATTAATTATTTTTTATGATAACTATTAAGCATTTAAAGTATTTTATATAAAAGTATAAAATAAAATATATATTAAAGTAAAATATTAAAATTAAATGTTATTCATAAAAATAGTTAAAAAAAATATAAGATATTAATACAAAATAATAATTATTTAAATGATTAAAAATATAGTAAAATAAATATCAATATATAATAAAATAATATAAAAATAATAAAATGAAATTTTAAGTTTCCATTAATTTTTATGCTCTTGTGTAATTTATATCTTTACATAATTTTATTTTTATCATGTTATATTCAATTATGTTTAATTTATATTACTTATTTTCGAATGATTTATTAATTAATTTTTATGAAACTATTAATAAATAAATTTTATTAATAATTAAAGTTTTTATTTTCATTTTATATCAGATACAATAGTGATATAATAATTTTAATAATAATAAACCAATAAAATTTTAATGAATCATTTTTATTTTAATTAATGTTGGTGTTTCTTATATATTATGTATCAAAAAGATTTCTTTGTGTTTTCTGTATTATATCTGTTTTTGTTTTTTTTTTTAAAAAAAATTTTTTATTAATAAAATTAAAAAAATTCATTTATTTATTTAACACTTGGTAATAAAACCATACAGATAGATTTTAATTTATTATTATGATAAAGTAATATAAAATAAGTTCAAAACAAATCATTTTTAATTAAAAAAAATTTTAAAATTTAAACAAAAAAAATACTAAAAAAAAAAAAAATAATAATACTAAAAAGAATTATATTTTAATGGTTTGTTTTTTAAAAAATATTTCTTTCTATTTATAATATTTAATTTAAATGAATTAAATATTATATATAAATAATACATTATATTTTTTACTATTACATATTTTTTTATTAATAATATTCTTTTTTTTTTATTTTTTATTTTTTATTTTTTATTTTTTATTTTTTATTTTTTATTTTTTATTTTTTATTTTTTATTTTTTATTTTTTATTTTTTATTTTTTATTTTTTATTTTTTATTTTTTATTTTTTATTTTTTATTTTTTATTTTTTATTTTTTATTTTTTATTTTTATTATTATTATTATTATTATTATTTTTTTTTTTGCATTCTGTAATGCTTTTTTTTTTTTAATTTTATTTATTTATTTATTTTTTTTTTTAACTTATTTTACCTTATTTTTATATTTTTATTTTATTTTTTATTTATTTTACTTTTTTTCCATTGTGTTTTACTCGTTTTTGTTTATTTAAATCCCATCGTTTTGTTTAAGATCATTGTTTATTTTAAACGTATTGTGGACAATGATTATTACTTATTCTTCTTTCAAATTTATTTTTACGATCTTGATAAGGTATATCATAATTTAGGCTTTTGAGATTTGAATAATAAAAGTAATAAACCATTATAGAAACTACTATACCAATAAAACTTCCAACAGTAACATCCGAAGAATGATGACGATGATCAGATATTCTTCTCACAACAACAAAATTGAAACGAGAATTGAAACACTTGAAACAAGCCATTTTCATAAACAACATTTATTATCTAATAAATGAACTTGTCCAGCAATATAAAATGTTAAGAATATCATGAAAGAAAAAATTTCTACTATATAATTAATATAAATATAATTAAATAAGAATGAAATAGTTGATTTAGTAAATTACATAATGAATTCAGATTATTAATTTTGTTGTTATAATTTTTGAAAGATTAAAATTATATGTAATAATAAATAATAAAGTTTATATATATATATATATTATATTAAATTTGTTTTTATAGTATGAATATATGAATATTATTGTTAAGGAGTCAATATAAGATATGTGTACACTACAAAATGTATAAAGTATTTAAAAGAGTCAAAATATTAATTTCATAAAAAATTTTTCTTTTTATTTTTTTACATACAAATTATTACATAAATCAAATATTATAAATATTTATAATACTTTAATGTACAAATGTTTAAATATTATGTTGAAGTTTAACATTCCCCCTACATTAAGTTTTATATAATATTTTAGTTATTATATACAATTTTTTTTTTTTTTTTTTTTTTTTTTTTTTTTTTTTTTTTAAACTATATACAATTAAAGAAATATTATTCTTTGAAAATTAAATTTGCAAATTTTGTCTTTTGTACTCCTGAGATACTTTTAGTTAATGGATCTTCTCGTCTTTTCATTGCTGGCGAAATCTGAATCCGAATATCCGATAAATTTATTATTTTTATTATAATGTATAGATTTATTTTTTGTACCTTTTAAATATTGTAAGATATTCATTAAATTTTTATAATCAGTTTCTGTTGGATTTTCACATATTTTTGAGGCTTCACTTACAGAAAATATTATATCAGGCCTTGATTTTACGGCGATATATAGTAATGCACCAAGTAAAGATTTATATTCTTTTTAGATCTATTAAATTTGAATTATTTCTTTCATATTCCGTAATTTTCCTGCATGGTGTTTTTATTTGTTTTGTTTTCTTCATATTATATTTTTCTATTATTTTATTAATATAATCTATCTGATTTATTTTATAATTATCACTTATTTTATAAATATTTATTCATATTATTTTAGTCTCATTAGAATCTTTAGAAATTTTATATTTATCTTTTAATTTATTTACAGTATAGTTTATTTCATTTTTAATTCCTGTTATTAAAATATCAACTACATATAATGTTAGTAAACATATTAATTTATTATTTTTATTATATTTCCCAAAGAGACATTTGTCAATTTTGTATTTTCTAAAACCTATACTTACTAAGTAATGTGATATTTCATTATACCACATTCTTCCAGCTTGTTTTAAACCATAAAGAGCTTTTTTAAATAGCCAGAATTTATTAGTATTAATATTTTTATCACAATAAGGAATCTTTGTATATTCCAAATCCTCATTCAAGTAAGCAGCTTTTATATCCAATTATTTCAAATCTCAGTAAAATTTTAATGCAATAGCGACGGTTAGTCTTAGACTGTCTGCTTGAACTGTTGGAGAATAAGTTTCTTTAAAATCTTCATCAGCATCTTGTTGACAACCAAGAGCCACTAGTCTTACCTTTTTCTTCTTATTATCCTTTTCCGCAAAGACCCATTTAGTACCGATTAAATTGACATCAATAGGTATATTTTCTACCACTTCCATTACTTTATTATCATACATATTTTTTAATTCATCATTTAATGCAATTTTCCATTCTTCACTTTCTGATGAATTAATTGTTTGTTGATTAGTCATTGGGATATTTGTTTTAATATTTAAAATTTTAAATCTTTTATTATTATTAGAATTTAATTTTTCTTTTCTGGAAATTAAAATTTTTTCATCTGAATCATCTGGATTATTATTACGGTATCTTTTCTTGTTTAGATATTTACGTTTTCTTACATTTAAAAATTCACTATCGGAGTCAGTAGAATATTCATTTCCTTCTTCTAAAGATTTATTAATAATTTTTGATTCATTATCAATATCATTATTTATTTTATTATTATAATTATTATCATAATTAATAATGTCATTATTGCTATTATTATTATTATTATTATTATTATATTATTATTATTATTATTATTATTATTATTATTATTATTATTATTATTATTATTATTATTATTATTATTATTATTATTATTAGAAGGATTATTTAATTGTGAATGAATATTATAATTGTTATTACTAATACTTTCCCCTTCAATTAAAGAATCCTTGAAGTTAATTATTGAATCAATAAATTTGTTGCGGAAAAAGGTAGTGCTAATAGTACCAGACATATCCTCCATGAAGTAAACATCTCTAGATGTAACAACAGAGCTGGTAGAAATATCCAAAATTATATAACCAAGAGAATCAGAAGCATATCCTAAGAAAATGCTAAGTTTTAGTATTTTTATCAAATTTATTAGATTTGTGATTGTTATAGAAATAAGTTTTACATCCAAAAACTTTAAGATGAGAAATATAAACCGCTTTATTAAAAAATAATTCATTTGGAATTTTGTTGTTAATACTTTGATGTGGGTTTAAGTTGTAGAGATAATGAAGCTATTAAGGATGAAAACGCAAAAGAAAATAAAACACCTACATAATAAAAAAAATTTAGAAATATAATTAATATTTTATATTTAAATTAATATAAGAGAAATACAAAAATTTTCACTATTAGATAAAATGATAGTTTTTTATTATATTTATTTATGGAAAAAAAAGTATTTTTTTTTACAAATAAATTAAAACATTCCCATAAGGGCTTGATGATAATCAAACTTCATTCGTTTTTTTATAAATTTTTTTTATAAATTGAAAACCTGTAATAACAACAAAAACTGAACCTAAAGCAGCCTCCTTTAATATAAAAAAATATTACTTTTGTTTATATAACAATTTACTATTTTCTTAATATCATATATTTAAATATAGAGTATATTATATATTATTTACTTACCATTAATAGTGAATCCAATATAGAATCATCTTTAAATGAATTTCTAATAGATTAGTCATTGAGGTCAAAAGTTAAATTTTTTTTTTTTTTTTTTTTTTTTTTTTTTTAAAGACAAATTAACAAACTTGATGCCAAAGTTAAAATGAATATCACCCAATCACTTATTATTAATCTCAAAGTAGAACGTTCAGTCATTTTCGATTTAATTTCCTTCTTATTTATTTTCTTACTCTAACATCATTTATTATTTTATAATTTAATGCTGTATTATATTTTATTAATATATTTTTTCTAATTTAAATATATTTAAAAAAAGAAAAATTAACATAATATTTTTTTTTTTTTTTTTTTTTTTTTTGAAGAAGAAGAAGAAGAAAAAAAAATCAAAAAGAAGAAATAAGGTATATTTATATAACTTATTTAAGTGCCATTGAAAAAAGTTGTTAATATACTAATTAAATATTATTAAAAAATGCTAATAAATAATTATATTATTAAGGATATCATCAAATATATTATTATAAATATATTGTGAATATTTTTAAATACTTTATGATTAAAAGTGATACTTTTTTTTTTTTTTTTTTTTTTTTTTTTTTTAAAAAAAAAAAAAGCGACAAGAAATAGAATTTCAATTTAAAACATACATTCATATATATATTTTTTTATTATTATAACTGTTAATATTATATTTACTAAAAGTATATATATTTAAATTTAAAATAACAATGGACAAAAACATATTAAAAATTATTCAAAATAGATAATTTTTTATTTTTATTTTTATTTTTATTTTTATTTTTATTTTTATTTTTATTTTTATTTTTATTTTTATTTTTATTTTTTATTTTTATTTTTTATTTTTATTTATTTTTTTTTTACTATGTTATATTTTATTTAACTTTATAATTTTATATATAATTAAAAGTTTAACAGATAATAATGATTCAAAAATGATAATAATAAAAAATAAAATATTTCAAAAATATAGAGAGATACTACTACTACTAATAATAATAATAATAATAATAAGAGTAAAAAAATTATATAATGTGAATTTTTTTAATTTTTCATTCTCTAAAAATTGTTTTAGTAATAATAATTAATTTTAGTAATAATAATTGATTTTAGTAATAATAATTGATTTTAGTAATAATAATTGATTTTAGTAATAATAATTGATTTTTAATTATTTTCATTATTATTATTGCTATTATTATTATTATTATTGTTGTTGCTGTTATTGTTATTTATGACTTAAGAATTAATTATTATTGGTAGTTTATTATTATTTAATGGAACTGTTATTATTATTATTATCAATATTTTGTAAGGTGGATAATTGGAGAAAAAAAAAAAATTTTTTTTAGATATATAAAACGAGAATTTGAAAAATTATCGAATAGATGAGATTTTATCATTAAAAGTTACTTTTTGAGTATTTACTACAACAGTTTGACTATTCTTATTATTTGTATCGGAATGATGAACATTTCCCCTTTTTTTTTTCTTTTCTTCAGCAATAGCAACAAATTTATCCCATTTATTCTTATATTTCATCTTTTTTTTTTTTTTTTTTTTTTTATTAATTCAAATATTAATTAATAGAAAAATCAATAATACATATAAATATATAAATATAAATATAACAAATATAATTATTATATATATATTAATATAAAAAAAAAAAAAAGGTTTATTTAAATATATATATATATATTAATATTAATGAATTACCAAATTTTCAATTTTTATCTTTAGATCTTTATTTTCTTCTTCTAATTTCATTATTTGCTTGACATAATTATTTTCTTCAAGGTAAGCCACTCTTTTCTTTAATTCGGACAATTCTAAATGAATTATTTATATATATATATATATATTATATAATAATATTTCCAATAAATTATTTTTTCTATTTATTATTTATTATTTATTATTTTATTTTATTTTATTTTATATTTTATTTAATCTGAACTTTTCTTATTTAGTATTTTAATATTTATTTCATTTCATTTTATTTCTTTATTTTTATTTTATTTTTTTTTTAATATATATATATTTAATTTATTTACCATTTTCACTTCCAGCAGCAACATTGGATCGAATATATTCATTGTATTTAACATATTCTTTTGCCTTTCTTAATGCTAATTTAAATTCTTCAGTATTTGGTAGTAATATATATTCACTGGTTATACAATCAATGGTTTCTTTTAATTTTTCATTTTCTTTTTGATATTCTTCATTTGTTTTGGTAGGTAATGCCTTTTGAGGAATAATTATATATTCTGATTCCGGTAAATTATTATCATCATTTATTTCAAAATCTTTTTTATTATCATTATCATTATTATTATGCTTTGAACTATTTTTTTCCTCTATAAATTATATATATATATATATATACATATATATATAATAATATAAAATAATATTTATATTATATTATATTTTAATATTTTATATTAAAAATCATTAACATTTTGATATATTATTATAATTCATATTATATAACATATATTACATAATTTATTAATTTATATTCACCATTGTTTTTATTTCCTATGCTTTCTATGGAATTATTTTTATTAACTGATGGACTTGCGATTGATACTTTTGAAAATGTGGATGTCTTTTCTTTTTCAACCTTATTGGTCACGGCATCCTTGTTATTTAATGGTGCAGATAATAGAGCTACCGGAAGAGAAACTTTATTTTGAACTAGACTATCAATATCATCCCAGAATTTGATAAATGCCTTTTCTGCTTCATCGTCCTATTATTATTATTATTATTATTATTATTATTATTATTATTATTATTATTATTATTATTATTATTATTATTATTATTATTATTATTATTATTATTATTATTATTATTATTATTATTATTATTATTATTATTATTATTATTATTATTATTATTATTATTATTATTATTATTATTATTATTATTATTATTATTATTATTATTATTATTATTATTATTATTATTATTATTATTATTATTATTATTATTATTATTATTATTATTATTATTATTATTATTATTATTATTATTATTATTATTATTATTATTATTATTAATTATTATTATAATTATTATTATTATTATTATTATTAATTATTATTATTATTCTTATTAATTATTATTATTATTTATAAATTTAACTATTCATATATATAAGTTTATATATATTTCATTACTTGATTTTCCTTCAATACAAAAGAGGATTTATCAATACAATGAGATGAAGTACTTTCAAAAATTGTACTTAATGATGTAACGGGTACAGCTGTCGATTCATGATTATTATAATTTGGTTTACTTTTTATGTTGTTTTCTAATTTTTTTTTTTTTTTATTATAAATATATTTGTATATTAATAGAATGTTCTAAAAACAATAAAAATCATTATAAATAATATTAAAAAAAAATATTTATATATATAAATGTTATAAAAATCAGTTGTAGAAATTAAAATCGAACTATTTGTAATAAGTTGTCCAATAAAATAATTTCTACTAGCTGAATTACTGATATTTAAGGATGGCTTTGGTCTATTATATAAAACATATTGTCTCCTGGAATTTAATTCCTCACTTTTATTGCTTACTGGTACTGATGATTATTAAATAAGATACCATGGTTACAATAACCATCGCCATTACCTTAATTATGATTATTATGATTATTTAATCCATTATTTGAAAAAGTTAATACATTATATTTACCTATTGTATTATTATTATTATTATTATTAGTTGTATTTGTAAATCTAAAATTTTGAAGGTTTTTAGGAGTATTTGGAGTATTAATTTTATTAAGGGATTGTGCTGAGGTGTCGTTATTATTAGATTTACTATTATTATTACCAATATTGTTAGTCATAAGAGTATTACTATTACTGTGATTTTGTTGATGTATTAAATTATCTTTATTTTGCTTTCCCTTAATTTGTCTCGAAATTCGGTTAGCTTCTTTATTTGATTTAATAAATAGTTGTTGGATAGTTTTTTTAGCCTTTTTTTTTTTTTTTTTTTTTTTTACAATATTTAATATATTAGTAATTTTGTTTATTTTTTTATTATTATTTTACATTATACAAAACAATAATAGTATTATTAACAAAATTAATTACTTTATCCAAATTTTAAAAAAAAAATGAAATTACGAAAAAAAATTTTTTAAAAAAATAATGAAATTATAAAAAATACAAGCGTTATACTTATTAAAAATATAATTAATAATTTTAATATTATATAAATACATGTATATGCATATATTACCACTTCATTATTTGTTTGCTTATATATATTTTGGTATATTTCTATAAAGGATATTTATATATTATATATGATTTATATAATCAATATTATTTTAATATAGAAAATTTTATATGGATTTAAAAGTTTATATTATTTTATTTTATTTTTATAAATTTCATTTAAAATTTTTAAAAATAAAATTTATTTATTATTTAGTTACCAGCTGCATCAGAATATAAATTTGCTGCTTCTTGAATATTTCCTTTTTCGATATTTTCTTTTGCTTTTCTTCCTAATTCATTTGCCTTTTTTTTTTTTTTTTTTTTTTATTTTTTTATTACAATATTAAATTTATAATATATAATGAACATAATATATATATATATTATTAATAAAATCATATTATTATTATTATTATTATTATTATTATTATTATTATTATTATTATTATTATTATTATTATTATTATTATTTTCTTTTATTTTTTTTTTTTTCAATTTATAAAGAAAAATAAATATTTTATATAATTTAAATATTATAATTCAATGTTTTTTAAAATTAGTTTTTCTTCATTCCAAAAAATTATTAAAAGATAAATTTAGTAAATTTTAAATTATTCATTTTAATTCATGTTCATAGTATTGTAACTATATTTTATGAATAAGTTTTTTTTTTTATTATTTTGTTATTCTAAATATATTTAATATTATTAATTATTGGTATTAACATGTGTTTATCAAAGAGATTACATATTTTTTTTAAATTTTTTTTTTTTTTTTTTTTTTTTTTAAAAGGTAATTTTGTTTGTTATTAACTTTTTTTTTTTTTTTTTTTTTTTTTTTTTTTTTTTAATATTAGTAATTTATAATCTTATACCCTTTCGACCATTTCTGAAGTATATTATATTCTTTTTGATATATTTTTCTTTATTTTCCTTATTTTATATTATACTAATATCTTTTAACTTAACTGTAAATTTATATTATTGATTATAAATTTAATAATTTATAAAATAAAATAATAAATAAAAAGAATTCATCATTATATATTTATTTATTTATTTTAATTCTTTTTTTTTTTTTTTTTTTTTTTTTTTAATCAAAAAAAAAAAAAAAAAAAGACATAAAAAAGTATTAAAATTAATATTTAAAGTTTGAAAAATTTGTTGAATTTTTATATGATATAGTTACGAAATATATTATCTATAATCATGTTTATAAAATATATTTCAATATATTTAATATATTTTTATTTAAAAAAAATTTAAAAAAATTTTTTTTTAAATCTATTTCCATAAATGGTATTAAAATAATTAATTAGAATCTTAATTATAAAAAAAAATTATATCCATTTTATATTAAATATTTCTTGGAACTATATAGTAAGAAAAATATTTTTATTCATATTATATTACTTCCAATTTTGAACTAAATATTTCTTAAGGATAATCAAAAGAAAATTTTATGTTTTATTTACTTCTTTTTTTTTTTTTTTTGTAATTAATTACATTTTTATTATAAAATTATAAATTATTTAAATACACAATAAAAATTATTTAAATTATAAAAAAAAAAAAATAATATATAATAATATATAATAATAATAATAATAATAATATTAATAATATTAATATTAATATTAATAATTAAAATATAAAAATAAAAATTATATAAAAATAATAAATTATAATAAATAATAATAAAGGGATATTATAAACATTATATAATATATAAATTTATATTTTTATTTGGGGATATATAAAACATTCAGGTATATTATTATTATTACTATTATAAATTAATAATAATTTATATATTTTTATTGAAAATTTATTTTATGCGAAGTATAATTTCTTTTTATTTAATATTTATAGGGTTTATTTAGGGTTTTATTTTTTTTTTTTTTAAAAAAAAAAAAAAAAGTATATATAACATATATATATTTCATAATTAATTTTAATGTATTTTATTTCATTCCTATATATTAGATTTATATATTCTAAGTTCTTTTTCTTTTTCTTTTGCTCACTTATTTATTTATTTATTTATTTTTTAATTTAATAATTTTCTTTAAGTTATTATTAGTATTTTTATACTATTTCAATTGTTACTATTTGTAACTATAATTATCTAATTATTACTATTATTATTATTTCAATGGTATAATTAAGAATTTATACATATAAAAGAATTTTAAAAGGTTATTTAAAAGTGATAATAATAACAATAATTAAAACGATCAATAAATAAATAAATATTATATTAATTAATAAATTATTGATTATTGACTATTATTATATATTATTAAAATTTTCTTTTTCTTTTTCTTTTTTTTTTTTTTTTTTTTTTTTTTTTTTTTTTTTTTTTTTATTATTATTCTTTTTACATTACTTTATTTTTGATTTAATTAGCGATGTTTTTTTTTTTTTTTTTTTATTGTGGAAATATAGATTTATATTAAGAGTTTATATATAAAAAAGATTATTTATATAAATTTTTTTAATATATACAAGCAATAATTAATTAATTAATATGAATAAAAAAAAATAATATAAAGATATATATAAACAATTTAAATTTTTTTTTTTTTTTGATAACAATCTACTTGCTATTAAACACTATTGATATATTGATATATATATATATTTTTTTTTTCTTCTTCTTTAGTAACGTTAATATTATTTATTATATTATTATTATTATTATTGCTTAATTTGTAGTATGGAAAAATTTTATTTTATTTTATTTCAATTTTTTTTTTATTAATTTTCAATTGAATACTTTTTAATAACTATTTTAAATTTAAGATAGTGGTAAATAAAAATAGTATATATAAAAAGAATATTTTTTTTATTAGTATTATTATTTTATTTAATATTATCTAATATTATTATTTTATTATATTTTTAATATTTTATGATTGTGTCAAGATTTCAATATCAGATTCTATATTTTCTAAAGAATTAATCTTTTTAGCTTCAGGTTTTTTATTTCTTTGTAATAAATAATTGGTCATATCTTTAACTTCATCTTGATAAATTTTTGGAACAATCATATTTATAAGTTTAAAAATATATGGTGAGAAAGATCCTATTCTATTTAAATATTATTAATTAAAATTTTTAATTATGTAAAAATTGAAAGATATTTATTATATATAAATATATATATATATATATGAATACAAAAGGATAAACAAAAAAATAAAATAAAAAAATAAAAATAAATTTATATATATTTACAATATATATATTATAAATGTATATAATTAGTAAATTATTAATTTAGAAATAATTAGAATTTATTTATATAATATTATTAGTTTATTTTTATTATTATATTAATTAAATTATTTTAATCATCCAATTTACTTATTATGAATTCCATATTGAACAGCGAATTTTCTAAGTTTTTTAACAATTATAACAATCATTATTAACTTTGCTAATTGTTTTATAAATGCTCTTCTTCTTCCTGGCACCATTAATGTTTGGAAAATTGTATGAAGAGGGAAATCAATTAATGGTAAATTGACAATATACATAGAAAATAACATTATACTATATAATAATCATGACATTTATAATAATAATTATAATATTAATATTAATAGATATTGTTGAATTATTATCAATATTAATAATTAATAATGAATAATAATAATAATAATAATAATAATAATAATAATAATAGAAAAAAAAAAAAAAAAAAAAAAAAAAAAAGGAAAAAATAGAAAAAATTAAAAAATAAAAATAAAAAAATAAAAATAAATAAATAAATAATAATAATAATAAGATATTTATATTATTTATCTAATATTAATTCTTATATATGTATAAATATATATATATGATTAATTAATTTTACTTACCCAGCATCAACCAGAAGATCTTGATTGAATTTTGAATTATGAATAGACTATAATTTGGAGTTGAATAAAATCAAATATGTAATTTAATAAATTATTATTGATATTTATGTGTTTATAAAATAAATTTCATAAAATAATAATATATACATAAAATACATGGTTAATTTATATAATGGAGAAAAACAATTAATATTCTATTATTATAATTATATATAATTTCAATTTACATCTATATAAGTATTTTGTCTTTGAAGAATTTTTCTGTGATCATCTATTTCTTTTCTATATTCCTTTATAGCATTTTCTAATATGGTTCTAGTATCATCTAAAGAACATTTTAATCTTTCTGCTGTTTGTTTATTATTCTCATTTTCAACATTAATATCTTCTATGAAATTTTCTAACATTTCTATTGTTGATTCAAGTTCATTAACTTTTTTCTGTCCTTCTACAATACTTTGCTATTATTTTATTATATATTATTAGGCATACATTAAATAAAATATTTGATTAATATAAATATTTTGTGATATTATTTATTAAAAATTTATATATAATAAACATACATGTAGTTGATGAGTTCTACAGAAATTAGTTATATTTACAATATAATTAATAGTTAAAAGTCTCGCATTCGCCTATAGTATTTGATAATAATAATAATAATAATAATAATAATAAATAACTATTATTTAAAATCTAATTTTTTTTTTTTTTTTTTTTTTTTTTTTTTATAGTAAAACTCTAATATAATAATATTGATTATATATAATATGAACATATATAATCATTTATTTTTTATTTACTTGATTAATTTCTCTTTGAACTTGGAATTTCTCAGAGACAATCTTCACTAATTTGTCATAACTTGGTAATTTTCCTTCAGAGTAAATTTCTTTATTCAATTTTTTTTTAAAAAAAAAAAAAAAAAAAAAAATTAAATTATATTAATATATATAAATGTTATAAAATACATTAATGTTCAGTTTATCATTTATTAATGCTTATAATATATAAATTTAATTATATATTTATATATTTAAAAAAAAATAATAAAAAAAAAAAATAAAATAAAATAACGTAAATAGTAGATATACACAAACCTAATTTTGTGTTTTTGGAAGAAAGACTTTGAAGTTGATTAGTAATTGCTCTACCTTGGAAAATTAATTTTTGTAATTGGTCTTGTGGTGTACCAATGACATCAAAGGGTTGCTTTTTACTAATAACTTGTTGTGTAGAAGGTGATTGAGAATCTTGATATTGTTGTTGATTTTTTAATGTACTTAACGAAGCAACACTATTTGAATTTCTTAAATTTTTTAACTCATTAATTTTTTGAGGTCTTAATGTAGCTAAACTACTATAATTTCTTAAGCCTTTTGTTTCGTTGTTAGGTTGTTTTGAATTATAATCTAAATCATTATTTGAATAATCATTAAAATCGAAATCAAAATCAAAATTGAAATTGGTATTTAATGGTGAATGTGGCATATCCCTGGTAATAGGGTTTCCCATTCTTGGAACAGGCGAAGCAACTCTTGGAGTTGGAGATGATATTCTCTGGGGAACTGGAGAAGCAACTCTCTGTGGTACTGGAGAAGCAATTCTTTGTGGTACTGGAGAAGCAATTCTTTGTGGTACTGGAGAAGCAATTCTTTGTGGTACTGGAGAAGCAATTCTTTGTGGTACTGGAGAAGCAATTCTTTGTGGTATAGGTGAAGATACTCTTGGAGGAATAGGTGAAGGTACATTTTGTGGAATAGGTGAAGAGATTCTTGGAATTGGTGAAGATACTCTTGGTGGTATATTATATGTGGTTAACATTGGTGAAGTTGGAGTGGCAGGACGTAGCATATTTGTATTAACATCTAAATTCAATCCCATATTATTATAGCCGTAATCGTAATCACAATTGTAATCATAATTATAAGTGTTATAGACTTTATTATCCATTGGAAATGTCTTTTGAGGAATCTGATACAAATCCTCTTTAGTATTATAGTCAGTATAATTTTCCATTTTGTTTCTTCTTATTATATTACTATTAAAATTCCAAATTATGAAAAATTTTTATTTTTTTCTATCAAATATTATTAATTAATTGAATTACTTTGATACTGAGAATATATTTATTAATTAATTTATAAATTAAATTAAATTGAAAATATATATTAAATCAATTTCAGTTTTTAATCTTTTTCAAAATATTTATAATATTAATAATAATAATTATAATAATTTTTAAATTAATTATTTAATTTTTGAAAAATAAAATTAAGATTTCATAAACTTATATTATTTATATAAATTATTATATAATACATCGTTTTTAATAAAATTTATATTGTATGATTTATTTACCTTTTTAATAATACTATGTGAACATTTTATAATATAATTTTAATAAACATATACATAAATAAGTATTACTGTAAATATGAAAACTTATTTTTGTATTTTATATTAAATTTACAATCAATTATTTTTTTTTTCTTTTTCTCTTAATTTTTCTATCAAAAGTATTTTTTGTGATGAATATTAAAAGTGATTTCGATATAAAAAATATTTCATTTTTATAGATATTAACGAAAATATTATAGCTTTATATTACTAATAACAATAATAACAAAAAAGAAAAAGAAAAAAAAAGAAAAAAAAAAAAAAAAGATAAAGAAACCAAAAGTTTCGATTTTCTTATATATAAAATATTAATTGATTTTAAATATTTAATTTAATGAGATTAATACATATTTTTGAAAAAGTATAATAATAAAAAAGTTAATACTTAAATTTAAATGTTACTATTAACTTTTTCTTTTATGTTTAATATTTGTTGTTAAATCTTTATATTTTTTCTAGATATTTTCTAAAAACAAATAATTTTATTTTGTATAAATATTTATTTTTTTTTTTTTTTATATCTGTTAATTTTTATTTTTAATTTTATTTTTTTTTTAATTTTTTATTTTATTTAAATTTATATTTTCTTTTTATTTTAAAGAAAATGTTATTTAATTAATATATATTTTTTTATTGTTTTTATTTTTTATCTTTAGAAGTATTTTTTTTTATTGTTAATATCTTTATTAATAATAATTTTATTAATTTATTTAGTTATTATTTATTTATTAATTAATTAATTTAACTTATTAATATATTAAAATGTATTAATTTATTTAGTTATTATTTATTTATTCATTAATTTATTTAACTTATTAATATATTAAAATATATAACACTGTATATTAATGAATACTACAATATATGATACATTTATAATTTATATTAATTATAAAATGTTTAAATGTTTGATATCTTAATAGTTATTTATTTATTTTTTTTATATATTTTATTATTTTTCTATTTAGCTTTTCATTTTTTATTTTGTTTTTATTTTTTATTTTATTAATTTATAAATATTTTATATATTTAATAACTCTATTTTATTTTGTTTTCTCTCAATTATTTTTTTTTACTGTTTATAAAATTAATACTATCAATAATTACATACTTTTAAATATTTATTAAATTTTGAATAATTCAATATTTTTAATTAATTTTCAATAGGTTGAATACAGTATTATTTCATTAATGTAATAATAATTTACAATATTAAATATATATAAGTAAATATATATAAATAAATATATATATAAATATATATAAGTAAATATACATATAAATAATTATATATAAATAAATAAAATTTAATTTATATAATTATTTTTATTAAATTAAAAAATTATACAAAGCCTTATAAAAAAAATTAATATTATTTTTATTTATATAATAAAAATTTTATTTTCATTTCATTTTTTTCATATTTTACTTTGTCTCCTGCTATTTTTCTAATAAGTAAAATTTATAAAAATATTATAAAGGATTGCTTTTTTATTAATATAAATTTATTATTTATGGAATATAAATAAATGGCTAACAAAGATTTAAAGTACAGATAAAATTACATGTTTTTATATTTAATTGTTGCTTGTTCTAAATACATATTGATTTATGTTTAATTTGTAATTACAATTTATTATTTATTATTTATTTAATTATTATTATTTATTATTTATTTTTATTTATTATTTATTATTTATTATTATTTATTATTTATTATTATTTATTATTTATTATTATTTATTATTATTTATTATTTATTATTTATTTATTATTTATTTATTTAATATATGGTATTTTTATGTCTTTTTAGAGATTTAGCTAAAAAAAAAACAATATATATATATATATTTTTTTAAATTAATGAACCTATTCAATATATTTATCATTTATTATTAATCAATATTTAAATATATTAACGTCATATTAATTAGTAACTTCTGATATTCAAATATATAATAAAATATAAAGAATTATTAAATATCACTAATAATAAATAAAAAAAGTAGTAAAAGCAATAAAATGATATTTTAAATTTAAATTTATTATGATTAATGAATAATGATTATTTTCAACCTTAAGTTTATTAAATGAAAAATAACAATAGATAAGTATAAATGTTAGATTTATGGAGGTTTATATCATAACACATAACTATTAAAAAAAATTAATAATCATAATAATTATTATAAAAAATAATAATATATTAAGTATAATTCATTATTGTGTAACATACCCTTTAAAAAAAAAAAAAAAAAAAAAAAAAAAAAAAAAAAAAAAAAAAAAAAAAAAAAAAAAAAAAAAAAAAAAAAAAAAAAAAAAAAAAAAAAAAATAAAAAATAAAAAAAAAATAAATTATTCTATATTACAAAGCCATGTTGGTCCAGTCGGTTAGGACGATACAGGTCACTGTAGAGGGCGGGGTTCGAATCCTCGGCATGGCACCAAATAATCGGATGAGGTTTCTATCCTGGGATATCATGAGACCACACGTGATGTCCATAAGGCTTTCCCTCAGATGATTATTTCACCCAACCCTGATACTACGCTTTGAATTGAAGCATAGACCTTGATGATTGTAAAATTTCCAATCGCCAATGATTACACCCACTAGGGAGGAGTTAATGGTTCCGTTCTGATGCTCGTGGTCATTAGAGATATATGTAGGAACGTTAGGAATGCATCTCCGGGCAGTGTGTAACGACGATTGAGAGCGGCGAAGCTGATACAGTATGCCAATAACTCATCACCTTACAGTTAATTAATAACTGTATGGCCATATGGGAGATGGGTACCCATATGTGCAAGTCTATGTTTTTTTTTTTTTTTTTTTTTTCTATATTACAAATTATTTAAAAATTTTATTATTTCTATAAAAAAAAAAAAAATTGTTAGTTTCATAATACTTTATTGAAGATTAAGCATTTTTTTTAGTATTCAATTAAAAAAATTTTTTTCATATTTTTTTTCTTAATATGATTATATTAAATATATAGTGATAATTATCTCAATAGAAATGAGACTAATAAAACATAATCAAATATTTTTTCCATAATACCTGATATATTGAATATAAATGAAAAAAATTAATTTTTTTAATTTTTATTTTTTTTTAGTTGAAATTTGAAAATATATTAAGAAAATATATTAGGAAATGTCAAAAAAAAAAAAAAAAAAAAAAAATAATAATATATATAAGATTATTATTAAAAATTAATTTAAAATATAATAAAAACAATATATATTGGAACTAATAATAATAGTAATAAAATTAAGTAATAAAAATTATTTCAACTTTAATTATTAACCAAAAACATAAAAATGAATAAATAAATAAATAAATAAATAAAAATCAATTTCTAATGATAAATTTAAGAATATAAAAAGATAATATAAAAATACTTATATATAATTAAAAATAAATATTAATTAACAGTAATATTATTCCATTAAATATAAATATTCCTGAACAAGGATAAGGTTACAATCGAAATAAAGATCAAAGTAAGAAAAGTTAATTATAGAGAGAAGAGAAAAATATTAATAATACAAATTGAAATAAATAAAAAATTTTAAAATGTATGTACCACAATTATAATAATAACTAAATATATAATTCTAAAGAAATCAAATTAATTTAAAATTAATAATAGGATTATCACAAAAAAAAAAAAAAATAAAATAAAAATAAAAATAAAAAAATATTATTAATATATTAATTAATATAAGGAAATTCTTTAATAAATATATTTCATTTAATTATAAAATAAAAAAATATAAAAAGAAAAAAATGAATTTTTTTTTTTTTATTTTTTTTTTATTTGTATATTTGTTTTATTTATTTTATTTTGGTATTTGATTATAATTCATGACATTCCATATTATAAATCAGAATTATAAAATAGCATTGGAATCAACAATTAATTGTTGAACTTTATAATAACCCTTTAAATTTATTTTTAAAAAATTTTCAATAGATATAACAGCATTTTGTTTTAACAATAATTTAACGATTTCAACATGATTATTCTGTCCTGCTATAGCTAATTCTGTTAATCCACTATTATTTATATTATTTATTGTAGCGTGATGATCAAGTAATAAAGATACAATTTCAATGTTTCCACTTTCACACGCATTATGAAGTGCAGTATTATTTAAGGAATTCTTTTCATTTATATCCAAAGTAGAGTAATTATTCAACAATAATTCAACAATGTTTTTATTTCCAATAGTACATGCTAGCATTAATGGATTATTACCATAAGTATCATAGGAATTAATTAAAGCATTATATTGTAATAAAATTTTTACTAATTCTTCATCATTATTTTCGACGGCAGTGAGAAGTGGGCAATAATAAAATTTGTTTTGAATATTAATCTCTGCTTTATGATCTAATAATGCTTTCACTACTTTATGTTGCTTGGTCTGACAAGCTATCATCAAAGCAGTACTTTTATTCTCAGATTCAATACAATTAGTATCAGCTCCATTTTCAATAAGAAGAACAGAAATATCTTGAAAATCATTTCTAATAGAGTAAATAAGTGCTGTATTTTCAGTCATATCTTTTATATTTAAATCGGCATGATATTCTAATAATATTTTAACAATATTTTCATAACCATGTTGACAAGCATACATAAGCGCTGTGTTTTTGTTTCTATTTGTTTCATTGACATCAATATCTTTAGTATTTTCCAATAATAATTTAACCACGTTAAAATTACCCATTTGGCAAGCATATATTAATGAATTATTACCATAACTATCCTTCTCATTTGGATCAGCACCATGATCTAATAAATATTGAATTATATTTTCATTATTGTTATAACATGCTACCATTAAACCAGTACTACCATCATGACATTTTTCGTTAATATCTCCAATATATTGCGATAGATATTTTACACTTTCAAGATCACCATGTTGACAAAGCATAACAAAGGCTGTCATACCTCTATTATTTTTTTTATTGATTTTTATTCCGGAGCAACTAGTATTTTCTTGAGAAGATATGTCCCTATTAAAATTACTATTGTCATTGTAATTATTTCTATTATTAACGGAGGAATCAGATAATGAGATATTCATTAGATTAAAATGACCTAGATTATTTAAATTATTTTCATTTTCATTGATATCCTCATAATTATTCATATTTGTAATACTACTTAAACTTATATCCAATGAACTATCAATGTTGACATTTTCATTGACTAATAATTTTATTATATCTAAATGTCCATTTTGACAAGCTATAATTAATGCCGTATTTCCATATATATCCTCATCATTTATATTATATGAATAAGTATATAATTTTTTAGCAATTTCTGTATAGCCATATTTGCATACTATCATAAAAGCGTTATTATCATATTCGTCTTTTTCATAGATATCTATTGTTTTTACATTATTTATTATATAATTTACCATTTCTATATTATTTGTTTTACATACACTAATAAAGAATGGTTCATCGTCACTTTGATTTTTTGGAATATCAGCATTATTTTTAATTAATAATTCTACCATTGGAAAATTGTTATATTTAACAGCAATTTGTAATGGTAACTTACCTTTAGAATTTCTATTATTCAAATTAACTTTATGCTCCAACAAAAAATCAATTATTTTCTCTTTATACACTTTAATACTACAGAGATAATGTAATACCAACCACTTTTTATTTTTTTGTTCTATGAGTTTTTCGTTAGCTTTATTTAGTAATAATGCTTCAATTTTCTTATTGTTCTTTAATACTGACAAAATTAATGCTATATCGAGGTCAAATGTAAAATTATTCATATTACTCCATTCATTTAATTTATTGTTAACAATATTTATATTTTCATTCCATATGGCTAGATATAGTATCATTTCTTTATTCATTTTGTCTTTGAGTAATTTTTTTAATTTATTTAAAAATGTTTTTGGTAAAATTGAAGACATATTGGAATTACTACTGTTGATTCGTTCGGTAATGACCATATCAGTATTATCCATTTTCAATAAATTTTCATTTTCATTAATTCCTACTCTTGATAAATTATCATTTTCTTCATTATTACTTTTACTAAAATCTCCATCATGCTCTTCAATGCGATTGATATATGTATCATAATAATTAATTTTTTCTGTAAGTAAATTATTTTCATTATCAATTTCATTGCTTTTATAATCATATGTACTGTTTTCATCTGAAAAGAATTCTTCACTTAAAATATTTCTAATCATATTATTATTATTATTATTATTATTATTATTATTATTATTATTATTATTATTATTAATATTATTATTATTATTATTATTATTATTATTATTATTATTATTATTATTATTATTATTATTATTATTATTATTATTATTATTATTATTATTATTATTATTATTATTATTATTATTATTATTATTATTATTATTATTATTATTATTATTATTATTATTATTATTATTATTATTATTATTATTATTATTATTATTATTATTATTATTATTATTATTAATATTATTATTAATTTTATTATTAGTGTTAGTAGTAATATTTTTGTTAGTATCATTATGATAGTTTAATAGTAATTGTAGTATCTTTTTAGAATAATATATTGATTCTTTAAAAACTGTATTATTATTTGAATTAATAACATCGATTTTTGCATTATATTGTAATAATATTTTTATTAATTTATAATATTTTTCATTTTTATCTTTAATATACATTTTTAATAGCAAATGCAAAGGGGTATTTCCATTTTCATCAGTTATATTCGGATTTAAGCCATTTTCTAAAAGTATTTTCAATATCTCAGTATAATTTCTATATAAAGATAGAATAGCTAATTTATTTATTGCTTCATAACTTATCGGGAAAAATAGATTATTTTCATTCCCATTAATATTGGTATTACTTCTGCAAATAAGATTGTTACTTGAATAATAATTGACTTTATCTGTTTCTCCGAATTTTATTTTTTCTGGAGAAATATTTAATGAACTTAAATTCGTACTTTTGCTTAGTTCATAGACTGATTTATTTGTTATACTATTATTTCTGTGTAAACCTTTATAATTAGAATTATATACATCACCATTGCTTCCATTTAAACAATCTCTAGAACATGTACTAATTCCTTCTTTTAAATTTTTACTACTAATATTATAATTATTACTATAACAATTGTAACTTCCCTTCAAATTACTATTACAATTAATATAACTTCCATTTTTAAAGTAACTAGAACTTCTTAAATTAAATGAAGAATAACTACAACCTCTTAAATAGGAAGAATTTCTTATATTAATATTACTATAATTATAGTTATTAAATTTTTTTCTTAATTTGTTTCTATTAATTGTATATATCAAAAGTAATTTAATGATGGCTTCATTTTTATATATACAGGCATAATCGAAAGCATTTTTTTTATTATTGTCCTTTATATTGATATCCACTTTTCCTCCACAAATTTCCACATATCGAGCTAATTCTTTATTTTTTATACGAGCTCGACTTCGACCAAAGAAAATTAATCCTAGAATTAAGTCATTTGTAATATAAATGTAATTTAAAAGCATCTTTACTTTAACAATATCGTTATTTTCAATAGCATACATTAATGCTGTCTTTCCTAACTCATCCTGAGAATTTGGATTAATATTATATTTTAGGAGTATTTTTACAAGTTCATTTTTATTTCCACGGGTATCATTTTTACATGAAAATATTAAGTAATTAGCATTAAAATGAAATCTAGATTTTTTAATTAGATTATGAGTATACTCTTCAGAAGATAAGGTATCATTAACCTCATTTGCATTTCTAATATTTTTTGTTGGAACACTAGTAGATACTGAAAATTTTAATAGAATTTCAATAACAGAGACTGGTAATTTATTTCTAATGGCAATACTCAATAACGATTTATTTTTATTTACTTTCATATTTTTTATATTATCAAGACTACGACAATGCTTAAAATCTAATTCATTATTTGGAATAGCAATCTTGTTATCATCAATTAGATCATATTCACTTTGCCATTGCTTAATTTCTAAAAAATTTGATTTTGTAAAAATATTAATGTACTCGTCATTATTTTTATTTTCACTAATATTGATGAATTCTTCTTCTCCTTTCTCTTCCTCTTCTTCGCCTTCTTCTTCTTCGTCATCTTCTGAAATTAAATTATTTGAAGGATTGATCATACTTCTTCCTCTGTATAACCAATTATCCATTTTTTTAGTATTTTCTTTTTGATTTTCTATTGGCCCCGAATTTAATAATGAATTATCAAGTGATTCATTCCATTGATCATACTCACCATTATTATAATTATTATTATTATCCTTTAAAAATAAACAATGTAGATTTTTAATATAATTTAATTTAACTTTTTCATTTAATAAATTATTCCTCATTATATTATTTTTCTGTTGATTGTTTGGAATAATAGTAATATAATGCTCCATAAGTTGATGAATAATGTATGGGTATGGAAAATAGGTTAATGCATACTCTATAAAATAAGTATTACCTACCTTTTTATTAAATATAAAATAATTTTCTGCCAATTTATTATCTACAAAATTATTGATTTTTTCCTCTAAATGATCTTTTAATTTATTTATTTCTTCTATGGTTAATGATTTTTCATTTATAATTTTATTTTTTTCCTTTTTTTGATTTTCATCTTCATCTTCATTTATTGATTTTTCATAATTTCTTTTTAACCATCGATTTCTATTTCCAAAAAAAATGACTAAAGGCTTTAAATCCCTTTTTATCATCAATTCTAATATTTTCAAATTTAAATTTTCATTTTGATGAATACATTCTGAATATTTATAGTTCATTTTTTTTATTTATCCTTGTTTTTTTTTTTTTTTTTTTTTTTTTTTTTTTTTTTTTTTTTTAATTAAATTCTATATTATTGTTATAATTTTATTTATATTAAATATTAAATATCAATTATGAATTTCAAAATTTTTTACATAAAAATAAAATAAATAAAATAATAGAATTTGAAAATAAAAAATAATAAAAAATAAAATAAAAAAAAAAAAAAAAAAATTAATAAATATACTAAAGTAAGCAAGTAAAAATTAATTTTATATTAAATTGTAATTAAATATGTTGTTTTTCTTTTAGTTTTTTTTTTTTTTTTTTTTTTTTTATTACTTTATTTTTTATTTATTTATTATTATTTTTTTTTATCATATAACATTATTGTTATTAATTAAATTTTATATATTAAATTATTCCATTTCTTTTTATTATTATTATTATTATTATTATTAGTTTTTGACTAATTTATTGTTATTAATAAAATTTTATTAAAAATATCTTTTTTTTTTTTTTTTTTTTATCTTTATTATTATTATTATTATTATTTTATTATTACATTATTACTTCTTTTAATATATTGTTATTAATTAAATTTTATATATTAAATAATTCTATTCTTTTATTATTATTACTTTCTAGCATATTAAATTTTTGATAATTATTCATATTAATATAGTTAATATAGAACAAATTTGAATATGAAATAAGCTTATATTTTAATTATAACAAATTGGAAAAACAATCATAATATATAATAATTTTAAAAAAAATTATGTATATATTTTCAACTTAATATGATTAAAATTATTATTGTATAATTACATCTAAAAATAATAAGAAGTATAATTAAAAATAATTCAAAAAAATATAAAATTAATGAAAATTTTATGAAAAAATTTAAAGATAAAAAATAATATAAAAATAAAATAAAATAAAATAAGATAAAATAATGTTAATAAATAAAATAAAAAATGAAATAAGTAAAAAATAGAATAAAAATAAAATAAAATAAGATAAAATAATGTTAATAAATAAAATAAAAAATGAAATAAGTAAAAAATAATATAAAAATAAAATAAAATAAGATAAAATAAAATTATATTAATAAACAAAATAAAAAATGAAATAAAAAAAATAAAATAAAATAAAATAAAATAAATTTTCAATTAAAAAAACTTGAACATATAATAATTAAATATTCATATATAAAATATGAATAAAATATTTATTATATAAATATTATTTAAAAATTATGATTTTTACAATATGAAATATCTTTTTTATCCTTTGAAATTGAATTGTTAATCATATATATATATATATATATAAAAAAAAAAAAAAAAAAAAAAGATAATCCAAAAACTTTATACTGAATAATATTCTTAAAAAAATATTTAAAATTATAAATATGAATTTACTAAAATTAAATATATTTTATATAAATAATAAAAATATTATATAATAACCTTTTTATAATGATATTCTAAATTATTAATTTTTATTATTGGCAAAATAAATGAATATATTTAAATATTATTAATATACACTAATTTTAAACTTTATTATTAACAAAACTTTTATGAATATTTAATTAAAAAAAAAAAAAAAGTATTGAATATAATTTGTATATTTTTTTTTTTCTATGATATGGAAAAAAAAAAAATTGAAAAAAAAAAAAATAAAAAATAAAAAATAAAAAATAATTATATCTTTATATCTATTCATTGCAAATTATTGCAATTTTTATCTATTGTTATATATATATATATAAACATTTATAATATTTATTTTTAGTTTTAATATTAATATATATTATTTTTAATATTCAACACATAAATTACAATTATAAAATTATTATTATTATTATTATTATTATTATTATTATTATTATTATTATTATTATTATTATTATTATTATTATTATTATTATTATTATTATTATTATTATTATTATTATTATCTTAATTTTTTTTTTTTTTTTTTTTTTTTTTTTTTTTTTTTTTTTTTTTCATTTTACTTGAATAAGCTTGATTTCAAATCACTAATATCAATATTGTAAAATGAATCATTTATATTTTTACAATCTTTATTATACTCTTTAACATTTTGTTGATTAATTTTAGTTTTATCTTCAATATTATTAATCCAATGAATTAATTTATTCATGAAAGGTATATTATTTGAAGTATATAATTTAAATATTTTAAAATCAATTCCATAAGATTTTAATAAATCTTTAGTTTCTTTAATACTTGCATCATTCTCTTCATCTTCATCTTCATCTTCATCTTCATCTTCATCTTCATCTTCATCTTCATCTTCATCTTCATCTTCATCTTCATCAATATTTAAATTTATATCATCATAGTTATTATTAGGATTAGTTATATTAAATTCTAGATCAATATCAAATATACTACCATTATGAATTTCTTTTTCTTTTTCAATTTCTTTTTTATTTTTCACATTTTCTTTATCTTCATTTATTTCTTTTTCTTTATTATTATTATTATTATTATTATTATTATTATTATTATTATTATTATTATTATTATTATTATCAATATTTACTTCTTTTATTTTTTCTTCTTCTTCATCTTCTTCACTCTTTTCTTTTCCCTTTCTTTTATCTTTTTCCTTTTTATTTTCTTTTTCAATATTTATTTCTTCCTTTTCTTTTCTTTCCGGGTCGAAATAGTTCATCCATTTTATTAATATATTGGTAATATTTAAAATTGAACTTTCAGGAATATTGTTTAAAGGTGAAATTTTATAATTGTTGTTTTGATCATTATTCATTTTTCGAAAATAGTTAAATATATCATATAAGGAAATAGCATTTTTTTGACTCAAAGATTTATCATCTATTGGAGTGGAACCAAATAATGATATATCACCAATAGATTTATTTTCTGAACTTAAACTTTCTCGAGAATCGCTATAACTTCTTACTAAATATATATAATTTTGGATTAATCTATCAATAAATAATCTTGTTGTTTTTTTATCATACTTTTGGTGATTTAAGGAAAATACTTGACTTAATATATCAGTATTAAAAATAAAGCAGAATAAATAAAATAATTTTAAATCATCATAAAATAGTGTAAGTCTTTCTTTGGATTGATTAATATTATATATTGATTGCCATTTAAATCTATATTTTGTTTTAAATATAATTTCTTTTCTTTTTTTATTATTATTTTCAATTTCTGTATTTGCTTGATAATAAAAGTGAATCATCAATGAATTATTATTATTACTATAATTATTATTAGTACTGTTAGTATTATTGCCTTTACTATTATTATTATTATTATTATTATTACATTTGTCATTATTACTGTTGTCTCTTGTACTATTATTTTCATTATCAGTTTTATTATTGTTGTCATCACTATTGTTATTACTATACTCTGTGGTTTCAGTTTGAATTTCATTATCTAAAATTTTATTTGATAGACTAGAATTAATATCACAAGGAGTAAAGGCTTGAATAACTACATTAGGATAAAGAATTAATAATGTATCAATAAGATCTTTAAAAAAACTATAATTTTTTATAAATTTAGTATTATTATCACTATTTCGATAGTTTAAAATATCAATTATTCTATTAGAGTAGTAGATATAATAAATTGAAAGATTAATGATATCTAGAATAATATTAATATAAAAAACTACTTCTTGACTAACATCTTCTCGATTATTTTCACTTTCTACAAAAAGTTTAATGGCATTATCTAGTTCTTTTGAAATAAAAAAAATAATTTTAGAGCAATAATTTTTATATTCATTTGTATTTTTGTATAAAATCTTTCGATAAGTTAAAAATAAAAGAGATGATGACAAAATTATATGATTTCGTTTTATATAATCTTGTATTTGTATTAGCGATCTATATTATTCATCCATGAATAAATAAAAAAAAAAAATTTTTTTTAAATAAATTATATTTAATATGTATATTTAATAATAATTATCTAATGAAGAAATAATAATTGTCTTTATTACAATTTTTTATTATTTATTATCTAATTTATTATTATTATTATTATTATTATTATTATTATTATTATTATTATTATTATTATTATTATTATTATTATTATTATTATTATTATTATTATTATTATTATTATTATTATTATTATTATTATTATTATTATTATTATTATTATTATTATTATTATTATTATTATTATTATTATTATTATTATTATTATTATTATTATTATTATTATTATTATTATTATTATTATTATTATTATTATTATTATTATTATTATTATTATTATTATTTAATGCTTACAAATCTTTTGTATGTTGAAACTCGAGAATTTGATTAATTAAGATTTTTATTTTATAAAATAATATATAAATATTTCTACAATGGTTATAACAACATACTATCTCCTCTTTCTTTTTTAAAGATATGTTCTTAAAAATTGATATATCATTAAGATTTATTATTGTCATACAAATAAATTTCGGACATTCATTGGAAATCATCTTTTTAATATAAAATTAAATAATTAAGCAAATATAAATAAAATAATAAATGAAATGAAAATAATATATACTATATATATGTATTTACTTACATTTAAAAAACAATGATTCAATGGCATATTTGCATTGTGTGCTATTATTAATAATTGCCTATATCCTCTCCAAATAAAATCGATAATATTTCTATTTGATATATCCATAATATCTAGACAACAAATGTAATTTTTAATGAAAGAAGTAGCTCTTTGTAATATTGTATGAATAACTTTATCCTGATACTCTTTTTTGATTTTTGTTATATCTAAACCTATATAATTTTATTACATTATTATTATTATTATTTATTATAATTATATTTATGCATATATATTAAAAAATAATACTAAATATATAAATTGTAAAATTAACTTGCCTTTTGTGAAAAAAAATAAAGGCGAAAAAAAAATTAATTTCTTGAAGAATACCTTTAGAATAATATTAAACTATTTATATTATATTTTTATCTCATTAGAATTTTTATTTTCATAAAAAAAAAAAAAAAAAAAAAAAAAAAAAAAAAAAAAAAAAAAAAAAAAAGAAATAATTTATAATAATAATAATAATAATAATAATAATAATAATAATAATAATAAAAATAAAAATAATAAAAATAATAATAAAACAAATATAAAAAAATAATAGTAATAATAATAATAATAATATATTTACACTTATATTATTAAACTTTAATAAATTGTTTATACAATTATTCAACCAATTCATGTAATTTAAGCAATTAAAAATATTAAAATGATCATCGGACGTCAGTCGAATCCAAGCTTCATTAATTAATTCATAAATCAATTTTAATAATAATTTTGAAAAATTGAACTCGTTATTCATATTATTATATATTTCTGATATTCCATGATTATTTTCCTCATTTGTATTATTATTGTTGTTGTTGTTATTAACTAATTCAAATTTTATTAATTCTAATAATAAATACTGTACTAAATCAAACATTTCATTTACAGAATAATCTTCTGTTAAATAGATATCATAAATCATAGATCTCATGTATTCTATTTCTTCTTCTAGTGTTAACCATTGATTAAAATTTTTGTGTTGCCAAAAGATCCATTGATTTATCGGTATAGCTTTTAAATTTAAATTTAATAATGGATAAGAAAATATATTCCGTAATAAAAAAATATTATTGTGAAGAAATTCTGAAGTAACAGTATTTAAAATGTTGTTATTTCTAAAACTATCGAAATTATTTATTTTTATTGATTGTATATTATATGTTGAATTTAATTCTCTTTCTATTGAGTACAAAGAAGAAAACTTTAACTTTTGATTAAAATAGTCTAATTTACATAATAATTCTTCTGGAAGATAAAATATAATAGTATCTATTTGAAAATTATAACATTTATGTATAATTTTTATATTTTATTATATTTATAAATTATATTTAATGATATATATAATTAAATAAATATATTAATAAAGCCAATGTTTGTAATCATTTTAGTATTTTTAATATTTTAAAAATAATTATTGTATTAGTTATTTTAATATTATAATATTTTTATTTTATTTTATTTTATTTTATTTTATTTTATTTTATTTTATTTTATTTTATTTTATTTTATTTTATTTTATTTTATTTTATTTTATTTTATTTTATTTATTTATTTATTTATTTATTTATTTATATATTTATTCATTCTAAAAAAAAAAAATAATAATAATAATTATTATTTTATTTTATATTTAATTAATTACCATCTTTATTATCGGAAGTTGAATTAAACATGTTCAATGTTTTAATATCATTATCTGTTAAAAGATGTATTATTGATGATTGACTTTTCATAAAACAAAAAATGCCACAAACAATTCTTAAAAGTATACTTTCTCTTTTATCATTAAATTTAGAATCTTGATCAAAATATTTAGAATTATTTATATATGGATATAAAATTACTTCAATAGGTTTTATTTTTTCCACAATACTATATTCATTATTATCACTTAAATATTTCTTTAAAAAATCTTTTCCAATATCTTCATCTTCTTCATAGCTATATTGATTATCATTATTAAATGAACTTTTATCCATTTTTAAAATTGTTATATCAGGAAATCCATAATTTACAGATGACATAATAGATATAATTCGAGATAATGTATCACATAATCCTTCATTTATATCTTCAGTTTGTTCATATAAGAGTAACATTATTCTGATATAAAAAAGAGGATGAATAATTGGATACTTTGAAATAAGTTTAATAATTCTAAATAGAACAAAGTTAATATAATTTTTTGATGAACTATTAGTAATACAATGAATTAATTCATGTAATCTTTCAATTATATTTTCTACAAAATCTATTTCATCTAAAGTAAATATTCTTGAAAAGCATAACTGTTTATCACTTTTTCTATAATACATATAAGATTTATTTATATTTAATTGGCCAATAATAAATGAATTTTCGGTAGAGGGTTGACCTTGAACCAACTTTTTTGACATATTATATTTATAATGAATATATTGATCAAAAAGGCCTTTTAATTTATTACATATTGCAATAATATTTAATTCTACTATATTACTATTATTATTATTAATACGATTATTATAGCTACCTCTATTGATATTTTGATCTATATTTCCCATTCTATTTTTTATTGGTGAAACTTTTGGAGATATTGTTGAAAATGAACCTATTTTATGTTTAGGTATACTTTTTCCTGATAAATATTGTATCAATTCTTCAAAAATATTATTAATTTTTTCATTTATTATATCAATTTTCTTTCTATTATCTTTTTCTTGTATGTCTTCTTGTTTTTCATCATTTTTTATTTTTTGATCATCAATTTCTATTACTTCATTTTGTTTTTGAATTTGGGCTGGACCATTTTCTGATATGTGAATGTCAACGTATGCGTCCCTAATAAAAATAATAACAACAGTAGCAACAGTAATAGCATTCGTAGAAATAGTAGTGTTAATAAAATATTTTATATATTTATAGATACATATAAATATTAATACATGTATATATTATTTGTGAAATAAAATCAATAAATTAGTTCTTTACACATTTATTTGTTTTATTATTTACCATATAAATTTATTAAATTTTGCCTTTTCTTGAATTTCACCATAATTCACTAGTCCTTCAATAAATTTCTTTCTATTATCATCAATTAGATATGGTTGTGAAGCGGATATTACACCAATATCTAATAATGTAGGAAGAAACATATTCTGATACCATTTATTTTTAAAAAGAATTTTTGATACTAATTTAGGTGAAATTGTATAGTTATTCATGTAATAATTTATATATTCCTGGATTTCAGTTTCAATAATACCATTTTTATCTTCTTGTTTATTTTTTAATGTATGCTTTGATTTTTAATAATAATAATTATAATAAAATAATTATTTTTTTATAAATGATATAATATAAGTTAAAAAAAAAAAAAAAAAAAAAAAAAAAAAAAAATGAAAAAAATGAAATATTTACACCCATTTCGATAAATTTACTTTCTACATTTTCACAATAATCAATAAGAATTGATTTACTATTCTCATTACTAATATAAGGTATCATAAGTTTTATTTCATAATAAGCTGACTAAATCATTTAATTTTTTTTTTTTTAAAAAAAAAAAAAAAAGAAAAAAAAGAATTTTTTTTGGTTAATTTTTTATTAATTACTTTTTTTTTTTTGATTATAAATATTATTAATGTTTTAATGTAATTAGTAATTACCTTTGAACATTCTAATGGTATATAAGTAATTAACAAATATAATAAATTAGTGAAAGGTCTTGTATTATTGATAACCCACTGAGTATTAATGGTAGAGGTATTAAAAGTATTCTGTTAATTATTAATTATGTTAAGTAAGATTAGATTATAGATTATATAGATTATAATATTTTTGAAAATAAATATATATACATTAAACCATATTCTAAATTCATTATCCTCCTCTCCATTTCTTTTTTTTTCAATAAAATATATAATAATAAAACAAAATGAAATTTTAAAATTTAAATAGTCTTCTTCAGTTATTATATTATAATCAAAAACTTTTTCAAAATTTTGATTAATTATTTTAAATAGATCCTTAATATTTGTAGAATTTTTAAGATTAAAACAAATAAATAATTTATATAAAGAGAAAATGACTTCAAAATTGATATTCTTCAAAATAATTAAAAGAAAAAATATATATATATATATATATATATATATTTTCTTTAATAACATTTCATTAATTTTATTATGTAACTAATATGAAATATTATATAATAAACTTATATTACTACCTCTTTTTGGTCTACTTCATTAAAAATAAATTTTAAAAGGGTATTATCAGAAAAAACTGATGTATTTGTAATTTTCACTATTGCTTCAAATAATGATTCTCGTTCGTCAAAACTTTTTGAATTCTTATAATCATCATTTTTTTCTAATATATAAAATAATTTTATTAATTAAATACCAATAATATAATAATAATAATAATGGTTATAATAATAATATTATTATTACGGATTTAATATTAATTATTTATAACTATATAAATTTATATTATTACAAATAAAAATTTTACCTATATCATATAATTCCAGTAATTTATTAAAAGGATATATAATTTTTTCTTTACTTAAATTTACTTTTGTTATACTATTATTCTTTTGAAAGAACTCTGTATTATTTCTTGAATTTTTACATAATTTTTTACACAAATGAAAAATATAATCCCTTTTTTCTTCTATTGATAGTATACTTTGATTACATATTGAAATTAAAACTAATTGATGAATGAATAATTTCACAGAACTATTATCATTTAAATCATTACTATATATAATTACATATAATTATAAATGTATATAATTTTATATGTATAATTTTAATTATTTTAATTACTAAATAATAATAATAATAATAATAAAAGGAGAAAATATATATTGAAAATTACTTGAAATCTCTTAAGATTTTTAAAGGATAATTAATTAAATCATTATAAAAAATTTTAATGAATTCTTGATTTTTATTATATTCATATTTTGTTATTAGAATTTTTAACAAATACAATAAAATATCTATTTTGTATTATAACATATAAAAAAAATAATTTAATTTCATATTAAAATTTAAAATTATTAAATATTTTAAAAATTATTTTTATTGAATTTTATATATATATACCATTTAATAAAGATTGTTTTAAAGGATTCTTTTCTGTTTGAACTTCATTATTTTTAAATAATTCAAGTATTGAATTATACAAAGGTATCTGATTTTCTAACCATAAAGAAATGAAATTTTTAAAATTAAATATATGAGGGATTTCAATATAAAATTTATAAATGTAAAAAAAGATTTGAACTATATAATTATTGATTCCAAAATATTTATTATTTCCAGACTCTGAATATTTATTCAATTTGTCCTTTACATTTTCAATAATACTTTTAAAGAAAACACTTATTGAAATTCCTTGAATTTGATCCAAATTATCAATCATGCTACAAATTATTGAAATGGATTCATCCTATTAAAATTATTATATGAAATCAAATAAAGAAATATTAATAAGCAATTTTGTATAATTAATAATTATTACATAAATAATAATAATAAAATATGAAAAATTCAATATATAATGTAAAATAGAAAAGGAAATGGAATTCCAATAAATAATGAATATATATCTATATATTATTAAATTTAATTTACATTAAAATATTTTCCCCATAATTGTTCTTCATAAAAAATTTCAGAAAGCCAATACGAAGAATAAATTTTTAATGAAATCCCCCTCTCACTTGCTTCTTTCTTTAATGTAAATAATACTTATGCAAAGAAATTACACAATTTATTTAAAAAAATATATATTTATGAAATAAATTATAATAAAATAAAAATACTACTCATTTATATTAATAAAACGAATTTCGTTGAAATATTTACATTCATTGGGCTTATCACACAACTTTATTTTTTTTCTAATATTTTCCTCGGAATTATCACTTATTGATATGTTTTTGTTTAATAATTTTAATACTCTATCATCCAATCTTCTTGAATTATATAATTTTGAAAAATTAAATTTCATTTTATTACTTCAAAGTATAAAAATAATAATTAGCTTCGCAAAAATATTTGGATTTTAATTTTCTTATATCAATAAAAATTTTGTGGATACAAATATTATTAAATTTAATTAATAATATTAATTTTAACCTTTTTAAAATAAAAAAATCTATTCTTTTAAAATATTCATTAAATAATTTTATGAAATAATTTTATTTAATATACATATATAATTATTAAAATAAAGTTTCTAATTATAAATAAAAATAAATAAAAAAAAAAATTACCCAACTTTTTATTTATTTTTGTAATATTATTATAAAAAAAAAAAAAAAAAAAAAAAAAAAAAAAAAAAAAATGCTATGATATTATCAGAAAAAATACTAATTTAATTTATATTGAGGGATTATAATAATTTATATATTTATTCAAATATCAATTAGACTAATATAAAATCATAGAATTTTAATATAAATATTTTCAAATATATATCATACACTTATTTATCTATATATACATATATTATAAATAAATAATATTAAAAAAGAAAAGAAAAGAATATATAAAAATATAATAATAAAGAATATAAAAGTTAAAGTATAACAGTTTAGTTATTATTTTAAAAATATATTTATTTATTAAAAATGGGATTTTGGGATATTATTGATTATTTGTCTGATAGTACTCAATATCCAAAAAAATGGAATAAATTTATTAATTGGATATTTCTTATTCAATTAATTATCGCAATTGGATCATGTTATATAAATGAAAATATGTGGCCTTCAAAAACAGTAAAACAATCGTTGTCTGTTCTTCAAGTAAAAGCTATGCTTATTATTCAAATTGTATTGTTTTACTGGGAAATTACATTTACCAAAATGTTATCAACTAATTTTAACATTGCTGAACATCACATTATTTTTATAATACATTCAATATTTTTATTGTATTATCCCGACACTATATGTGGTAACACATTATTACCATACCTCCTTTACTCTATAACTTGGGTATTTGGAAATGGTACAAATCAAATATTTATTATTATGTTTGTTTTAGAATGTTTCCTATATATATTCCAAACTCTCTACGCTCATATACTTCAAAAATCTTTATTTGTCGGATTCCCACTACTTGCATTGTATCAATCATTTAGTTCATATAAATTATATTGTTGGTCTCTTGATGGAAGTTTTTGTCCTTCGGAAAGAATTATTTCCATATTTGGAAGTTCAAGTTTTTCGTATATTATTACATATATAATAATAATTGGTGTTATTTATTCAGTGACTGTTTTACCTTTCTTTACAATACTTCAAAAATTAGAAGAAGATCAAAAACAGAATGTAGCTATTGAAGACAGTATACAAAGTAATATCAATAATAAAAAGAGAAACTCATTCAAAAATAAATAAGATATTTTTTAAAAAAAAGTATGTATTTATTATAATTTTAAATAATTTATTTAGAATTATAATAAAATAATACAATAAAAAATTATAATGTATTAAAAGAAGTAAATAAATTAATAAATTAAAATATATATATTTATATATATTATTAAATTATAAATATAATTCAATTTTTATAAAGTGTACTTTAATTTATCTCTACATTGTTATTATAATTATCATTATTTATAATTAATTGTTATTAATATTTTTATTATTATTTATTATTAATTATTATAATTTATTATTAATATATTAATAATATTTATTATTTATTATTTATTATTTATTATTTATTATTATTTATTATAATATATATTATGTTCATTATTATTATAACTGTTACTATTATTATTATTATTATTGTTGTTAAAATTCATCTTCGTAAATAAGGAATAATACTATTTTGATTTTCTGACTAGAGTCATTGAAACTCTTAATCTATCAAAATTCAGTAATATAGGTTTTATAATTATGTCAATTTTATAAATATTTAATAGCTTGTAAAGATATAAAAGCATGATAATATGTACTAAAAAATTACTTGTAATTTAATTTTTTATAAAAATTACATGTTTTTATGTATTTGTAATGTAGCTTATTCATTAATTTATATATTAACACATTTCAATATGATTGTAGCTTATTTTATATATTAAACAAATTTATTAATATTTATAATTTTTATTATTATAATTTATTTTCATCATTTATTTATTATTATTATTATTATTATTATTATTATTATTATTATTATTATAATTATTATTATTATTATTATTATATTTTTTTTATCATCATTATCATTATTATTATTATATCTAATTTATTACCTATATAATAATATCTTTTCAATTTGTAGTCAATTTATATGTATTTAAATTCTATTTAAATAATAAAAAAATAATTATTTAAATATTATGTAATTTCTAAGGATCAAATAATAGTAATATTTATTTTAATATGAATAGTAATTTTTTGATAACAATAATAACACTATATTTATTTTAAATTGTATATTTATTCCTATTCAATTAATAAAGTAAATACATATAAAACCATTTTAATTTCTATTTATTAGTAATCAAAAAGTTTCAATCATTTTTAAGAATAATATATATATACTAATAATTTAATGAATATGTACTACTTTTAAAAGTTTATAGTATAGTGTATTAATTTTAATAGAATAAAAAAAATTTCATTATGCTACATAAAAAATAAAAATAATAATAAAAATATAGATATAGATATAGATATAAATATATATATAAAAATTGAATTTCTATAGCCATAAAGTTATTGAAAAATATAAAATTTTCAAAATTGTATTTTTGATTTTAATTATATATATTTCTAATATTAAAGTAATAATGTGTTTCCAATTATCTTATTAAATTCAACACTATAAAAATTTTTACTAATAATTATTATTAATATCAATATTATTTATATTCATAATTTTAGATATAGTATAGAAATCTATTTACGTACACAATGTTTAATAATTCATTATATTATTTATAACATAATAATAATCATTTGCTATATATAATTAGTTTTTATATATAATGTTGATGCTTTTTTTTTTTTTTTTCATTTATAATTTTATGTTATCTCGTATATTAAAAAATTATAATAAATAATGTACATATTTATATATATAAACAATCTTTTTTTTAAAAAATTATCTTGAAGTGGTGATTTCAATGATAAAAAATAAATTAAATAATAATTAATTATAATAAAATTTATTAAATATATATATTATTTAATTAAATTATATATTTTTCATGAAATTTAAAAAGCCAAAAAAATTAAAAAACAAAATTATTATTGGTTCAAATTTTACTTATTATCAATCTTTAATTTTTATTTTAATGATTCACCAATTCTCTTTATATTTTATAGAATTTGATTATGATATTTTACTAATTTCTGTTGAAATGCTGATATATTGCCAAAATTTATATATTATATTTTTGGTTCAAAATATATATATATAATTTTTTTAAAAAAGCCTTCTTTCCCTTTTTTCTTCTCTTTCTTTTTATTTCATTATATTTTATTTTTATTTATACCTTACTCTCTAATTGTTTTATTTTATAATATTACTAATATTTAATAAAAAAAAAAAAAAAAATGTGAGAAAGATCAAATTATTAATATAATAAAATTTATATATACATTTTCATATACATTTAAAGTTGAAAATTTTATTGATTAATTTGTCCTTAATGTAGGAATAATTTATTATTAAACTTTAAAACTTTTAATTAATATATACTTAAATAATAAAAAAAAAAAAAGATTAATTTTATAGAATGGTTTAATAATACTAAAGATACAGTAAATAAATATTATATAATATATAAAGATGTGTGAGAGGATTAGTGTAGTTGTTCCTCCCTCGATGATGGTTCAAGAGGTTCACTGAAAAGAAGCCTTTCGTTTAAAACCGCATATAGAATGTCTTTTGTATTAGTCTTCCTAAGAGAAAGGTTCGCATCGACGCCGAAATGGTATGGCAAAGAATTCATTGAAAGTCAGATACGTATAAGGCCCTATTGTCCTCTTTTCTCGTTGATCATAGTCTAAAAATATATATATATATTCTAATTATTATTATTTACTACATGTATTATAATATATAACATTATTGATTTAATATTTCATATTTTTTTTTTTTTTAATTTTTGTATTATTTATATTATTTACTATATGGACCATTAATTTGATAATAAATAAAATTTTCACAATATATTATTTAATTTATATTTTGCAATTATTATATTAACTGTATATTAAATAATAAAAGAATAAATGATAAATATTTAATAAATATTAAAATTTTATTAAATCATAGTAATTACCTAAAAAAAAAAGATACTATTTAAGAATCATTAAATATATTGAAAATATTTTTTCTTTTTTTTTTTTAAAAAACTATATTTTATTATTTTTATTATTAATAATAAACAAAATTTAAGAGAAAAAAAAAAAAATCAAATACTAAATAAATATTTATTATTATTGTTTTTTTTTCTTTTATTGAACAAAGAATTTATTTTTATAAACTATTTTGATTTATTTAACTTTTTAAATTAGCTTTTTTAATTAACCAACCCAAGACAAAATGGTAAGATCAATTTTTGAATAACTATATTTATATAAATAATAAGTATTAAAATGAATAAATAATGAGAAGTATAAATAATATTAAATAATAAAATAATAGTAAGAGATAAATAAATAAATAAATAAATAAATAAATAAATAAATAAAGAGAGAAATAAAGTTAAAAATTATATACAACCTTTGTGTGAATAATATTGAAATTTATTTTATTTTATTTTATTTTATTTAAATTTAATAAATTTCTGTTTATTTATCTTAATAATTATATTATTTGTATTTATTTATTTATTTATTTATATTCAATATTTTTAATAATATCTATATTTATTGTATTTTTATATTTTTATTCTAATATATAAATATATATATATATTTTTTATATTTTATATTTATTGTATTTTGTTTATAAAAAAAATATTTTTTAAAAAATAAAACAAAATTATTGTAAACAAAAACATAATGATATTTAAAAATAAATTTATAAATTTATATCTAAAAATTATGAAATGATAATTTTTTTTTTTTTTTTTTCAACACACTTACTATATTTATGTTATTATCAACAGGAAGAATCATATGATGTTATTGTTCTCGGTACTGGTTTAACCGAATGTATTATCTCTGGTTTATTATCTGTTGAAGGTAAAAAGGTTTTACATCTTGACAGTAACAACTACTATGGTGGTGAATGCGCTTCCTTAAACTTGACTCAAGTAAATATTTTTTTTGCTATAAATTAAAAAGAAATTTAATGAAAATATGAAATATTTTAATATGTTCTTTTATAATATCTTAATATTTATTTAAAATAAATGAAATGTTGATTTCTATTTAATATTGTAGCTTTACGAAAAGTTTGGAAAGTCTGGCGCTCCAAGTGAAAGCTTTGGTCGTCCAAGAGATTACAATATTGATCTTGTTCCAAAGTTTTCTATGTCTGCTGGTGACTTCATTCAAATGCTTGTTTATACTGATGTTACCAAGTAAATAAAAATTTATTTATAAACTTATTACCTTAAAATAAAATAAGCAATAATTTTTTTTAATTTTACTAATTTATTTATATATATATATTTTGTTATAATTTAGGTATTTCAAATTTAAGCAAATTGAAGGTTCTTATGTTTACCAAAACGGTAAGATTGTTAAGGTTCCAGCTAATGAAAAGGAAGCTTTAACTACTTCAATTTTCAGTCTTAACGAAAAGAACAACTTAAGAAAGTTATTCGAATTCATTCAAAAATATAATATCGATGATCCATCTACTACTGAAGGTAAATAATAACTATAAGTTATAATATAAAATGCATAAATAAAAATTATCATTTAATTAATCAGAAAAAAAAAAAAAATAAAATTAAATAAAATAAAAACATATTTAATTATTTAAAAATAGGTTTAGATTGGGAAAAGGTTCCAATGAAGGAAATTTACCAAAAGTTCAACTTAGAAGGTAGTACTTGTGACTTATGTGGTCATGCTTTAGCTCTTTACTTCGATGATGACTATCTTGAAAAACCATTCAAAGAAACTTTCCAAAAAATTGTTTTATACATGAACTCTGTTATTCGTTATGGTAAGAGTCCATTTATTTATCCATTATATGGTTTAGGTGAACTTTCTCAAGGTTTTGCTAGGTATATATAATGAATATTAAGATATTTTAATTTTATGCTAAATTTTAAAATTTAAATATTTTGTTAAACTTTTATTATGTAATATATTAAATATTAAATATTAAAGATTAAGTGCTATCTATGGTGGTACATACATGCTTAACACCAAGGTTGATGAAATTGTTTATGAGAATGGTGTTGCTGCTGGTATTAAGAGTGATGGAAAGGTAATTATTATTATTATTATAGAAATAATTATTAAGAAAATTAAGAAAATTAAGAATTAACTTTATATTTTATCTTTAAATATTATATATTTATAAATATTTTTTATTTATTTTTTAATTAGGTTGCTAAAGCTACTACTATTGTTGGTGATCCAAGTTACTTCAAGGATAAGGTTCAAAAGAACGGTCAAGTTATTCGTGCTATTTTCTTATTAAAGCACCCACTTGCTGATACTAATAATGCAGACTCTGCTCAAATTATTATTCCACAAAAACAACTTAACCGTCAACATGGTAATTATAAACAAAAATTAAAATTTACTTATTCTGTAAATTTGTAAAATTTGTTAATTAAATATTAATTAATTTTAATTTAATTTATATTATTTATTATAATTTTATGCTAATTTTTTACTTTTACTTTTACTTTTAATTATTTATTAATTAATATTTAAAATAATTTATTTTCCATTTAAAAATTATAAAAAGATATTTACATTACCTGTGTTTCTAGCGCACACAAGGTTGCTGCTCCAGATCACTACATTGCTATGGTTAGTACCATCATTGAAACAGCTAACCCAGAAGAAGAAATTGCTGAAGCTGTTAAGTTATTAGGTGATTATGAAGAAAAATTCATTGAAATTTCTGATTTATATCAACCATTAGCTGATGGTACCGCTGATCATGTCTTCATTTCCAAGTCTTACGATGCCACTAGTCACTTTGAAACTGTTAGTGATGATGTTAAGGATCTTTATCATCGTATCACCGGAAAGACCTTGACTTTAGAAGGAAAATTACGTAAAGATATTCTTGAAGAAGATGATGAATAAATATTTTAAATTATTAGTTTTAATAATAATAATAATAATAATAATAATTAAATAAAAAATAAAAAGAAAGGAAATTTTATTCAAGAAATAAATAAAAAAAAAAAAAAAAATTACAGTTTTTTTCTTTCTCGTATTTTTTTTTTTTTTTTTTTAAATTATTTTTATTTCTTAAATAAATCCCAAAAAAAATCATAAATATTTATACCAACAATTAATTCAAAAATATTATAATTCATTATTATATTTTTATTATGGATTTAAAAAATGTAACCTATAAAAATAATAATAATGAAATTGATAACCATAGATTAAAATATAATTAAAAAGTAATTATAATTTTTAAATAAATCAAAATAATTAATAACAATAATAATAATAATAATAAAAATTAATACTAATAATACTAAATAATATAATAAAAAATAAATATTAATAATAAAAATAATAAAAAAGAAATTCAACAAATAAAAAAATTTCAAACCAATTAATAATAATAATAAAAAAAAAAAAAATAAATAAAAAAAAAAAAAAAATAAAAATAAAAAAAAAATAAAAATGAAAGAAAATATTTATATATGTGTCTTGTACTTATTATTATTATTATTATTATTATTATTATTATTACTGGATTATATAATTTTATAATTTTTTATACTTGTATTTCGCTTTTTATTATTACTATAAATTTATACAATTCATTCCATTTATTAATGAAATTTTTATTAATTTTTCTCTGAATGTTCATGAAAAATCATTTAAGCATTCTTGTTGAAATAGCGAAAGATTTTGAATATTAATTTTAAAGTATTGTATATAACTTTCGATTTCTTATTAATAAATCTATTCCTCTCCCATTGAAGAAATATGTTTTTAATTTTGTTTATTCTTAGTCTTGTTATATATTATGCTCCTCTCTTTGGTTCAAATAAGAGCAGATGTTCTAAAGCTCAAAAAATTATTAATTGAGGACTTTATTGGGGTTATGGATTTAAATCTCGCAATTCTTCTGTTAGTCTCTATAATATTACTCGTGAATTGAGAATACCTCCTCTTTCAGCTATCTGTGCAATATCTCAATTACGATGCTTTAGAAAATGGAAAAATTCATCATGTATTATTAATCATCTCACTAATAATATTCCTACTATGTCACATTACTCATGGACTAAAGAATCAAGGGCTTTGGATAAGAAATTAAATGGTAAGAAAACAAATGAAATAAAAAAAGTTTTATTGGGAAAGAGATGTCTTCAAAACCTCAAAAGCCAAAAAAAGCAATTATTTACAAGGAGAATGATTTTGGATTTATTTCAGAAATCAGAAACTTAACATTTTAATATCCTAAGTATCAGTTGGGATTCTTTTGGATTTCTCGAATTAGGGGTGGTTTTAAATTTGACATTAGTATTTCCACTAAAAGAAAAATCGTCTCAGAAGATTACCTTAAATGTTGCCCTTGTTATGGTGTTAGTGAACCTAGCTTTTCTCACTGGATCTTTGCCTGTAAAGAATTGGAAAATTACAGAAATAAATCTTTACCTTTTCTAGATGATCTCTTTTTGAAGTTTGCAATGATAATTGAACAAAAATCCTTGAATGTTTCTTTTGATTCAGAAAAGGATTATGATAATAATATCTATTATTATATATTGTTTGCACTTCTTGGTGGGCGTTCAATATATTCAAAAATTAAAGTTAATGACGGGGAACAAAGACAATTAGTTAACAGTATTTTTAAACAAAGTTCAACTTCGTCAAATGTTCCGTATTTTGTGGGGATTTGCGGAGTTTTTAACAAACGTAATACCATTTATTTGTCGATCTTTTAGTTTGATGATGAAATGGTATTCCGTTGAATCTACCGTTACCAAGAGCGTCGACGTCGAAATGATAAGGCATGGATTTTCACCTCCAGATACAGATTCGATTGATAACACTAATACTGAAATTATTACTCGCAATAATGGACATGGTATTATTATCGAGGAATGGGAAAAGTTAGAGGCTATTGCTTCTAACGCACTTTTATAATTTTATAATATATAATATTTTATTTCATGTATTTTATTATTTTTTTTTTCTTTAAAATCATGTAATTTTATTATTTTTTTAAAATAAATAAAGTTTTCTCTAAGTCTAAAAAAAAAAAAAAAAAAAAAAAAAAAAAAAGTATTGTATATATTTTTGTGGAAAGAAGTTGATTTATTACTATTTTATTAATGTTATTTATCAATTTCTTTTACATACATTTTATTTTTTATCTTTAAATTATATAATGTATTTTTTTTTTTAATAAATATAATACATAAAAATATTAATCTATTTAATAAAGCACTGGAAGTATATTCTCTTCCAAGTCTAAAAAAAAAAAAATTTTTTAATCACTTTCTAGTGAGTCTATTTTCACTATTTCATAATTTGTCATTAAGTTTTTATGTGGGTCTTTTTCTTTTTATTATTACTATGAATTATATAATTTTATTATAATTTTATTTTGCTTTATTATTATTATTATTATTATTATTATTATTATTATTATTATTATTATTATTATTATTATTATTATTATTATTATTATTGTTAAGAGTCAGGAATTTATGGTTTATAATTATGTCAATTTTATTAATATATTTTATGATAAAGAGTTACTAGCACTTTATTATTCTAAATTAAATGTTTTTATATTTATACATTAATATATTACAATATGTTTCAATACATTTGAAGCTTATTTTTCATACATTTCACATATTCTAACATTTCCCCTTAAACCTAGTTATTCAATAATGAATAAATTGGTGAATATGTGTATATAAAATTATCCTATCTTATAATATTAACTTAATATTATTAAATTGTTATATATGTTTCTATTCTAAATTAACCTTTAATTTTACATGAATAAAAGTATTTTTTACATTAAATCAATTATTTAATTCAGTTTAAATATTGCTAAAATAATTTCTTAAATATATTTATAATCTAATAATTTCCCCCTAAAACTAAATATTTAATATTATTACACCATTAATATTAGATGTACCTAAAACATCTTTTATAATTTATAGATTATATATTACCATTTATATGATGGAAACCTTTTTCTTGAAGGGAGATATTATACCATCTCAATTTTTTGTGAATACCTCTTATATATATTGGATTTTACATCACATACAATTATAATCCGATTTATAGATTAGCGCTAACTTTTATATATTTTCGCTTTGTAGTTTTAGCGATAACTATTAAAATAAATTGTTAATTATATATTGGTGCACCTGATAAATCATAATCTTGGGGTATTAAAATTGATTGTTTTTATAATTAATTATATTATTCTTGTCGTTTAAACTTATTAATAAATAATATAAATTGTTTTATAATTGATTAAGGTTCAATATTTCAGTTAATTTTTTTTTTTTTTTTTTTTTTTTTTTTTTTTTGAAGGTTAATTTTTATTAATTTTCACTATTAAACTATTTTATTATATTATTTTTAAATAATTAGCTCAAAGAATTAGTTAAGTAACTTTTCTTTAATACTTTATAATTTTTATTTTATTTTATCTACTTCCTCCTAAAATCCAAATTTTCAAAAGAAATTTATATATAAGGATTTTTTCATCATTATAATATTAATTATAGAAGTTTTAATAACTTTAAAATATTTTTCCATCTACAAACAATAATTATTGATTGAAAAATATTTTAAACCTCATCCATTTATATATAACTCATGGTTATATTTATTATTTTATTATACCTAGTATTAAAAAATTAGGCTATGGGTTTCGAGGATGTAATGGCCTCTAACTCTTCTCTTTCATCGATGATAACTCCATGTGGATAGAAATTATCATTTGAACCTGTTTCAGAATTTCTTCTTTGCTTATATCGTTTTAATATCAACATTCTTGAAAACCATTAAGTCTAACAGTATACAAATTAATATCACTAACCACAATAGGCATGACATTAGTAAGAAATTCTGTAAGCCCTATAAAATATGAAATAAACTACGCGTCACTTGTGATATGACTAGAGACTCTAGGGAACCCAACCGCCACCAGTTGCTAGCTCGTTCCCCGTCCTCTATGCATCGTCGCCGCAAGAGCGCCTGTAGGAATGGTCAATGATTTTTCATGAACAATCAGAAAAAAAAAAAAAAAAAATAATAAAATATTTCATCAATAAATGAAATGAACTATTGCCTAAATTATTCAAATTTAGGACATAAAAGTATTCAGTGTGTAAAACTAGGTATGCTGTTGCATATATCACAACATGAACAACATAATGGACAATTTCGTATATTAGTTTATTTTTTACATAAAATTTCACATCAAATTTGAATCTACATTTTATTCATCAAATCCATTAAAAAAAAAAAAAAAAAAAAAAAAAAAAAAAAAAATCGAAGAGAAAATTATAAATATTTTAGAGATTGACGTTGAATAAATTTTTTAAAATCAAATTTAAATTTCTTGTATGATTTGGTTCTTAAACATCCCACTCCTTTTTTATAATTTAAATCAATAATGTTTTTCCATCTACCCTACATTATTCATTCATAACTGTCATCACAAATATGAATAATGCAGAATAACTATTTGACATTAGAAAATATTTAGTAATTAACAAAAAAAAAAAAAAAAAAAAAAAAAAAAAAAAAAAAAAAAAAAAATTTTCAAAGAGAATTTCAATGTTTATAAAAAAATTAAAAAAAATTTTTCAAAAAGAATTTCAATATAAATAAAAAATTTCATTCGAAATTCGTGAAAACATTTAGGAAACTAATATTTTTATTAAAAAATAACGAACTCATTATAAACATTTCTAATAGTTAAATAAATAAATAAATAAATATATAAATAAAAAATTTATTAGAAAATAAAAATGCTTTAATTTGAAAAAAATACTAATACTTTATATAAAAAAATAATTACGCTTTTTTTTTTTTTTTTTTTTTTTTTTTTTTATTATTATTTATTTATTAATTTAAATAAAAATATATATATATATTATGATTTATATAATAATATGAATAATTAAAATATTTATTATATTTATGAGAATATTGAAAAAAAAAATATAAATATAAATTTTTTTTTAAAATATTGATAAGTTTGTATTATATAAAATTTTTTGATTAAATAAATAAAAAAAATTAATGAAATAAATATTTTTTTTTTTTTTTTTTTTTTTTTTTTTTTTTTTTTTTAATAAAAAAAAAACTTCATACTAATTTACTATTATTTCTATTTTTTTTTTTTTTTTTTTTTTTTTTATAATTGTTTTAATATTCATTTTTTAATGAAAATTTACATAATATGTTCTTGTTTACTATTTCATAATGAAATAATCTTTTTGTTAAATTGCTTTTTCCTTTCTAAAAATATTTTACTTTCGTTAATATTCTTCTTCCTTAATATTATAAATGGTTTAATGTTTGGTTTTTGATAATATCTTTTCTTTACTATAAATTTGTTTAATCTACAGATAATAAGAAAATTTCAATTACTTTAATTCTTATTACCATTTTTTTTTATTTTTTTTATTTTTATTTTTTTTTTTTTAATTTATGTAAAAAAAGTATTATTCAATAAATAATATTGATTATATTTGGGATATTTTTATATCTTATTTTTTTTTTATTTTTATTTTATTTTAGTTTGGATTTCTTTTTTTTTTTTTTTTTTTTTTTTTTTGATTTGGTTTGTTTTGGTTTAGTTTATATTAATTTTTGATGTTTTTTATTTTTATTTATTATTATTTTTTATTTATTTATTTATTTATTATTATTATTTTTTTTTTTTTTTATTTTTTTTATTATTTTTATTATTTAAAATGTATAATTTAATTAGATTTTTTTCCTTCTAATTCTGATTTTTAAAGAAAATCTAATTAATCTTCCTTTAATTCAGTTATATTATCTTCAAATTCAACTACATCAATTAAAGATTTGATTTCAATGTTTGGATTGCCATTTCCAACTTTTAACTCATCCATTAAGATAGAATTCTTACTTTCATTTATTTTTGAATGATCTTTTGATTCAGCATCTTCTTTTTCAGCACCTTCTTTTTTAGTGTTTTCTTTTTCAGTGTTTTCTTTTTCAGTGTTTTCTTTTTCAGTGTTTTCTTTTTCAGTATCTTCCTTTTCTTGTTCACCAATTTTGAATTTAATGTCTTCTAAGGACTTTTTGACATCGTTTAAATGGTCTTCTGGTAGAATTTGATCAAGTAAAGAATACTGTCTATTCATTGAATCATTAACATCTTCAATTATTTCTATCATTGATATTGATTTATCATTAAAACCAGTATGATTATCAGTATCTTTGTTTGGGTCGATAATAAAACTATTTTCATCTAATAATTCTATTTTAGGAATTTCTGGTAATTCTTCCTCTAAATTTGAATTTGATTTATTCTTTTCATCTTTTTGTTTATTGTCTTCATTTTCATTACTTTCTGTGTTTCTTCCTTTACAATACAAAATATTTAAAAGGAATAATAAAGCTATTGAACTTACTAAAGTATTTGTTAATTTATTGTTTACAAGTTGACCAGGAGTTGGAATTTCTTTTGCTTCGTTGAGATAGACTTGTCTGTTTTTATCAACAAATCGTTGAGCATTAAGATAATCGCGAGAGAATAATAAACTTAAAAGAACAGAAGTTGTTGTTACTGTATATCCAAGTAAATTATAAACGTGTCCAATAAAGTTAACTGGTTTAATTTCTGGTAATAAATCTATTTCTTTTTGAATACTACTTTCCAATGGATTGACTTTTTTCTTTTCACTCTTAATAGTAATTAATTCTTTTGGAGTATTTTCCAAATTGTTATTTTCTTTCTTTAATCTCTTAGCTAATTCCATTCTACGGCGTTTATTTTCAGTAAATGGAATACATCTCTTTCTGTCACTTTGCTTTTCTTTATTAAGTCCTTTTATTATTTCTTTAGTAAGAATATCATTTTGGTTTTTGGCTTTTTGTTGTTCATATAGTTTCTTAAAGGTTTCATATGCTTCAGTTAGCGTTTTTATCCTTTCATTAAGACTATCATTATCAGAATTTAATTGTTGAATTGTTCCTTCTGATTTCTTTATTGTTTGAGTATCTTTCTCAATAATTTTGTTTAACCTTTTAACTTGATCTTGTAACGATCTTTTTTCTTTTGAAATATTCCAATGTTCTTTCTTATTAGATGATATAATATTCTTTAACTTTTCTAATTCTTCTATTAATAATTGATTTTCCCTTTTAAATTCATTAGCTTCTGCAATAAGAATACTTCTTGAGTCTAATTCAACTTCTACATTATCATCAACTAAATTATTGTTATTATTTAGGTTTGATTTATTAGTGTTTTCTGATCCTTCCTTTGCATCAACATTGTTATTTAATTTATTAGCGTTATTGGAATTAACAAATGAATCAGCAATTAATTTATTAGTAATACTACTAGAACCATCTTTGGCATCTACAAATGAATCAACATTTAATTTAATTGTGTTGTCATCACTATTCTTGGCATCAACAAATGAATCAACAGATGAATCGGTATCTAATCTATTTATATTGCCATCACTATTCTTAGCATCAACAAATGAATCAACATCTGAATTTCCTGCTTTATCTAATACATTCTCATTCTTTGGATCAATGATTGCATCTGAATCTTCAATATTGATTTTTGATTCACTATTTTGATTAAGATCCTTTAAGATTTCCATATTGATTTTTGATTCACTATTTTGATTAAGATCCTTTAAGATTTCCATATTAATTTTTGATTCACTATTTTGATTAAGATCCTTTAAGACCTGAACAACATGACTATTACTTATTTGACTTTGTTGTTCCAATTGTTTTGTTTTTTCTTTAAGTTCATTAATACAATAATTAGATTTTTCTAATTTACTTCTTAGTTCTTTAATTTCTTCATTTTCTTTTTCATTAATAGCAAAAGATTTAAGTTTATCAGATATTTCCTTATTGTTAATAGTCTTATTATTCTTCATTTGGCCTAAAACATTCTTCAAGTTATTTATTCTATTATTGATTCTATATAATTCATCACTACTAACTTCAGGCGATAAAGATTCTATATTTTGTAATTGAATAACCTTTTCCTTTTGTTTAAGTAATTGATCATTAAGTGATCTCATATCATTAATGTTTCCCGTTTCAAGATTCTTATTCAATTGATTCATGATATTTATGCTCTTCTTCAATCGCTTAATATCATCATTTAATTTACTAATCCTATCAGATTTACCAATTGAATTCTTTTTAAGTGCAGTTTTATAGGTTTCCAATTCATTCTTTAATAATTGATTTTCATTTTTGACATTATTGTAATTTTCTAACTTTGTTTTTAATTCTTCATTTTCGTTTTTAACGTTATTAAGATTATCTTCTAAGTTAGTAATTCTTTTATTCATTTCTTTAACTTCTGGACCAGTTAATATTTCTGAAGTTGGTTCTAAATCTTTATCATCAAGGAGAATGTCCTTAGGAAGTATTTCGGTCTTTTCATCTCCATCCTCATTATTTTTATTTTGATCAATTATTGTTTCAAGAATAGATGGTACGTTTCCAACAATCATTTCAAGTGCTGTTGGAATTAAACTCTTTAAATGATTTTCATATTCAACAGATATATCTTTAATAATTGAATTTTCAATATCTTCTTGCTTAATATTTTTATCTATACTTTCATTTTCATTATTTTCTTTTGTTTGATTAATTAATATTTCAAGAGCATTTGGAACTTTACCAACAATCATTTCAAGTGCGGAAGGAATTAAACTCTTTAATTTATTTTCATAATCAATTGAAACATCTCTAATTATTGATTCTTTAAGGTCATTTTCTTCTTCTTGCTTACCATTCTTGGACATTGATTCATTATTAATAATATTATTATCAACATTCTTTGTTTGATTGACAATCATTTCAATGGCTTTTGGTATATGACTAGCAATCATTTCAAGAGCAGTAGGTACTAATTTTTTTAAACTATCTTCATATTCCATTGGAATACTTTCAGGCTTAATTTCTTTACTTTGTTCATTGTTCTTTTCTTCTTCGATACTATCATCACTCTTATTTTGCTGTGTTATTTCTTCAGCCTTTTCTTGTTCAATACAATCATCATTCTTATTTTGTTGTGTTATTTCCTCAGTCAATGAAGGTTTACTTTCATTATTATTAATTTTATTGAACTGCTCCATTAGTTTATTCAAATTATTTACCTTATTCTTTTCTTCTTCCTCTTCATTATTGGTTACCTTTGTTTGATTAACAATGGTTTCTATAACATTTGGAATTAATTCTGTCCATTTGTTATTAACTTCCTTTTCAGATATTGCCTCAGGAGCTTCATTTAAGATTGGTTCTTCTTTTATGACTGGTTCTTCATTTAAGATTGGTTCATCTAAGATTGGTTCATTTAAAATTGTTCCTTCTTTCATGACTTGCTCTTCCTTTCCATTAATTTCATTGAATTTATTCATTAATTTTTCCATTTCTTCTTGTTGTTTAGTTTCATTTTCATTATCATCATCATTTAATGTAACTTGATTGATAATTGTTTCAACTACGGAAGGAATTAATTTTGTCCATTTATTAACTTTTTCTTCAGAAACTAATTCTGGAGTATTAATAATATTAGTAGTAATCTTTCTTGAAATAACAGTTTTCTTGACGTATCTTTTCTTTCCATTAATAGGATTTCTTGTAACTTTAATAGTTTCAGACTTCACTGGAGAAGATTCTTTTATAATAACAGATTTATGTGGATCCAAAACAATACTAGAATAGTTAGAAATATTTGATGCTAGCTCAATATCTCCACTTCTATTAGCAAATTGTGAAACATTTGGTCCATTATTTTCTTTAGTAGAAATCGTTTTAGTTACAAATTTCTTCTTTATATACTTTTTCTTACCATTTTCAGGACTCTTAATAACTCGAGAACTTCCTATTGCTATTGGAGATGTTTCAATCTTTGATGTTGAAACATCCCGCTTAGAAGGATGTATTGAAAGATCTAATAAACTTGGACCTTCAAAGATTAAATCTTCATTATTGTTCATTTCAACAGGAGGGATGAATGACTCTTCTAACGGACCATGTAATCTTGAACTTTCAGCAATTAATGAAGTTTCAGTAGGAGTAATAAATGAATTATCTTCTTGAATTTCTTCTTCTTCTTTTGGTTCTTCGTATATTTTTTCTGGTTCAGAAACATTAATTGGAATTTCTTCTTCTTTTGGTTCATCGGTTAATGCTTTTGGTTCTGCAACCTTCACTGGAATTTCTTCTTTCTTTGGTTTCATGGTTATTTTTTCTGGTTCGGAAACATTAATTGGAATTTCTTCTTCTTTTGGTTCATCGGTTAATGCTTTTGGTTCTGCAACCTTCACTGGAATTTCTTCTTTCTTTGGTTTCATGGTTATTTTTTCTGGGTCGGAAACCTTAACGAGTATTTCCTCCTTTGGTAAAGGTTTCATTTCATTAGTATCAGCTAAACGTAAGGGCCAATAAAGATTTAAACCATCAAGATATAATCTTCCATCATTTGAAATATTTAAACAATAATCATTTGAGGTTAACTTCTTTTCTTTAATTTCTTTCTCTGCCTTTGGTTCTTGAGTATCGTCTATTCTGATAATTTCTTCAGAAGGTTCATCAAAAGTATCACTTTTCTTACTTTCTTCCATTTGATCTAGTAATTCATCCAAGGTAGGATCTTCTACTACATCTTCAATATATATGATATAATCCTCCTTCTTTGGAATATATGGTTTTGATGTTGAAATTTCTGTTGTATTTGAAACTTCATATTCATCACTATTACTTTCATTGTCACTTGGAACCATTTCTTCTGTGATTTCATAATATTCTTCTGTAAGTAAATCATCTTCTTTACTTTCTGATATATTAGTTTTTATTTCTTTTTCATTTGAATTATTTAAACGTAATGGCCAATAATTCAAAATATTATCATTATCATCTCCTATGGTTAATTTACCATCATCTCCTACATTCAAGTAATAATTAACCGGTATTTTCTTTTCTTGAGAGTGATTCATATACTTTGGACTTTCATCAAATGTTACATGCTTCTTTTTATCATCTTCAATAGCTATATTATCAGCATTACTATCACCATTAATATCTTCTCTAACAATCATATAGGATTCTTCTACAGGTTCATTGTTACCATATTTAACTTCTTTTGGAATTGATCCTTCAGTTATTTCATAAATTTCTTCATTTGTTTCATCAGGATATCCCATTGAATTAACACGAGCAATTTTACTAATTTCACCTAATTTTGGTTCTATATCTTCATTTTGTTCTGTAATAACATGTTCTTTTGGTGATGATTCATCATTCCTTTGTTCTGAAAGCTTTATTGGTAAAGAATTCCAATAAACATTGTTCTTTCCATTCATGATATATATTCTACCATCATTTGATAAATTCAAATAATAATTCTCATGATTTCTTTCTTTCTTGTAATTTGGTTTGTCCTGATCTTCTTTATTTTTAACTTGATTTACAATTAATTCAATGATTGTAGGAATTAATTGTTTCCATGGATTTTCTTTTGATGATTCAGAATTAGGAGAATATTCTTGTGCAGATTTCTCTTCTGGAAGTTCAGATAATTCTTGAGGAACTTCTTCAACTAACTTTTCTTCTGGAAGTTCAGATAATTTTTGAGATACTTCTTCATCTAACTTTTCTTCTGGAAGTTCAGATAATTTTTGAGATACTTCTTCATCTAACTTCTCCTCTGGAACTTCAGATAAGTTTTGTGAAATTTCTTCAATTTCTGAAACAGATACAGATTCCTCTGGCCTTTCATTCGTTCCATTCAACTTCTTTTCTAATAAATTAGCCCTTTCCTTTTCTTTTTCAAGTTGTAATACTAAACTCTTAGATTTTTCTTCATTATCAGCTAATTGTTTTCCTAAATTATCAGCCCTTTCTTTTTCCTGGTTTACGATTTTTTCCATTTCTACTATTTTTGCCATTAACTTATTTATTTCGATTTGTTTATCTTCTGTATCTTCAGGTAAACATATTTGTCTTGGTTCCTCTTCGATAGGTTCTTCTGTTGATAGATCTTTTATATCTTCAGATTTTTTAACTTCAATACTTTCAGATTTTTCTTCATTATCTGATAACTGTTTTTCTAAGTTTTTAGATTTAGCCATTTCATCTACTAACTTCTTTTCAACAATAGCTATCTTTTCGAGTAATTGTTTGATTTCATCCTGCTTGGCATCATTATTTTCTTTAGCTTTAGCTTCATTATCTATTAATTGCTTTTCTAAATAAGAAATCTTATCCTCAGCATCATTAACCATTTTTTCATATTTTTTAATCTTTTCATTTGTATCTTCAATTTGACTATTTTTAATTAGTTCTAAACTATTTTCTTTGTCAGCTATTTGCTTTTCCATTGAAGAAATTTTATCCTTATTATTTTCAATGATCTCTTCGTAATTTTGAACCTTAATCTTAGCATTATCAAGTTGACGATTTAAGTCATCAATAATACTTTGTTTATCGTTTTCAGCAACTCTAGATTTTTCTATATTGTTATTCAATTTTTCTTCCAGTTCATTTGATTTAACCTTTTCATTTTCAACAATCTTTTCAATTAAAGTAATCTTTTCAAGTAATTGTTTTATTTCATTTTGTTTAGCATCATTATCTTCCTTAGCCTTAGCTTCATTATCAACAAGTTGTTTTTCTAAAGAAGAAATTTCAACCTTTGCATCAGCAATTTTCTTTTCATATTCTTTAGTCTTGCTCTTAGATTCTTCAATTTGATTGTTCAATTCACGATTTAATGCATCAATTTCATTTTGCTTAGCAACATCGGCCTCCCTTGCCTTAGCCTCATTATCAGTTAATTGTTTTTCTAAATCTTTTGATTTTTCTTTTTCATTCTCCACAATTTTTTCGATAATGATAATCTTTTCAATTAATTGCTGTATTTCATTTTGTTTGGCTTCATCAAATTCTTTAGATTTTTCTTCACTATCAGCAAGTTGTTTTTCCAATGAAGATATTCTACCTTTAGCATCATTGATTTCACGATTTAAAGTATCAATGACTTGTTGTTTGTCATTATCAGCTTTCTTTATTTTAATTTCGTTATCTGCTAATTGTTTTTCTAAATCATTGGATTTAGCTTTTTCATCTTCAACAATTTTTTCAATAATAGTAATCTTTTCAAGTAATTGTTGAATTTCGATTTGCTTAGCGTTATTATCTTCTTTAGCATTGGCTTCATTTTCAGCAAGTTGCTTTTCTAAAGATGATATTTTTTCCTTATCATCAGCAATTATTTTTTCATAATCTTTAGTCCTATTCTTAGCATCTTCTATTTGACTATTTAACTCTTGATTTAAAAATTCAATTTCATCTTGCTTGGCTGTATCTGCTTCCCTTGCTTTAATTTCATTTTCAGCCATCTGCTTTTCCAAGTCAGTTGCTTTTTCCTTTTCTTGTTCGACAATCTTTTCAATTACAGTAATCTTATCAATTAATTGTTGGATCTCAGTTTGCTTAGCATCACTAATATCTTTAATTTTAGCTTCATTATCAATAAGTTGTCTTTCTAATTCTTCGATCTTCTCTCTATTTTCATTAATAATACTTTCATAATTACTCTTAGCATCATTAATATCACGATTTAAACTATCTATTTCATTTTGCTTGTCCAACTCGAATTGTTCATGCTTTTCTTTTTCAAGTCTTTGTCGCTCAATGAAACCTTGCTTGTCCTTTTCATTTCGGACAATTTTCTGAAGAACAATTGGAATAAGAGATTTTAATTGGTTTCTCTTTTCAATCTCTAATTCCTTTGTTCTTTCTTTATTAATGGCTAATTGCTTTTCTAAATGATTAGATTTAGCCTTTTCTTCTTCTACAATTTTTTCAATGATGGTAATTTTTTCAATTAATTTTTCAATTTCACCTTGTTTTTCATTAGTAATATCTCTTGATTTTTCTTCTTGATCAATCAATTGCTTTTCAATATCTTTGACTTTTTCCTTTTCAATTTTGTAATGGTTTTCAATTTCAGCAATTTTTATGGTTAAATCTTCAATTTCCTTTTGTTTGGTATCATTTTCTTCTCTTGATTTAACTTTATTATCATCAAGTTGCTTTTCTAAATCAACTATTTTTTCTTTATATTCAGTGATTGTCTTTTCATATACTTGTGCCTTATTTTTAGCTTCTTCTATTTGATGAGTTAAGTCAGATAATTCCTTTTGCTTTTCTAATTCTTTATCATTTTGGTAAGAAAGGAAATCTATCTTATCTTTTTCATTTTTAACAATCTTACTCATAATAACAGGGAATAGGGCATTTAATTGAATCTTCTTTTCTTCTTCAAGTTTTCTTGTCTTTTCTTCATTTTCAGCTAATTGCATTTCTAAATCATTAGCTCTTTTCTTTTCCTGTTCAACATTTTCACGAATTTCAGAAATCTTGTCAAGTAATTTATCAATTTCCTCTTGCTTTCCATTAACCAAATCTCTTGAATTTTCCTCGTTATTAGTAAGTTGCTTCTCCAAAACATTAGCTTTTTCCTTTTCTTGTTCAACAATTGTTTCAATAATGGTAATTTTTTCAATTAATTGTTGAATCTCATTTTGTTTTGCTTCACCTGTTTCTCTAGCTTTAGCTTCACTATCGGCTAATTGTTTTTCAATTTCAGAAATATTAACTTTATATTCCATGATTGACTTTTCATAATCTTGTATCTTAGAATTTGCTTCTTCAAGTTGATGGATTAAATCATTGATTTCATCTTGTTGTTTAGTTGATGCATTTATTGATTGTTCTTCATACTCAATTAATTTTTGTTCTAAATTCTTGGCTTTTTCCTTTTCAACTTCATAATATTCTTCTATTTCAACAAGTTTGAAAGTTATATTATCAATTTCCTTTTGTTTTGCTTCACTAGTTTCTTTAGATTTAGCTTCATTTTCTGCTAACTGTTTTTCCAATTCAGAAATCTTTTCCTTCTTTTCATTGATTTTATTTTCATAATCTTGTGCCTTTGTTTCAACTTCTTCAATTTTACGCGATAATTCATCAATCTTTTCTTGTTTATCTTTTTCAACAGCTCTATTATTATCTACAGTTTTATTTAATTGTTGTTCTAATTCATTTATTGTACCCTTTTTTTGTTCTAAAATCTTTTCTATTATAGTAATTTTTTGAAGTAAAGTATCAATTTCCTTTTGTTTAGCATCATCGGCTTCTCGAGTCATAATTTCATTACTTTCAAGTTGTTTCTCTAATTCAGAAATTCTTTCTTTATGACCATTAATTTCACTTTCATAACCTTGCGCCTTAATCTTAGCTTCTTCAATTTCATGTTTTAAATCTTCAATTTCCTTTTGCTTCATTAAAGCATTTTCTTTTTCAATATTTTGTTGCTCAATGAAATACTTCTTTTCTCTTTCTTTTTCAACAATTCTTCCAATAACCATTGGGAAAAGGGCTTTTATTTGCCTTTTCTTATCATCTTCAAGTTTTCTTGTCTTTTCTTCATTTTCAACTAATTGTCTTTCTAATTCTGAAGATTTATGTTTCTCTTGGTCAACAATTTTTTGAATTTCAGTTACCTTCAAAAGTAATTGTTTAATTTCTCCATCCTTTTCGTTAGTAACATCTTGAGCTTTTGCATTTGCTTCTTTAATTTGCTTTTTCAAGGTCTCAATTTCTTTTTGATTTTCCAATTCAATATTTCTAGATCTTTCTCTTTCAAGATTTTGATTTTCAATAAAATCTTTCTTTTCTTTTTCATTCTTAACAATTTTTTGAACAATAAATGGAATTAATGATTTTATATTATTTTGTTTTTCAATTTCAAGATTTTTAGTTTTTTCCTCATTAGAGTTTAATTGATTTTCTAAATCAATTGCCTTTTTCTTTTCTTCGTACATCAACTTTTCAATCTCGGAAATTTTATTAACTAATCTTTCAACTTCAATATTCTTTTCATTTTCAATTACTTTTGTCTTTTCTTCTTTATCTTTTAATTCTTTTTCAAGAGCTTTCGATTGTTCTTCACTTTCTTTTAATTGATTTTGCAATTTTGTGGCTCTCTCTTTTTCCTGTTGATTAATACGTTCAATTTCAGTAATTTTTACTAATAACTTTTCTATTTCACCTTGCTTTTGAAGTTCATAATTCTTATAATGAATTTCCTTTTCATTTAATTCTTGAATCAAATTCTTATATTTCTCCTTTTCTTGATTCACAATAGCTTGGTATTCTCTTGTTTTGGACTTTGCTTCTTCTATCTGATCTTTCAAATTCTTAATTTCTTCCTGCTTTTCAATTTCAAGATTTTTAGAATATTCATTCTTTTGACCTAATTCATTTTCTAATTTACTTACAGTCTTCTTTTCATTTTCAATTAAAATGACATATTCCTCAATTTTTTCATTTGCTTCCTTAATTTGATTATTTAATTTTTGAATTTCAGCTTCTTTTTCATTTTGTATATCTCTTGATTTTATTTCTGTATCATTTAATTGGGCTTCAAAGGCTTTAGCTTTTTCTTTTTCTTCTTGTGCCATCTTCTCAACGATATTAATGCGAACTAATAATTTTTCAATTTCACTTTGTTTCTTATTGATGAGATCATTAGATTCGATCACCTTTACATTTAATTGGTTATTCAAAGAGATTGATCTCTCTTTCTCTTCATCAATTTTCTTATTTGCTTGTTCTACTAATTTTTGAAGTTCTATATATTTATCATTAGCCTCTTTAGCTTCGTGGGTTAACTTTTCTATCTCCTTATCTTTTTCTAATTCCAAGTCTCTAGATTTTTCAGTTTCAGCTTTTTCTTGTTTAACAAGAATTTCATATTCTTCAACAATTGTTTCATATTCTACAATTTTATTTTGTATTTTGTTAATATGAGTCTTCAAGTCTTCGACTTCTTTACGCTTTTCTATCTCAAAATCTCTATACTTTATTTCATTTTCTTTCAAATGCTTTTCGAGTTGTTCAGATTTATTCTGTTCTTGTTTAATTCTATTTTCATATTCTTTCGATTTTACATTAATCTCGTTAATTTGGACAATTAACTTATCAATTTCATTTTGTTTTTGAAGTTTGTATTCCTTTGATTTTTCTTCTTGATCATTCAAAAGTGATTCTAATTCTTTAGATTTTTCACGTTCTATTATAATTAATTTTTCATATTCTATAACTTTAAGTTGAATTTCTTTTATACATTTTTGTAGCTTTTCAATTTCACCGTTATCAAGGCTGCTTGATTGCTTTTCTTTTTGTTCCAACTGTTTTTCCAATCTTTTAACTTTTTCTTTTTCTTTTTGAATTAAAGAAATATATTCCTTTGATCTAACTTCTATTTGCCTTATTTGATCAGTTAATTTTTCAATTTCTTTGATCTTTTCAATTTCATATGTAGTTTGAGTATTCTTTAATTCTTTAAGTTTAGTTTCTAATTCCTTACTTCTATTTTGTTCTCCCTGAAGTAAAGATTTATAATTATTTATTTCTATTTCAGTTGAACGCTTTAAGTGAACATAAGCTTTTCTATCTTCCTTTTGTTTTAATTCTAATTGATTAATAAGTTTTTTAATTTCATCAAACCTTGCTTTATATTGTCTGGATTTATTCTTTTCTTCTTCATTAATTTTCTTTAGTTCTTTAAATTTACTTTGATATCTTTCAAGTTGTTCAGCTAAAAATTTGGTATCAGATGTTTTAATTATTGGTCCTTCAATAGATTGAGAATTTTCAGACATACGGTTTAAATCAGCATTTTTTTCAAGTTGATCTGATTTTTCCTTATATAGAACAAGGTCTGATTCTAAATTATTTTTTTCAACTTCTAATTTTTTTAATTTATTATCTTTAATTATATATTCTTTCTTTAGAGAATTAAGTTCTTCTCTTAATTTACGAAGATCGTTTTCTCTATTGATACATTCTTTTTTCATTATTTCTAATTCCTGCTTTGTTTCATCATTTCCAGATTTATCACGATTAAATGAAAATAATTTTTTGGTTATGAAATTTTCTCCAATACCTCTTGGATAAGCAGAAACTTCATTGAATGCAATATTATTTAAATCGAAATGTACCCCACGAGCTTTATTTTCATTCTCTGTCAATTATATTTTTATTTAATTCAAATTAAATAAATAATAATTATTATATAATAAATAAACAATGGATTTTAATTAAATAATTTTAATTTAATATTTTAATAATAAGAAATATTAAATAATAATTCGTTTTTCTATAATAATTTAAAAAAAAATAAGAATTATTCCATATTATTTATTAAAATACTTTACCATTTAATATATTATTCGATGGAGTCGAAGTTTCCTTATTTTCATTACTTAGACTGACATATTCTTTGCCAGAATATCTTCTAGTTTGAAAATCATCATTTTGATAACTTCTAATTGGTATCTTTGGAATAAAATCGTCATTTTCAAAATCTAACTTGCCACCATCTGTAACATCATTAATATCAAAATCAATTTCACTTTCAACGTCTGAAGTTGATGCGCTAGCTAAAGCCTCGAGCCTCTTCAAACTATATTCTAATTTTGAAAGATCTAATAAAGCTGTTGAGGAATCTGATCCAGATTCAGATAAATTTTCGTATTTTTCTTGATAATTTTCCATTTTTTTATTTTTATTTGTTATTTTTATTTATTTATTTTGTATTTTTTTTTTTTGATTTGTTTGTTTTTAGGTTAATATTGAATAATACTTTATTTTTTAAAAAATAATTAATAAAGATATTTTTTTTATTATTTTTTAAAATTTTTAATGGTTTATTTTAAAAAATTTAAAAAATCTTTATTTTTTAGTAAAATTTTATTATTGATTTTTTTTTTCTATGAATAATTATCAGATTCTTTAAAGAATAACTGAATAATTATATTTTATTGAAATTTATGTAATGAAAATAAAATAAAAATTTTACTTTTTTATTTTATTTGGAATTTAATATTAAAGAAGTTGAATATTTTTATTTTAATTTTTTTATTATTTTCTGGAATTGAATTTATAAAAAAAGTGTTATTTTTATTTATTTTGTTTACCAAAAATTCTGGTTTAATTATTATTTATTTATTATAACACTTTTCAAAATTAAATTATATTTTATTGTATAATATGATATTTTATTGAATAATTATATTTTATTTCATTTTTCATAAAAAAGAATATAAAAAATAAAATAATATATAATTAAATATTATTAAAAAAATAAAAAAAAAGTTTATTTTTTTACTAATTATGTCTGAATTATTTTATGTACTATTTTTATGATTTAAAATATTTTTAGTGTACTTATAAGTACTATAATTTGAATGAATTTATTAAATTATTTATTTAAAGGTATTTTATTTATTGAAATTTTATATATGTACTATTTTTTATTTTATAATATTTTCTAAACCTAATTTTTATTAATAAATCTATTCGATATATAATTTTAATTAACTTCTAATATATATATTAATATAATATATTTATTTAATATTTTGTACAATCCTATCCTTAATTATATAAAAAATTTAATTTTTTATTCTCTTGTGCGTGTAATGAAATTTTAATTTTGTGCGTATTAAAATTAATAATTCATTTATATGTAAAATCTATTTTCATAATCTATAGTGAATTTAAATTATATTTAATCTTTCCTTTATATTTCTTTTTATTATAATAAAATATATATATATTAAATAGATAACTTTTTTATTTTAAACGTCGAATATAATATCTAATATTTATATAAATATGTAAATTAATTAAAATAAATATATGTTTAATGATTAAATTAATAAAAAAAATAATAAAAAATATAATAAAATAAAATAAATTTTAGAATTTTATAAAAATATATACATAATATATAAATTTATAAAATTCTAAAATAATTAATCAATTATTTAACAAAAAAATAAATCAAAGAATACTAAAGAAAAAAAAAAGAGTTCAAAATATTGTTCATTTTACTTTTTTTATATGATTTTAATTTTAAAAAATTTTTATTTAATATTTTATATAATTATTATTAATCCTCAATTGGTTTTATTGTTTTTAGAATTCATTATAAGAATACTTTCCTGGATTCCTATTCGTTAAACAAATACATATATATTTATCTTATTTTTTTATATCCATAGAAAAATAAAATCCAATAAATTATTGGTCAATATATTCAATTAACAATATATATTATTAATAATAGTAATATATAATCTTTTTTATTTTTCCCTTATATTACATACAAGTTTCATATATAATAATCTTATATCGAAATATTTTAAAAATAAATAAATATTAATTTATATAAAATATATAAATATTCTTATCATATGCTGTTATCGTATAATTTACATATATTATTGTATATTGATAATATATTATTCCAATTATTTAAAAAGTTTTTTATTTATTAAATCTATTTTTGTCATCCTAGTGTAACAATGTATCTTAATATAAATTTTAAATTAATTTCATTTATTAGTTTATATTGCTTATTGTTTGGTTTGGTTTAATTATAATATTATCAAATCTTGTGTAACTATAACTTTATTCTATAATAAATTCAAAACTTTCCACTAAAAAATAAATTTATTAAATAAATTCAAATTTTTAATATTTCACTCTATTTCATTATTATATAATATAGTTTTTATTACTACTATCGAGACCTTTTCTTACTGTATATCTATATTTATAAATTTCTATATTTATTATTTATTATTTATTATTTATTATTTATTATTTATTATTTATTATTTATTATTTATTATTTATTATTTATTATTTATTATTTATTATTTATTATTTATTATTTATTATTTATTATTGATTATTGATTATTGATTATTGATTATTTATTATTTATTATTTATTATTTATTATTTATTATTTATTATTTATTATTTATTATTTATTATTTATTATTTATTATTTATTATTTATTATTTATTATTTATTATTTATTATTTATTATTTATTATTTATTATTTATTATTTATTATTGATTATTGATTATTGATTATTGATTATTTATTATTGATTATTTATTATTTATTATTTATTATTTATTATTTATTATTTATTATTTATTATTTATTATTTATTATTTATTATTTATTATTTATTATTTATTATTTATTATTTATTATTTATTATTTATTATTTATTATTTATTATTTATTATTTATTATTTATTATTTATTATTTATTATTTATTATTTATTATTTATTATTTATTATTTATTATTTATTATTCAATTATTTCAATTATTTATTATTTATTATTAATTATTTATTATTTAGATAAGATTTTCTTAATATAATTTGTATTTTTTCAAAAAAAAATTTTTTTCAAATTTTATTATTACAATAATCTACTATAATTTCAAGTCTCTACATAATATAATAAGAACATAACCAAAATTTGGTATTTAAAAGTATTGGATTTTCTATTTAAAAATTAATAATTATTAATACAGAATGAACAAAGCAAATAAAATAATGTTATTGTAACTATGAATTATTAGTAAGACAAGATATTTAAATGGATTAACTATTTTATTTATTATTAAATTAAAAAGTATATATGAAAAGTATAAAAAGTTAAGCCTAATATCATATACACTAAAAATAAATTATTATGCATCAAATATTAGTTTGATACAAATTAAAAATAATAATAAAAAATAAATAAATAAAAAAAATAAAATAAAAAAAAATTAATAATTATTATTATTAAGTAATTCTAGAGAATGAAATAAATTGAAATAGATGATAAAGTACATACTAATATATAGTAATATATGGTGTAAATATATTATTATATATTATTTAATTATTTAATTTTTTAATCATAAATTTTGTTTCTGTTTAATTTTTTCTTCACAAATTCGAAATTTCAATGCATTGGTTACATTTTTGGCTTATAATTGCTTATTATTAATTATTATTAATTATTATTAATTATATTGAATATGTGTGTTATATTTTTATACTTTTATGGTAATTAATTAAATTTTAATAAAAAGAGAAAATTTTTTTTAAAATAAAAAAATAAAAAGAGAAAATTTTTTTTAAAATTACTAAAATATTATTCAGTAAAATAATTATAATGAAATATTATATATAATTAAAAATTATACAAAAATAATTAATTAAAAATAAAATTAAAAATCAACTTAAAATATAACTTTAAAATAAAATAAATATTGCTTTTGAAATTTTTATAAATTATAAATTATAAATAATTGTATTTTATTACTTTTTTTTTTAAATAAAAATTATATATTATTAGTAAAGAAAAAATAGTAAAGAAAAAATATTTATTTTCTTGTATCTCTATCCTTTTTTTTTTTTTTTTCAGAAAATTTTAGTTTATAATAAATAAAAAAGTTTGTGTTTTATATTTTTCTTAAGGAAATTTTGTTATCAGCAAATAAAAAAAAATTTCCAATACAATTCAAAGAATTTTAGTTATCAATAAAAGAAGATAAAAAAAAATTTTTTTTTATATTAAAATAATATTATTAATTAATTAATTAATTATGATTTTAGTTAAAATTTCACATTTTATTTTTAAATTGGTATTAATTTTTTTATTATATATACTTATTTCATTTTTATTATGGATATTATAAACCATATAAAAAATATTCCAATTCCTCATGATTTTGATGCTTTCTTACAATTATTACTTCATTATTTTATATATTAAGTTGATTTTCCATGTTTGTTAATTTGCTTTTGTATTTTTTCAATTTAATATTTGTTTTTCCTTTTATTTCAGTTGGTTTTTTAAACCTTTAAACTTTTTTTCTGTTACCTTTCGAAATAAAATTTACTTTTAATTTAATTTTTATTTGAATAATTCGAATAATTAATATTCACTTTATTACTTTTTTATTAATGAAGTAATTTTTTACAATTGAATGCTTAAATCGAAAGATATTTTTTTTATTTATTTATTTATTTATTTATTTATTATTATTATTATTATTATATATTTATTTATTTATTATTTATTTATTAATTTATTATTTATTTATTGTTTATTTAAGGTGAACTTTATATTAAGTTATAGGGAGTTGTGCATTTCGCAATTATTCATTTCTCAAAATGTGGCTTTAAATATTTTTAAATAATAAACATTTAAATAAATAAAAAAAAAAATAAATATGTTAAAAATGTTTTATTATTACTCTTTTATATTTTATCTTAAAATTTTAATAATAAAATAAAACTAATTTTAATCAATTATTAGTTTTATTTTATTATTAAAATTTTAATAAAAAAAAAACTATATAATATTAATATTGATTTTAATAATAAAAATAACTATATAAAATTATTGATATTCTATATATATAATTTTTTAATATAACATTAATATGAAAATATGAAGTATATATGAAAATATTTTTTATTGCTTAATATCTGAAATATTTTACATTTATTCTGAATAAAAAATTATTGTTAATTATTCTTTTTTTTTTTTTTTAATTAGAAAAATAAAAATATGTATTATTTATTATTTATTATTTATTATTTATTATTATTATTTATTATTTATTATTTATTATTTATTATTTATTATTTATTATTTATTATTTATTATTTATTATTTATTATTTATTATTTATTATTTATTATTTATTATTTATTATTATTATTTATTATTTATTATTTATTATTATTATTTATTATTTATTATTTATTATTTATTATTATTATTTATTATTTATTATTTATTATTTATTATTTATTATTTATTATTATTATTTATTATTTATTATTTATTATTTATTATTTATTATTTATTATTTATTATTTATTATTTATTATTTATTATTTATTATTTATTATTTATTATTTATTATTTATTATTTATTATTTATTATTTATTATTTATTATTTATTATTTATTATTATTTATTATTTATTATTTATTATTTATTATTTATTATTTATTATTTATTATTTATTATTTATTATTTATTATTTATTATTTATTATTTATTATTTATTATTTATTATTTATTATTTATTATTTATTATTTATTATTTATTATTTATTATTTATTATTTATTATTTATTATTTATTATTTATTATTTATTATTTATTATTTATTATTTATTATTTATTATTTATTATTTATTATTTATTATTTATTATTTATTATTTATTATTTATTATTTATTATTTATTATTTATTATTTATTATTTATTATTTATTATTTATTATTTATTATTTATTATTTATTATTTATTATTTATTATTTATTATTTATTATTTATTATTTATTATTTATATTTAATATATTCTCATATTTAATTGTAAAAATTATAAAAATCTTTAAAGTATATTAATAATATAGAAAATAATAATTTATCTGAATATGATGATGATATGAAAATCCATTAATAACCTTAATAATTATAAAAATGATAAATTAAAAAAAAAAATTTCAATAATAATAATAATCTTAATAATTATAAATGTAAAAATAATAATTTAGATAAAAATCTTAATTATGATATTAATTACACAAATAATATTAATTATATTAATGATTATGATAATAATAATCGAACAACTACTAACGACAATAACGAATCAACTTGGATTTATGATTCTGGTGCAATTACTAATAATAAAAGTTTATAAACAAACTTTAAAAAATACAAAATCAATATAACTTGTACCAATAATTCTGAAATGGATTTGGCATGTACCAAGGCTCAATTAACGGTCACAACATTACCTTAACCAAAGTACTCTACTCAAAGAATGAAAATAAAAATTTGATTAGTGGAATTCAATTTGCCTATATTGAATTTCAATAATTAACGATATTATTGATACTTATAGATCAATTGATGGACACAATACATTCAGAATTAAAATAAATAATAAATACAGTAATTTAATTCTGAACACTAAGAGCGATAATCTTTGGCATAGAAAACTTGATCGTTTCTTCCACAAAGACTTATCAAAATTCGTAAAAGAACATACTACCAGTTATATATTAACAACGCCAATAATTGAATTACCTATAATATATCTAGAATGAAAAGATTGTCTCACAATAGAGTAACTCCTAAGGCCACCAATCTATGAGATGTTATATACTCCGACATTATTGGCCCTTTCCCAGATTCATTTTATGGTCTTTAATTCATCATTACTTTTATTGATGAATTCTCTAAGAAGTCTTAGATTTTCACAATGAAAAGAAAATCAGATGCATTTGATATCATTGTTAATTTTTTCAAATAGTTAAATAATCTTTTTTCCAAATTTTAAAATAACTAATTTCAAATCGGATCAAGGAAAAGAATACTGTTGTAGAAAAGTTAACAAATTCTGTAAAAATATCCACCTCCAAGAAATCCTCAAAACAATGGTATAGCCGAACGCTTCAATTAAACCATTTTCTATTCATCAAAATGTTTACTAAGCTGGAGAAAACCTAATATCAGATTTTGGGATTTTGCAATCCACTATTCAAAATAACTTTATAACCTTACTCCTCATTCTGAAATTAATAATCAAATTCCAAATGAAGTGTTTTTCGGTACATCCGTCCATGACAATCATGTTAAATTTTTCGTATGTATGGCATGTTATAAGGATTTCTCTCCCTAAAAAGGAAAATTAGAACCTAATGCATTAGGTTCTAATTTTGTTGAGCACTTCTTGAAGTGCTCAACAAAACAAGGTTTTTTTCTTAGGATTCAGAAATGACTCAAACTCATATTTAATCATGGACTATGATAGTTTTTATTTACATCAAGCAAGAGAAGTTATGTTTCAAGAAGATACACCAGCTTGTATAACTAAGGATATTACAAAAAGAATCTCAACTTATATTAAGGACAATAATAATAATAAACTAAATTTGTGTTTAGATTTATCTTTTATCTATAAATTATTATGTAATTATACTAATAATAATATATTATAATAATAATAATATCAATAATAATTAAAACAATAATGACAACAATTATTTTATTCCTGATGATAATAACTTTTCTAATGTTAATAATAATAACTTTAACCATAATTTAAATATTTCAAATCATAATATTTCAAATCAAAATAATAATAATAATAATAATAATAATAATAATAATAATAATAATAATAATAATAATAATTTAATAATAGTTTTTCTGATCAAAATAATGAAAAGTTTTTTATTAATTGGTCAAAAAATGAACAAAGTTTTAATAATAGTAATTTCGATAATAATTTTAATTATAATAATAATAATAATAATAATATTAATAATAATAATAATAATAATAATAATAATAATAATAATTTTTTATATGATAAAAATTTTTCAAATAATTTTATTAATTCTAATACCAGTTTTATTGGCCTAAAAATTCAAAATAATGGTGAAAATTTTTCAAATAAAATAAATTTAGAATTTAATCAAAACTTTGAAAATTTTATCCAAAATCCAGATACCAATATACTAACCAATAAAAATTTTTTCAAACACCAAAAAATTATCTGATTTAAATAATAATTTTATTAATATAAAATTTTTAAATAATGTACCAAATTCTTATAATAAAAAATTTTCAATTTATGAAAATTTTAATTCAAAAAAAATGGTCAAAATTTTATTAATAAAATTTTGTTATCCAATGAAAATAAAAATAATATTAATAATATTAATAATTTTATTAACAATAATTCAAAAACATGACTTTTGTTAAAAAATCTTAGAGAAAAACGACCAATTTCAATAAGATAGGTTTTTGCAATTAAAAAAGATGTAAATAACAAAATTATTAAAAGAAAAGCCAAGCTTATTGCAAGAGATTCCGTCCAAAGATACAGTATTGATTATGAGCTTAAATTTAGTCCAACCTTAACTATTGACTATATAAAATTACTTCTTGCATATGCTACAAACTTCAATGAAATGATTACCAATTAGATTTTAAATCAGCCTACCTAAATCCCTCCTTAGTCAAAGAAATTTACCGTCTAGATATTGTATTTATTATTAATTTTGTTGAAAGGAAATAAGAAAATCTATCTTAAACCGATTGGGAAAAAAAAAAGCTATTGAAATTTTAAAGTACTTAAATGGAACAAAACATTATTAAATAAGATACGACGGTAACGGTAAAATAAATGCACACACAGATCTGGATTTTGCCAGTGATGCAAACGATAGAAAATCTACTTCAGGACACAATATTTTAATGGGTACAAATCCTATTTCAACTCCAAAAAAAAAAAAAAAAAAAAAAAAAAAAAAAAAAAACTTTTGGGACATCCACCTCTGAAGCTGAATATTTAAGGACTAAAAATTTTAATATTTATTATAGAACATAAAAAATTTTTAGTCCTAATATACCATAACTTTTTATCAATTATTAAAATCTCTTGTATGATTTTTATTCTATTCAAAAAAAATGTTCATAATAGAAAGATTTTACTAATAATATATGATCTTAAATGGTGTTTAATTGTTTATGAAAACATTTGGATATTGGAAAAATTACAAAAATAAAATGTAATATCTTCAAAAGTATGGTATTGAACAAAAAAAAGAGGTTTAATTATCATAGATATACATTTATTAGTTCCCAATGGTATTTTATTCTTAGTTAATTAAATGCATTCTTAGTTAATTAAATATAGAGTGAAGAAGTGAAAAAAATTCTTTCTTTTTACATTCATTGAATGCTATTAAATCAATATCATATGTAAATAAATTCATAATATATGTAAATAAATATTATAAATAGTCAAGCTATTTTGTTGTATGTTATATAGTTAAACCATAAAAATCTTATTACCTTTAGCATAAACAAGAATATCATCAACTGCTTAATAAGAAAAGTATTTTAAAATATACCAAATGATATATTAAAATTTATTATTATGATAATAAAATAATTATCCCTGTTATGAAAATTAATCAGTTTTCTAAGTTATATAAATATAGAAAAGACAACCATTTTTAAATATTTCTTAAGATATAATATATTACCAACAGGAAAAACTTCAAAAATAATAATAAATAACAATAGTATAATAAAGATACTGAGTTAAAAGAGTATAAAGAATGAGCATCTATATATAATCCTCTCATATCAAAAACTCTTTTTTTTCTTTATTATAAAAAATTAATATTGAGACATTTTTAAAATTAAGCACAAAAAAAAAAAAAAAAAAGTTTAAAAATTAAATTTAATTAAAAATACCTTTTCTTTTTTTTTTTTTTTTTATTATTTTTAATATTATTATTACAATATAACTTTGTTTGGTTGAGCACTTCTTGAAGTTATGAAAGAGTACTATGTAAAATTCATTTGCGATGATACTAAAGTATAATGCCTCCAAAAATAAATTTAACATTACATAAGTCCATTTTTAATTAAATTACTTCATTAAAACTTTTAACATAAAACTATAACCGAACTATAAATAATTAAGAATTTCTTTGTACGGTTATCTACAATTTTCCTATTAATAATAATACTAATGATAACAATTTTAATTATTTATTATTATTATTATTATTATTATTATTATTATTATTATTATTATTATTATTATTATTATTATTATTATTATTATTATTATTATTATTATTATTATTATTATTATTATTATTATTATTATTATTATTATTATTATTATTATTATTATTATTATTATTATTATTATTATTATTATTATTATTATTATTATTATTATTATTATTATTATTATTATTATTATTATTATTATTATTATTATTATTATTATTATTATTATTAATAAAAGTTTGTTTTATTATTTAATTATTTATTTATTTTATTTATTTATTTATAAGATTTTATAAATAGGTAATTACAAATGTTTAACTTTGTTATTTTACATGTATTTATATCTTTTGTGGCTTGATTCTAGACTTAATACTTAATTTAATGTTATATTAAATTTAACTATTTTATATTACATTTATATCTATTAGTTTATATTTAATTTATTATTATTAAAGTAAACTTAAATCTTAATACTCCCCCGCAAATATAATTTTATTATGAAATAAAAATTTTATTTGAAAAATTTAATATTTTCTTTCCATTTAAATCTTTTGTGAATATGTCAGCAAGCATGTTCTGAGAATCAACATATTCCAATTTAATAATTTTCTTTTCAATATAATCCTTATTAAAATGATATTTAATATCAATATGTTTTAACTTCGAATTTAATTCCCCATTTTCAATGCTTGTCTTACTTGCTAAATTGTCCGTGTAAATTGTAATGGTTTTACTAAAATTAAATAGTTCATATAAAATATTTCTTAACCATAAAATAGTTTTCAAACATTCAGCGGTACTAACATATTCTGCTTCTGCAGTAGAAGTGGCAACTGTAGATTGTTTTTTAGAAGACCAAATTAAAGGTGAGTTTCCTAACATAATTATGAAACCAGAAGTAGATTTTCTATCTGTTATATCTCCAGCATAATCAGCATCAGAATATCCAGTTATAGTTCCTATCCCATCATAATATAATTTGTAATCTACAGTATTGTTTAAATATTTCATAATATTTGTTACTGCTTTCCAGTCGGATACACAGGGATTTTCAGATTTTCTTGCGGCTTTATGTACGGCATATGTAATATCTGGTCTTGTACATTTTGCTAGAAATATTAGAGATCCAATAGCACTTTTATAAATAGTTTTATTAAATGGATCTTTATTTTCAGATATTAAATTATTGCCTGTACATGGCGTATTATTTCTTTTTGTATATTTAATGTTAAATTTTTCTAATAATTTTTTAATAAATCCTTTTTGGGAAATAATAAATTTATTTTTAACTTTATCAATTTTTATTCCAAGAATGTATTTTATTGGTTCACATTTTGAAATTTTAAATTTTCTTTTAATTTTATTTATAATAGAAAAAATTTCATTATCATAACCCGTAATAATCATATCGTCCACATATATGCCTATAATAGCGATTAATACTCCATTTTCTACCTTTTTAAAAATACATTTTTCAGAATTAAGTTGAACAAATCCATTATCAATGAGAAATTTTGTAATTTTAATATTCCATTGTCGGCCAGATTGTTTTAGGCCGTATAGTGCTTTATTTAATAACCAAAATCCTTTTTTGTAATTTACATCCCCTGGAGGAATGGAAACATAAATATTTTTGTCCAAATCAGCGTTAAGGTAGGCGGCTTTAATATCTAATTGTTGGACATTCCATTTAAACTTTGCGGCAATAAATAGAATTAATTTAATACAATCAATATTTAATGTAGGGGAATATGTAAGGTTGAAATCTATTCCCTCTTTTTGACTAAATCCCCTTGCGACCAGTCGTGCTTTAAATTTAATTATATTATTATCTTCATCAGTTTTGGTTGTGAATACCCATCTGGTAGAAATCACATTTTTCCCTTTTGGAACGTTTTCAACATAAGTCATTATTTTATTACCATATAGGTTGTTAAGTTCATTAACAATGGCTTTCTTCCAATATTCCTTATTTTTACAGGTAATCGCGTCGTTATATGTCATAGGAATATTGGTTGATATTGACACTGGGTTCTTAATATATTTATAATTTTTACTTTTTGTAACATGTTTATTATTTTCATGATGATTTTTCTTTATATGAAATTTATTGTAAATTAAACTTTTATTATGTTTTGTTTGAGGACTATCAGAATTAATTGCATTAGAATTATTATTAAATAAGGTTTGATTTTGTTCAGAATAATTTTTATTCAACTTATTATTTAGGGTTAGATTTTGTTCAAAATTATTTTTATTCAACTTATTATTAAATAAGGTTTGATTTTGTTCAAAGTTATTTTTGTTTAAATTATTATTATTAATTAAGATTTGATTTTGTTCTGGATTATTTTTATTTAAATTATTATTAAATAAGGTTTGATATATATTATTATAATTATTTATTTTTTGCTCATTTTTTGAAAAATTTTTATTAATAAAAAAATTTTTACTTTGATCAAACTTGAAATTATTATTTTTTGCATAATAATGATCGGTTTTATCGTAGTAATTATTATAAAAATTGTTATCTAAATTACCATGTAAATTATGGTTATTAAAAGTTTTTTGGTAGCGCTTTATAGAGTTAGGACTGTAGTAGTCTGTCTTATATTTATTTTTATTAGAAAATTCAGGATCAATATCCATCTTATTTTCATCGGAATTTCCGTTTAAATTTAATTTTTGAAATAAATTATTAACGTCATTTAATTGATAATTAAAATTTTCGTCATTATTATATACTGTACTAATTAAATTACTACTGTTTGTTAATTGAGTATTGTTGATGAAATTAAAATTAAAGAAGTTGCTGTTGGATAAATCATTTGTTATATTTTCAGAAAGAGAAATATTAGCTGGTTCGTCTTCTATGCATTGAATTTCTCTAACACGGTGCATTTTGAAATTTTCATAATCCATGATAAGATAACTATAAGACTGTTCATCAAAACCTAGAAATATTCCTTTATTTGCATTGGAGTCAAATTTCCCTTTATCTTGAGAGTAATCCTTATAATAAGCAATGCAGCCAAATACTTTTATGTATTTTAAATTTACCTTTTTATTGTAAAATATTTCTTCTGGAATTTTATTATCAATACCACTATGTGGTACTTTGTTATATATATAATTAGCGTAGATAATGGCAAAATCCCAGAAATTTTCAGATAATTTGCTCCAAAATAATAAGGTTTTAGCGCATGAAATAATGGTTTGATTAAACCTTTCAGCCAGTCCATTATTTTCAGGATTATAAGGTGGAGAGTAGATTTTTCTTATTCCATTATTTTTACAAAATTCTAAAATTTTTCTGTTATTGTATTCTCTACCATTATCTGATTTGAAATATTTAATTTTATTTTCCTTAAAAATGTTATTTAAGAATTTGAACATATTGATGATAATATCAATAGTTTCATTTTTACTTTTTAACAAAAATATCCAGCTCTTTCTGGAGAATTCATCAATAATAGTTAAAATGAATCTTTTTTCCGTAATCGATTTATTTATAGGGCCAATAATATCCGAGTGTATAACTTCCAATAATTCGGAGGCCTTAGGAGTTTCACGATTATGAGGACTCCTCTTCATTTTGGCTATCTTGCAGTCCAAACAGTCGGGTTCACTGACGTCATGATCTTTTAAATAATTTTCCATTTCTTTATTATAAAAATGGCCAAGACGTCTATGCCAAGTCATTTTGCTATCATTTATGGACATTATTTCATTTTTATCTAACATTTTTACATTGTTTACATGAAGTAAGAATTGATTTGATTTAGTAGAAAAAATATTATGAATTATTTTGTTATTTGAGTCCATTAATGTTAACTTTACAATATTTGAATTCTTATTGAGAGGTTCTGTAATAGTTTTTATACCTATTTTGGCTAATTCAATTGCACTGATTATATTTCTTGTTACATCTGGAGAATATAACACACGTTTTAATTTAATTTTCGTATCATTTATTTGAAATTCATATTCTCCAAAACCATCGTAGCTAAACTTCGAACCATTTGCGCATAAAAGTTCGTTGGGACTTTTTGTATAATTAGTCAATAAGTTTTTATTATTAGTGATATGTTCACATGCTCCACAATCATATAACCACTCTGTTGTTTCTTCTTTATTATAAATATTAAATAAACCTTTTTCTGTATTGTCGTGTTCTTCAGAATGTTTCATTTCTTCTACTAAGTTAATATTTCCTTTAGCAAGTTGACATATTTCTTCATAATCAAGAGTGTCAACATAGTTTTCTTCTTCATCCGATTTTTCAATTTGTGCCACCAACCTATTTTTATTGAAATTATTATTTCTTTGATGATGATTTTTATTATGGTAGTTCTTTTTATGTTCTCTATTTTTTGAATTTTGTTTTGTGTATTTTAAATTATATCTACATTCTCTGGTAGTATGACCAAAAATTTCGCAAATATGGCAATATCTTTTTTCTTCACAGTTTTTAATATAATTTTTATGTAATCTTTCTTTTAATTCATTGTTATATTTGCTATTTTTTCTTGACTTTTCAACTATATCTATTTCCATTGGATCGTCTTGATAGTAATAATTGTAATCTTCTCCTCCCTCAAGATAAGCTATCATATTTAATTTTTTGTTTATCTTATTGTACAGTTCCTGTGGTTTCGTATCTTCATCAATGTCCAAGTAATTTCTAAAGTTTTTGGGCATTGAATCGTACATAAATTTTAATTTTTCTCTATCAGATATAACTTGTTTCTTTCCTTCTAAAGTTTCAAATATACTAAACATTTCATCAAGTACATAAGTAATTTCTTCAGTATTTTTGGCCTTCAGATTATTGAGCTTTCTAATCCAATATCTGATGTCTGTTTCGCCTCCTCCATATTTCTTTCTTAACTTTTGCATGATTTGGAAAGGAGATTTAATGTTTATGAAATCATGCAAGATTTCATCATCAATAGCATTGATTAAAATTTCCCTAACGGTAGCATTGTTCTTCTTTACTTCGTTTAATTTTTCTTTATCGCCTTTGGCTTTATCCTTGGTGTCTTTGTACACGTCGCTTTCTAAATATTTTTCAAGAGCCAATTTTTCTACAGCTGTTGTTACTCTGAATTCCCAAACTTGGAAGTTTTTTCCATTGAAAGGTTTGATGTTTTCTTGAGACATGTCGATAGTTAGTTTAAAAGCTTTAAAATGAGACTCTTAATCTAATAAAAGTTTGTTTTATTATTTAATTATTTATTTATTTTATTTATTTATTTATAAGATTTTATAAATAGGTAATTACAAATGTTTAACTTTGTTATTTTACATGTATTTATATCTTTTGTGGCTTGATTCTAGACTTAATACTTAATTTAATGTTATATTAAATTTAACTATTTTATATTACATTTATATCTATTAGTTTATATTTAATTTATTATTATTAAAGTAAACTTAAATCTTAATTATTATTATTATTATTATTATTATTATTATTATTATTATTATTATTATTATTATTATTATTATTATTATTATTATTATTATTATTATTATTATTATTATTATTATTATTATTATTATTATTATTATTATTATTATTATTATTATTATTATTATTATTATTATTATTATTATTATTATTATTATTATTATTATTATTATTATTATTATTATTATTATTATTATTATTATTATTATTATTATTATTATTATTATTATTATTATTATTATTATTATTATTATTATTATTATTATTATTATTATTATTATTATTATTATTATTATCATTAATTATTATTATTAGTAATAATAATAGTATTAATTATTATTATTTATTATTATCATTAATTATTATTATTATTAGTAATAATAATAGTATTAATTATTATTATTTATTATTATCATTAATTATTATTATTATTAGTAATAATAATAGTATTAATTATTATTATTTATTATTATCATTAATATTTGTAGTGATCATTGACTCACAGATGCCAAGTAATAGTGAAAATATGAAGTTCTAGAAAAATGGGATAAGTACTGATAGTAAAAATTCTTTTTAATGTACCCTTTACATGATAAGACATTCTTTGATTTATTGATTTCATTATTGATTTTACTAAATGATCTAAGAACCATAGCATACCAGTATTAATTAAAGATTGAATACTCCTAGTATTAATTTTTTTGGAACCAAGTTTTTTTTTTTTTTTTTTTTTAGACAGGGAAGAGAATACACTTCCATAACTATATTAATTTTATTATAAAAAAAAAAAAAATACATGTAGGTGAAAAGTACATTTGAAATTAAAAAATAAAAATAAAAGTTAAAAAATAAAAAAATAAAAAAGCTCAAAAATACTATGTATTTCGGCAAGTTGTACTATGCAGAAATTTTTCCCTTCCTAACAAATAAAAAAAAGTAATAAAACCTAGAAGTAACATCTTTAAAATAGATAGTGTGGTGTCCACTAAACTCTCCCCGGATTCATCATTTATTGAACTACTAGAGCAAGATTCACCCTTTGAAGAAATAGATGATGATTCCTGTATTATCATTATGCCTTATCAGTACGACGTCGACGCTCTTGGTTAAAGTTTGGTAATTTGGAATACCTATCAAATAATAGCTTAAACGAACTACTCATGATAGATACTGCGCTAGTTAAGAATTCCGCTAAGCCCACAATTTTTGGAACAGGTGACTCAGATGAACCTTTGAAAAGTAATTCATTTAATTGTCTCTCTTCCCCACTATCGAAATGTAGCCCATTTAAAACTAAAGTCCCACCAAGAAGGAACAAGTATATATAATGATTGATATAATCTTCAAAAACAGAAATAGAGTCATAGGAAGAAAGAGGATTAAACGCTCTAATCTACCTAAGGAATAAAACATAGAGATCATCGATGAAATCTAAAGAATTCCATCTTTTTTTTTTTTTTTTTTTTTTTTTTTTTTTTTTTTTTTTTTTTTAGACTAGGAATAAACTTTATTTAATAATATTATTTTTTTTTTAAAAAAAAATACATGAAGATAAAATACATAAAATTTTTTTTTTATATTAATATTAAAAAACTACGTTATGAAATTCGAGGACGAAATGGCCTCTAACTCTTCCCATTCATCGAAGATAACTCCATGTGGATGAAAATTATCATTCGAATCTGTATCAGAATTTCTTCTTTGCCTTATCGTTACGACGTCGACGCTCTTGACAACGGTAGGTCTAACACTATACAAATCGATCATGGTGTAAAAATCACCAATCACAATAGGCATAACGTTAGTAAGGAATTTCGCAAGCCCCACAAAATATGAAATCGGGAAAGAAGACTCGTTCGAAGGTGATTGAAAAATATTATTAATAATATTTTTATTCCAGTTTAGGGATAAAAAAATTATTATATTTATTCAGAAAAAGTTGTCTAAAAGTGGAATATATCCTTAATTTACGATTTTTTTTAATATAGTTTTTTCTTTGCAATAACGTTGACTCTCTTTTACTATACTAATCAAAGATTAACTCCAAAAGACCTACTAATGACTGTTTTAGTGTTAATAATATATTATACACAAAAATTTAACTTTAAACATATTTTACACATTAAAATACAACATATACAAATTAAAACTTTTTGGATATATAATAATTTTATAAATATTTTATTTAAAAAAAAAAAAAAAAAAAAAAAAAAAGTTAAGAAAATTTTATATACAATAATTTTTATTAAAAGTGTGTAAACTTAGTTTTGTTGCCTTTTTTTGAAGGATTTATTTATAATTTAATTTTATTGAGGATAATAATGATTGTTGTATTACAATTTTCTTTATTATTTTTTTGTAATTTTTTAAAGAATTATTTGATTATTATCTTTGATAGTATTAAATTGATAAATAAAAATATAAAAAAAAAAAAAAAAAAAAAAAAAAAAAAAAGATGATAGTTGATTGAAATTTTTATTTTAATATTGTCTTTTAAATTATTTACACATATATTGGTTATCATTATTGAAATATTTAGTTGCTTTTTGTTTATTTTAATATAATAATAATAATAAAGAAAAAAAAATAAAAAATATTGCATAAAGAAATTATACTGCACATAGTATATATCATATAGTAATGTATTTCAATATATTAAATTCATAACATTTTTTCTATAATTATGCATTTTTGGATTTATATTCTTTTTATATTTCATTTAAAAGAGTTTATAATATATATATTATTATTTTACCGTATTAATAATCATTTTAAATTTCTTTTGATTTAGAAACATATATCTAATATTTTCAGTAGTTTTATTTAATTTTTTTATTCAACAAATATATATTAATTTGTTATAAATTAATATAAATATTAATCACTTATAATATTAATTTTCTTTTGAATAATTAATATTTGTATTAATTTATTTCAATTTATATATATATATATTTAGAAATTAAATATTTGTATTAATATAAATTTACTTATTGTTTATACTAATATAACTAAAAAAAAAAAAAATTTCAATATGTTGTTAAATCATCAAGTAATTTTTTTCTTTACATGTTAAATTTTTCCAATATTAAAAACATTTTTGATACTAGTAATTTTTATTATTAATTTTATTTACTTTTTCTTTTTAATTTATTGCTTTTTCCACATTATTTTTGGATTAATTAAACCAATAATTGTAATAATTATCTTTAAAACTTTTTTTCCTATTGAAGATTTGATTTTTATCTTTTCAAAACTTCTCTGATCTTGCTTTATTCGATTAAATTTTGGATAGAAATCCAATAAAAAAAATAAAGCATTTTCTTATTCAAAATCTAACCAATCTTGCTATTCGATTAAATTTTGAAAAGATACAATAAAAAAATAAAATATTTTCTTATTCAAAATCTAACCGATCTTGCTATTCGATTAAAATTTGAATTGATTTCTATTAAAACATATATATTTTTTCTTATTCAAAATCCAACCGATCTTGCTATTCGATTAAAATTTGAATTGATATCCATAAATAAATAAAATAAATTATACATATATTTTAAACCTCATTTCATTTTTTTATTCAATTTTGGATATCTATAAAATATATATATATATTTTCTTATGCAAAATCTAACCGATCTTACTATTCGTTTAAATTATGAATTGATATCAAATAAAAAATATATATATATATATTTTCTTATTCAAAATCAAATCAATACTGTTTTTCGATTAAATTTTGAATTGATACCCATAAATAAATTAAATAAACACATTTTTAAACCTCACTTCAAATTTCTATTCAATTTTTGCTTTCTTTCTCAAAATATAGCGTATCACTTTTATCATTAATTGAGTAATCTTAAAGAACATTAAATTTTTAAAACTTTCATATTCAAATTTAGATTTTCTATATTTTCGAAATTTAACCGATCTTGCTATTCGATTAAATTTTGAATAGAAATCCAATAAAAAAATAAAGCATTTTCTTATTCAAAATCTAACCAATCTTGCTATTCGATTAAATTTTTAATAGATACAATAAAAAAATAAAATATTTTCTTATTCAAAATCTAACCAATCTTGTTATTCAATTAAATTTTGAATTGATTTCTATTAAAACATATATATATTTTCTTATTCAAAATCAAACCGATCTTGCTATTCGATTAAAATTTGAATTGATATCCCATAAATAAATAAAATAAATAAACATATTTTTTAAACCTCATTTCATTTTTCTATTCAATTTTGGATTTATTACTTATAATATAGCGTATCATATTTATCATTAATTGAATAATTAAGAAGGGCAACAAATTTCTAAAACTTTCTTTCATATTGAGATTTAGATTTCCTGTATTTTCGAAATTTAACCTATCTTGATATTTGATTAATATTTGAATTGATATTCATAAATAAAATGTTTTCTCTTATTCAAAATTTAACCAATCTTGCTATTCGATTAAATTTTGAATAGATACAATAAAAAAATAAAATATTTTCTTATTCAAAATCTAACCGATCTTGCTATTCGATTAAAATTTAAATTGATTTCTATTAAAACATATATATTTTTTCTTATTCAAAATCCAACCGATCTTGCTATTCGTTTAAATTATGAATTGATATCAAATAATATATATATATATTTTCTTATTCAAAATTAATTCAATACTGTTTTTCGATTAAATTTTGAATTGATACCCATAAATAAATTAAATAAATAAACACATTTTTAAACCTCACTTCAAATTTCTATTCAATTTTTACTTTCTTTCTCAAAATATAGCGTATCATTTTTATCATTAATTGAGTAATCTAAAAGAACATTAAATTTTTAAAACTTTTTTTCTTATTGAAGATTTGATTTTTATCGTTTCAAAACTTCTCTGATCTTGCTTTATTCGATTAAATTTTGGATAGAAATCCAATAAAAAATTAAGGCACTTTCTTATTTAAAATCTAACCAATCTTGCTATTCGATTAAATTTTGAATAGATACAATATTATTGAAGATTTGATTTTTATCGTTTCAAAACTTCTCTGATCTTGCTTTATTCGATTAAATTTTGAATAGATACAATAAAAAAATAAAATATTTTCTTATTCAAAATCTAACCAATCTTGTTACTCAATTAAATTTTGAATTGATTTCTATTAAAACATATATATATTTTCTTATTCAAAATCAAACCGATCTTGCTATTCGATTAAAATTTGAATTGATATCCCATAAATAAATAAAATAAATAAATATTTTTTAAACCTCATTTCATTTTTCTATTCAATTTTGGATTTCTTACTCAAAATATAGCGTATCACATTTATCATTAATTGAATAATTAAGAAGGGCAACAAATTTCTAAAACTTTCTTTCATATTCAGATTTAGATTTCCTGTATTTTTGAAATTTAACCTATCTTGTTATTTGATTAATATTTGAATTGATATTCATAAATAAAATATTTTCTTATTCAAAATCTAACCGATCTTGCTATTCGATTAAAATTTGAATTTATTTCTATTAAAACATATATATATTTTCTTATTCAAAATCAAACCGATCTTGCTATTCGATTAAAATTTGAATTGATATCCCATAAATAAATAAAATAAATTATACATATTTTTTAAACCTCATTTCATTTTTCTATTCAATTTTGGATTTCTTACTCAAAATATAGCGTATCACATTTATCATTAATTGAATAATTAAGAAGGGCAACAAATTTCTAAAACTTTCTTTCATATTCAAATTTAGATTTCCTGTATTTTCGAAAATTTAACCTATCTTGTTATTTGATTAATATTTGAATTGATATTCATAAATAAAATGTTTTCTCTTATTCAAAATTTAACCAATCTTGCTATTCGATTAAATTTTGAATAGATACAATAAAAAAATAAAATATTTCCTTATTCAAAATCTAACCGATCTTGCTATTCGATTAAAATTTGAATTGATTTCTATTAAAACATATATATATTTTCTTATTCAAAATCAAACCGATCTTGCTATTCGATTAAAATTTGAATTGATATCCCATAAATAAATAAAATAAATAAATATTTTTTAAACCTCATTTCATTTTTCTATTCATTTTTGGATTTCTTACTCAAAATATAGCGTATCACATTTATCATTAATTGAATAATTAAGAAGGGCAACAAATTTCTAAAACTTTCTTTCATATTCAAATTTAGATTTCCTGTATTTTCGAAATTTAACCTATCTTGTTATTTGATTAATATTTGAATTGATATTCATAAATAAAATGTTTTCTCTTATTCAAAATTTAACCAATCTTGCTATTCAATTAAATTTTGAATAGATACAATAAAAAAATAAAATATTTCCTTATTCAAAATCTAACCGATCTTGCTATTCGATTAAAATTTGAATTGATTTCTATTAAAACATATATATATTTTCTTATTCAAAATCAAACCGATCTTGCTATTCGATTAAAATTTGAATTAATATCCCATAAATAAATAAAATAAATAAATATTTTTTAAACCTCATTTCATTTTTCTATTCATTTTTGGATTTCTTACTCAAAATATAGCGTATCACATATATCATTAATTGAATAATTAAGAAGGGCAACAAATTTCTAAAACTTTCTTTCATATTCAAATTTAGATTTCCTGTATTTTCGAAATTTAACCTATCTTGTTATTTGATTAATATTTGAATTGATATTCATAAATAAAATGTTTTCTCTTATTCAATATCTAACCGATCTTGCTATTCGATTAAATTTTGAATTGATATCCCTAAAAAAATAAAATAAACCTATTTTTTAGATCTCATAATATCTCCTTATTATATTACTTCCTGTAACATTTTAAAATATCTTCTCTTTATGTTTTTCTTATGTTATTTCTTCTTCTAATATCTTCTTATAGTATTTCTTATATAATTTCACTTTATTATATATTATTCTTCTTGTAATATTTCTCCTACTAATATTATCTTATTCTTCTTCTATTAATATTTTTTCTTATAAATTTTATTTCTTATTTCTTATTTCTTCTTTTTTCTTATAATATTTATTATTATTTCTTATTTTTATAAAAATTTCTTTTACATATTATTTATTTCCATTTTATATTATTATTTCATATTATTTTTATTTTTAATTAACCTATTCCAAAAAAAAAAAAAAAAAAAAAAAAAAAAAAAAAAAAAAAAAAAAAAAAAAAAAAAAAAAAAAAACTTAGCATATTGTGAATAGATGTTGAATAAATATTTGTAACTTTAATTGAACTTCTTGTATTTTAAGTTATTTGATCAATGGTTTTCCCGTATTATAAACATTTTCCCAGTAAACTTCCATATTTATCGGTAGAATTTATTCTTAAATCCATTTTATTTTGTCACTTTACCTCATTCAGAAATATCTTAGTGTTTGATCATTTTTTAATTAATGCTGCATAAAAAAAATATGAACTAAGGATAAAGGTATTTATGATACGAAACTTAACGTATAATCCTAATGATTAAAAATATAAAGAATAAGAGAAGATTAATAGTAATTACTATTATTCTTCTCTTGGACGCATAAAGTTTTTTCAAAGGTTAATCTCATCAAATAAGTCATCATATTACCTTTTCCATTAATGTACAACCACACATCTCTTTTATTTATCAAAGAGTTCATGGCCATATTCAATGAACACCATACTGTTTTTAAAAATACTTTCAAAACAATCTTTCATGTTAATACATTACAGAAAATGCAAAAATAACAGTTTTAATTTTAAAGGTTCTAATCTTATAAAGACTTCCTATCCGATGATTATTTTACGTTTAGGCCTAAAATACTAAATCTTTAAATAATCTTGAAATATTTTAAAATACTAAAATAAAAGTAAAGATTGCTAATGAACTATTACATATATACCACGATAACCAATGTCAACGTTTTTAAGTTTTGTGAGTATATTACAAATTGAAACTGAATCATAAGTTTTTTCGATGTCAATAAATACAAAAAAAAAGATAATTCTAAATGAATTGAAATTTCTTCTTATGATATTTCTTCTTTATAACACTTTTTTCTTTGATTCTTTATTTATTTCTTCTTTCATTATAATATATCTTCTTTTTATATTATTTCTTTTTATGATATTTTTTTTTCTTTTTTATTCTTATATTTCTTCTTTCTTCCTAATATTTCTTCATGATATTTATTCTTTATTTCCTTTTTCTTCTTATTTAGTATAATAATTCTAAAAGATCATTGAATTTTCTTCTTATGATATTTCTTCTTTATAACACTTTTTTCTTTATTTCCTTTCTCTTCTTTTTAATATTTCTTCTTTGATTCTTTATTTATTTTTTCTTTCTTTATAATATATTTTCTTTTTTATATTATTTCTTTTTATGATATTTTTTTCTTTTTTATTCTTATATTTCTTCTTTCTTCCCAATATTTCTTCATGATATTTGTTCTTTATTTCCTTTTTCTTCTAATTAGTATTTACTATATACTTCTTTAATATCTTTTTTATTCTTATATTTCTTTTTTCTTCTTTCTTAATATTTCTTACGATGATATACTCGATACTTTTTTTTGACACTTCTTTATTCTATTTATTTTTTATTTCTTCTTTATTTCCTCTTTTATCTTATAACATTTCTTCTTAAGATACTTTTTTTTCTTTTTTATTCTTATATTTCTTCTTTCTTCTTAATATTTTCTTTTTTATTCTTATATTTCTTCTTTCTTCTTAATATTTCTTCTTATGATTCCTCTTATTTCTTCTCTATATAATGTTTCCTCCTTTGGTATTTATCCCTTATTTCCTGTTCTTTCTTCTTTTTTTCTTTCTTATTATATCTTTTTATTTCTTCCTTATAATATATCTCCTCTTACGATATTTTTTCTTTACTTCCTTTTTCCTCATAATTTTCCTTGTTCTTTTGGGTTCTTCTTTCTTCTTATTATTTCTTCTTATTATTTCTTCTTAAGATACTTTTTTTTTTATTTATTTCTTCTTCCTTCTTAGTATCTTCCTATGATTCCTCTTCATTTCTTCTTCATACAATATTTCCTCTTATGATATTTTTTCTTTCCTTCCTCTTTCCTCGTAATACTTCTTGTTCTTCTATGCTCTTCTGAGTTCTTCTTCTTAATATTTATTTATTTCTTCTTCATACAATATTTCTTCTTATGATATTTGTTTTTTATTTCCTCTCTTTCTTCTTTCTTATTAATATTTCTTCAGATGATCCCTCTTTATTTCTCTTTAATACAATATATTACCTCTTTTTCTTCTTTTTTCTTTCTTGATATTTCTTCTTGATATTTCTTCTTAATATTTCTTCTTATTTCTTCTACATGTAATATTTATTTTTATGAATACTATTCTTTATTTCCTCTTCTTCTTTCTTTTTCTTCCTTCTTAATATTTCTTCTTTATATATAATATTTCCTCTTATAATATTTTTTCTTTCTTTCTCCTTTCTTCATAATATTTCTTGTTCTTTTATGTTCTTTCTTATTATTATTTCTTTGTATTATTCCTTTTTATTTCTTCCTCATAATGTTTCTCTTATGATATTTTCTTTTTATTTTCTCTTTCTTTGGAATATTTCTTATACTTCAGGGATTATTGCTATTTTTATATTATGTATAAGATTACTTCTTAATTTATGATTTTTTTTTCTATGATTATTAACGGGTTTATTAAAAATGGATTACTTTTAATATTATTTCTAAAATCATTTCTGGAATTATTTCATGTATTTTATATACCTAATGTTAACATTTGAATTACTTCAAATATCTCTTGATTTTTTGAATTACTTCTAGATTTATTTAATATTATTATTTCTTGAATTACTTCTAGTATTACTTTTAAATTATAAATTTTTTATATTACTATTTGAGTATTATTTCTAATGCTACTTGCATGATTCGTTTGAATCACTATTTGAACAATTGCTTGTATAATTAAGATAAATTCTGATACTTATTTACTATATTACTTATTGAATTAATATTATTATTTCTATTCTATTAGTACTTATCTTTTTTTTTTATTATAATATTTTAAAACATTTTATAATTGTGGTATCATTTATTATTTTACCATTGCTACTACTTATTACTTATAGTGTTATTTATTTTATTACTATTTTTATTACTTTTACAACATTTTACAACATTTTATAATTGTGATATCATTTATTATTTTACTTTTGCTACTACTTACTACTTATTACTTATAGTGTTATTTATTTTATTACTATTTTTATTACTTTTACAACATTTTACAACATTTTATAATTGTGATATCATTTATTATTTTACTTTTGCTACTACTTACTACTTATTACTTATAGTGTTATTTATTTTATTACTATTTTTATTACTTTTACAACATTTTACAACATTTTATAATTGTGATATCATTTATTATTTTACTTTTGCTACTACTTACTACTTATTACTTATAGTGTTATTTATTTTATTACTATTTTTATTACTTTTACAACATTTTACAACATTTTATAATTGTGATATCATTTATTATTTTACTTTTGCTACTACTTATTACTTATAGTGTTATTTATTTTATTACTATTTTTATTATTACTTTTACAACATTTTACAACATTTTATAATTGTGATATCATATATTATTTTACTTTTACTACTACTTATTACTTATCGTGTTATTTATTTTATTACTATTTTTTTTTATTACTCTCCTAATTATATTACAGTGAATGTATAAGTGGATATATAACTTTATATGCAATATGACACAACGCATTTTATGCAGTACAAATGAGTATGTATAAATGAGTAGTGATGAATAATTTATAATTTTTTATATTTGTTATATTTCTTATGTCATTACCTTATACATTTTTCTTTTATTATTATCATTACTTTTCTTTTATTATTCTTGCATTGTTATATATTAATTTACCTCATGAACTACTTTTTCCTTCTATTTATTATTTTATAATTGTTAATCTAACATAACATATTACTTCATTACTTTTAATCTATATCTACTTTTTTAAATATATGCTCTATTTTATTATTACCTAAAGCATCAAAAGTCCACGCTTAATTCTTTTATTTCTTATTTTTATATTAATACTACCTAATGTATATTTTGTTCTACTATTACCTATAATAAACTCGGGTTTGGTATGTGCTTAATTCTATGATAATACTAATCGTATCTGTTTTATTCTATTACCTTATTATAATACTAATATAATTATATGCTTAATTCTATTATTACCTATAATAAGTTATGCGTACTATTCTATTATTTCTTATAATATTATATATATTTATATATATTTATATATATATATACATAGTATTTGTTTATTCTGTTTTAATAATTTAAAGTTTACAACTATAGTATTTGTTCTATTCTACTTTAATAATTTAAAGTATTTTGAATTATTTTTACTAATTAGATATTTGTGGTAATACTAATTTCAGTTTATCTTTTTTATTGTTTATGATAATAATATTATTTCGATAATAATTACATAATTATTACATATAAAATTATTTTTGTATAATATAATCAAATTCATATTTAATTATCATTAATAAGAACACAAAGCTTTATAAAATTGTATTATCGGTTGTTGTATTAGTTGCTTTATTAAATGTAAAATTTAATTATTTAATTATTTAAAGTATTCTGATTTATTTTTAATTGAATATAAAATTTAATTATTTAAATAATATTACTCTATTAATGATTTTCTTTGTAATAATTTGTTATTACTTAAATAATATTACTTTATTAATGATTTTTTTGTTTTGGTTATAAATATAATATATTGTTATTTCGAATTTAATCTTAGTTTTAATTAAAGTAATAATTTTATTATTAAAATTTATAATATCTATTAACTGGAAAGTACTCTTCATAACTGGTCTATAAATATTAAATACTAATTTATTATAATTTTACATATACAATTAATAAATGTAATTTCTCTTGTTTTATTTCATATTTCTGAAATATTATTAATGATTATTATATATTATCATTTGAGATATATAATTTCTTTTGTTATACTGTTTATATCATTTGAGATTTATATATAATTTCTCTTGTTCATTTTATCTATACTGTTAAAATATTACATTTATTATCTATTATACTAGCATTATACATATTGAAATTTTTGAATTATTCTAGTTATTTTTAATAATCTATACATTATTTATAAATACAACTGTCCCTATTAATCTACATATACTAATTATTTATTAGTTAATTATATACTAATATATTACTTTCCTTGTTTATTTATACTACTGATATCTTACTCTCATTATTGCTTTCGCGTTAAAACATTACTTACATTATACATAATTATGTTCATTTATTTAAATATCTTCTATTATTTATTATACTCTTTTTTATATAAGCATTTAAACATTTGATATATATATATATAATTTCTCTTGTTCATTTTATTTAGTTTATTCTATTTATACTGTTGTAATATTACCCATTTCTATAATCTATTATACTAGTTTACATTATGCTATTTATGAAAATTTAAGCTCTAATTTGCTGTTCTAAATATTTTATACATTATTGCTATAAAATTGTCTCTATAATTTAAATATACTAATTATTTATTGATTTATTGATTACTTGTTTAAACATTATTTACCGCTTTATATAATATTATGCTTTGTTTAATGAATTAATTATTTATTGCTTATTAAATATTTATATTAGTCTTTATTATTGTACTGGTTACTTGTTAAAAATTCTTTTACCGCTTTATATAACTATGCTTTAATGAATTAATTATTTATTGCTTATTAAATATTAATATTACTCTTTTTTATTGTACTGGTTTACTTGTTAAAAAATCATTTACCGCTTTATATAACTATGCTTTAATGAATTAATTATTTTTTACTTATTAAATATTAATATTACTCTTTATTATTGTATTTTGTATTGAATGCTAAATCGTAGAAATATTATTTACTATTCTATAAATATAAACATTAATCTATACTTTCTTTCGATATCTTACTTCCATTACTTTTTACTTGTTGAAAAATTATATAACTATGCTTTGTTTAATGAATTAATTATTTATTACTTGTTAAATATAAACAATACTTTTAATAATTCGCATTAAATATTTATCAAAGAATCATTATTTACTATTTTATAGATAGAAACATGTTCTGTTTAATGTTTTAATTAATTAATAATTCGCATTAAATGTTTATCAAAGAATTATTATTTACTATTTTATAGATAGAAACATGTTCTGTTTAATGTTTTAATTAATTATAACTCGTTTTAATTATAATATTCAAATGTTACTATAAAGTTTTAAAACTCTTATATTAACATTTTCTATTTTATAGATATAAAAATGGTCTGTTTAAAGTTTTAATTAAAACTAATTATAATATTAATATATTACTATAAAGTTTTAAAACTCTTATTTTAACAATATTAAAAAATTGAATAAAATGATAAAAAAAAATAATAAAAATAAAAAATAAAAAAAAAGAAACTAATTCTTTTATTTTTTTATGACTTTATTTTTCTGAAATCATTTCATAATTTATTGTCACTAATTGTTTACGAGTTTACAATAATATAAATATACATTATATATATATTTATTTAATTCTTCAATTTTCATTGTACATTCGTTTCTTAGTTTATAATTACTTTTACTGAATTATTAAAAAAAATTACTAAAAACTAAAATAAAAATATTTATTAGATTAAATCTTTTTCTTTGTCGTAAAATTTACAATGTCCTATTAGAAAATTCATTATACAGTATTAAATTTTCTTAATTAAAGGAGACTATTTGAAAATAAAATTTTCTTATTTTCTTTCTATATATTAATGTTTTTCGGATTTCTTTTATATTGGTTTATTCATTTTGATATAATGACAGATTTTAATTTATTTTAAATAAATTTATTTTAAAACAAAGAATAAAATTTCTCTTAATTCTCATTTCCACTACACTTTATTTACTTCTATCCATTAATTTTGAATCCGTTACTGTAATTCCCTCTTGTATATTCTATTCTCCATAAATAATAAATTTTTATTTTTTTTTTTTATTTTTAATATATATATTTTTTTAATTATTTAAATTAATATATATATTATTCTAAAGACACAATTTATTATTTTACTGGAAATATTTAATATTTAATTTCACGAACTGAAATTCTTGATATTAAATATTTAAATATTTTATTATAGCTATTTTTATATGTTTCCTTAACTTTTCATTATAAACAATTTTCTTTACACTTCGAAACTTTATTATATTAATCTTTTTTATTTTCTCTTATTTTACTTTGTCTTATTTAATGTTCTATATAATAAAAATCATTTAGAGAAGGCCATATTTTTGAAAACTTTTATTATTTTTTGGTTAATTTTCTTCAAAAATTACAAATATTGTTCTGTTTACCATACATTTTATGTCATATTATTATCAATTATTTATATATTTAAAAATAAACTTCACGTTGAAATTATATTTCAATTACTTTTTAAAAAAATTATATTCTTAACCTATTCTATCCCACCACCATCCCCATTCAATAAATACTTTAAATGTATTTATTATCTAATGAATTTCTATTCTTTTTCTAACTATTTCTATTTCTAATGCATTATTTTTTACTAATATTACATTCATATATTTCTTTAATATAATTATTAACCTAACTATTCTTTTTCTATTTCCTATAAATACTTATAGTATTAAAATTTATATCTTTTTAAATAATATTATTAAAATAATTTTAAACCTTCAAACGGTTTATTTTAATACATGGAATTTAAGATTTAAAGTTCCTTCAAAATTCTTAATTGAACTTCTCATAATTAAATTGACATGGAAGACAAATTTATATATATATAATATATATATAATAATTTCAGTTTCCAATTAATACTTTCTAAAAAAATACTTACCTACAAATAATTAATAAAAAAATAAATTAAATTAAATCCAAATAAGAATAATTTGTATTATTATTAACAATTAATTTAATATAAATAACAATCATTCAAAAACGAATATGGGCGAACCAGTCTAATCTATCTTAAAATTAAATAAACATTAGTACATTTAATATTAAATACAGAGATTTATTACTCATAACTCACCTTTCTTTTTGTTCAATCATTCCTTCTCTTTCAAAATGGATTCTTCAATTTGATAAAGCATGGTAGATTTTCTAATTTATTATAAGACATTACATATATACAAGTATAAAACAAATTTTTCAGGAAAATTATTATTTACAACCGCATCTTTCCCTTGTCTTTTCATATAATATTTTTCATGGACTAGAATCAAAAAAACACAGGCATTCTAAATGATTTATAATCTACAATACAACATACATATTATGTTTCTTTCAAAATTTATATTTATAGTTCACTTCACAGTTTCCTTTTCTTGGAAGACGAGACCTCATATTTCTAACTAGAATTACAAAAAATATATGCTAACTCCTGGGACCCTTCAGTAGATTTATTGATTCCATCTGGCATAAACTTAAACTAAACATATAAAAATATTTTTAAATACTTTAAGATGTTGAATTTTACATAAAATTATAATTTATAAAATAAATTTTTTTCTGTTTTAATTAATCCAAATTTTCTTTTTAAAGAGATTTCCTTATATTGACCATCTCAATTGAAATAACATTTTCGAGTTAAAACTTCATTTTCAAATAAGAAAATATTATTGACCATTTATAATTTCATTTTCAACAACAGCTTTCGCGGATCGTGACATTCAAAAAGTTCCTTATCTATTTAATAATGGATAATGGATAAATATTAATTACTTTTAAATCTTTTTGTAGCTGCATTATAATTAAAAATATTATTAATAAAATAAATAGTTTTGTTGAAAATTGAATAATCCAAATTTCTGTTTCCAAAAATGTGACAATTCTTATTGGTATTCATATTGGTATTCATATAGATCATCATTTCTTCAAGAGATGACAATTTCAATTTTTTTGTCAAAACGGATCAGGTAATTTCAAAAATCTTTCACCTACTAATAACATATCAAATAAATATTAAATGAATATAAATTATTTATACGTTTTATTAAATTATATTTTTACCACTTACTTTCATTGTTTCATATCTTCTTTCCGTTTTTACCAGGCGGCCTTTGTAATAAAATATTCTTTACATATCAGTAATTACATGATTTTTATACTTTTTACATGAATTTTTGTTTAATTTTTAGAATTTACGAATTTACATGTATCTATTTTATTTACAATTTATAAATTCTAATATATAAAAATATATATTTTAGTAATTATATAAATATTTTAATTTTATAATTATAACTCTTACCTTTTTCAATGTTTTTAATATGCTTTTATATTCATTCTATAATAATCATTTTTTAATTTTATTATTTTTCAAATAATTAATAAAAACACAAATAACACTTTATTCTAAAAATCAAATTTTACACTTAATTTATAAAATGAAACTTATTATGAATATCGATATTACTTCACATTGAAAATATAAACATCATTGAAATCTTAATTATAAATAATTTCTTATAGCTTTAAAGATTAATTATCAAAACTTTAAAAATAATTGATTATATAAATTTTCATAATGATATTTTAAAAGATTATTGTAAATTCTAAATATCATTTATCAACAAGTAAAACTTTAAAAATAATTGATTATATAAATTTTCATAATGATACTTTAAAAGATTATTGTAAATTCTAAATATCATTTATCAACAAGTAAATGTTTCATTAAAGTTCATTTTTTAAATGCTTAATCAATAATTAATGAACATAATTTTGATAATACTTAAAACAGTTCTATAATTTAATATCTTGTAATAAAATATCAATCTCATATTATTTGAAAAAAATTTATATTAATTGTCAAAACGTTATATAGTTCAATATATTCATTTTTGTAATGTTTTAATCTCATAAGACATCATTAATTGTAAAAACGTAAAATAGTTATCATATTAATTGTAAAAAATTACAACAGCATGACCATTTCATTTTGGGAAATAAAATTTCAATATAAAACCTTCTTTCTAAATTACTGATAATAATCTCAAAACATCATTTATTTACAGAACTCTTCATCATAGAAATTTAATATCGAAACGTTTAAAATTTTCTTTTTTTTTTAATTTTTTTAATATTTTTTTTTAATTTTTTATAATTTTCTATTTTTTTTTTTTTTAATTTTTTTTAATTTTTTTCTCTTTTAACGTTTCGCTTCCTTCATTTTCTTTTAAATTGTTCTTTCTTTATAATATGAATTTATTAAATTCTAGATTCTGAGCTCTGTAAATTAAGCAAGATAACGATTTCTCTTATTATCTCTTTTTCGCTTCAATCCCGAATTTCAAAAAATTTTAAAATTTACTTTTAAAATTTATCTTCCCATTTTTTAAACTTTCTCAAACCTTAAAAAAAATAATAAAAATTTAAATAGCTAATATTTAATTTTTGTAATAAAAATAAGGAATTTATTTCTGTTTTTATACTTTTTTTTATAATTTACAAATTATGAATCAATATATATTTATTTCATTAATAATTAAAATTTAATTTATTTATTAGTAGAAAAAAAACGAAAAAAAAAAAAAAAAAAAAAAAAAAAAAAACGAAAAAAAAGTAAATTAATTATAATTATAGAACAGTCCATAAGAAAACCCAAATTTTGATTAATATATAATATATATTCCAAAATAGTAACAATATATATAATTTATATTAAAATTATTAATTGTTATAAATTTACATATTAAATGCATCAAAAATAAATTGATAGGAAATGCAAAAAATATATTATTAATATTATAATAATATAAAGTGATATATTAAATACATGTATTAAATAAAAAAAATCTAACTTTATTTAATAAAAATTTTTTTATTCTATTATAATAATTTAACAGATTTTAAAAATGATTCAATATATTAATTTAATATAAATTCAATTTTTGTAATTCATATGACCATAAAATTCTATTATGAGATATATTAAAATAGTATTATAATATATTGTTAAGGTATTTAAAATAAATGATAATTTTTAATATACTGAGAAAAAATGAATCATTAAATGTATTTTTATATACTAGAATATACTACAATATACTATAATTGAATGTATCAAAATTTCATCTTATGTAATAATGGACAATATTTGAACAAATTAAAGTGAAATATTAGTAGTGATAAAATATTAGTAATATGTCATGTGTTTCATATGTATTACATTTTTTAATATTGTATTTAATATTTTTATATTGTCTAATTTTTGTTCTATATAAATTCTATTAAATGAATATTTAAAAAAGGCTAAAAAGTATATTAAAATAGCTATTTTATAATATTTTTAAAATATTTAAACTTTAAATATTTTAAAAAGTCCTTTTTAAAAAGTATATTATAAAATATTATTAGAATAAAAAAGAGAAATTGTTAATTCTTTTAATAATAAAATTATTTTTATGTGAAAATTATAGTAATTATAAGTTAGGCTCATATGATAAATAACTAAAAAGGTTAATAAAAGTTAAATGTTGTATTAAAAGCGAAACAATATTTTTTAAACCATAATAATGTACATATTTTTTTTAAAAACGAAATGATATTTTTTAAACCATAATAATGTACATATTTTTTTAAACTATTTAATTATTTATTCATTAAATAAACTTTTCCTTCCTATTTAATCTTATTTAATCTTATTTATTTAATAAATGATGAATATTTTTCATTTAATACCAATAAATACATTACATTACATTAAATTGAAATGATACATTATTACATTTTGATATTATTTTAATACTATTTTTTTTTGTTTATATTAATGTAATGTTAATTTTTTTATTAAATCTGCAAGGGTTATGATAGATATCAGTAATAAAATTCATATAAAAAACATCTATATATTTTATATGAATTTTATTACTAATTATTTCTAATAAATTTGCTGTTAACTAATTAATGAACAAATTCATTTGTAATAAAAAATTAATAAAAACACAAATTTATAATTTATAATTTTTTAATATTGATATTTGATATTTGATTATATTCGCCATCGGGAATGAGTTGAAGTTAAATTAGCAGAAATTTTATCTGATATTTTAAATATCAAAAATTTAAATTAAATAATATTTTATTAATAATAATTTATAATAATAAATAATATTTAAACTTTAAATTAGACTTTTATTTTTATTTCTATTATTCTATTTTTTTATATATATATAGAAAGTTTAAAATATTGATTATAATAAATTACAATGAATGAGTGGACTTTAAAAAATAAATACATAAGCCATTTAACTTAAAGTTTTCTAAAAATATTTTTAAAATTTAATTAATAGATAACCTTTTTTATATGACAATTAACTATATGAATTATTATTAATATTTTAACTTTTTTTAAAAAATAATAATGAATTATTAATAATTAAATAAAAGAATTAATTTATAAAAAAATCTTCTATAGAATATTTTTTATATTATTTTTATATTATTTTTATATTATTTTATATTATTTCTCTATTATTTTTAATAACCTTTAAAATTAAATATTATTATTTTATTATTATTTTAAATATATGTTTAAATATTTTTAAATATTATTTTATTATTATTCTAAATATATGTTTAAATATTTTTAAATATTATTTTCTTATTATTTTAAATATATGTTTAAATGTTTTTAAATATTATTTTATTATTATTTTAAATATATGTTTGAAATAATATTTATGTTTTATTATGTGTTTATTTATTTATTTTATTGCTTTTTACATTAGGAAAGACCTTCTTTATGAATATGTCATTATTTATACATTATTTATAATTATTTTTCTATAATAATCTAACATTATTGGTAACATTTAAGCTTGGGTCCAGAAATACTTTCAGGTAATGGATCTGCCATGCCATCATTGATCATTGAGTTAGAACCAATGAATATTAATTTAATTTCATTTTATATAATTTCATCTTGAATATATTTGTATTTTATATCCATATATTTGCATCGTCCCTTTTGGTTTTCATTTTCAGCTATATCCTTACATGGGTTTGTTATCTATTCTAATATTAATTCTAATATTTTTGTTGAATATTTCATTTATAATCTTCTTATCCATTTAGCTTGCTTGGTACATTCTATTAAGCTTGAGTATTCGGATTTTGTGGTTGATAAGGCTCTGAGTAATTGATTTCTATGATATTGGACTATTTCCCAATACAAAAATATATAAATATATCATAAAACCCTATTGTTTATATATATATATATATAATTTCTAGAACGTTTATTAATAAATATAAAAAAGGGTGTATAAATATATGCTAAAAATCATATGATTTAAATATAAAAATAATATAAAAATAATTAATATAATTAATCATATCACGTGATTTTTATATATAGTATTTTTAGCATATATTTGGTATAAATTGCATATGGTTTTAAGTATTCAAAAAACAGAAAATATTGAATGAAACAAATGAGCTATTAAATGAGATGAAGCGAAAGAAGGGGAGTGAGCATAAAGCTTGCGACTGCGTAGAGTTCGAGATCACCCGAGAGTGAGCGTAGTCGAATCAGCAAATGAAGAAGTAGATCTTCTTTTAATTTCATCACCAACGAAATCTGTATCACAATAAGCTCTTAAAATTTTCTTTCCATTATAATGAATTGAATACTCCTTTGTAACTTTTGACGGCTTTTAAGATTATATATATTTAAAGTTTTTTAATTATTTATATAGAGAAATTTATATTCATTATGGTGGATATATTTTGTTTTTTTATTTTTTATTTTATTTTATTTTTTATTTTTTATTTATTTAAGTTCTATTTTATTTAATTATTAAATTATTATTTTATTTTATACTAATTACATGTATTAGTTTTTTACTACATCAATTACACAATATCTTCATATTAATATTATATGTATTAAGCCACATACATACATACATACATAAAGATTTAAATATATATAATATAAATTACTATACTATTTGAACTTTATTTTTAACACTCCTCCTAAAGTTCAATTGTGACTAACACTTCACCATAATAGAATCTCTAAATTTATTTAATAGATATGTATTGAGATACTTTGTAAAACCATCGGCTAGATTATCTTCAGACTTTATATATTTTAGTTTTATTTTATTTTCTTTAATAAGATCTCTTGTGTGGTGATATTTTATGTCTATGTGTCTAGATCTTGGGTTAATAGTTTCATTTTCGCAATTATAAATGGCAGCTTTATTATCTACATTTATTGTTATACAATTACAATTTAATTTTAATTCATTTAATACATTTTCATACCACAAGCAATGTCTAGCGCATTCATTTATTCCATAATATTCACTTTCGGCAGAAGATACAGATACACAGTGTTGTAATTTTGAATACCATGAGGTAGGTCCTGAACCTATTTTAATTATATAACCCGTAGTAGATTTTCTAGACTCTACATCTCCTCCGTAATCTGCATCTACATAAACATTTAATTTTAAGTTTCCTGAATACCTTAAACCATAATTAGGTTTTCCCTTGAGGTATCTAAATATTTTGATGACATTATACCAATCTTCATAATTTGGATCTTTGGCTTTTCTGGAAGCTTTATTCACAGGAAATAAGATATCCGGTCTAGTACATATCGCGAGATATAATAAACTACCTATAGCTTGTTGGTATTTCGTGATATTGAATTTTCTTTTTCTTAATTCTTCATTTTCTTCTGGTATCATATTTGAAGATATTTTATACTTATCTATATCAAATTTTCTTAATATATTCTCTAGATATTTATGTTGTTGCAATAGATAGCCGTCCTTTTCTTTTATAAATTTAACGCCAATGATTGTATCCACAGGACCTATATCAGTTATGTTAAAATAATTTTTTAGTAAATGTTTTGTTTTATAAACTTCATGTTCATTACCTGTTAATAATATATCATCTACATAAACTGTAAGAAGACAAATAATTTTATTCCGATCATTCATTTTAACGTAAATGCATGGTTCACTTCGAAGTCTATTAAAACCAATATTTATAAGTTTTTCATTTAAAGTCTCGTTCCACAAACGACCAGACTGTTTCAAACCGTACAAGGCTTTATTTAGTTTCCAATAGCCATTTTTATAATCTTCAGCACCTTCTGGAATTTCCATATAAACATCTTCGTTTAGTGTAGCGTTTAGATAGGCTGATTTTATATCAATTTGATATATATTAAAGTTATTGGCTGATGCAATAGCAGTTGCTATTCTCAAAGAGTCCTGTTTCAATGTGGGTGAGAACGTCTCATTATAATCAATGCCTTGTTTTTGTGTAAAACCTCTGGCTACCAGTCTTGCTTTTCTTTTATTTATACTATTGTCTGAATTATATTTGTATCTGAACACCCACTTTGGTGTTATTATATTACTATTTAAATTATTTAAAGGTAAAATATTATAATTATTATAATTTTTATATGGGTCAATTATATTGGTTGATTGGGGAAAATTTTTATTTGGATTAGGACTATAAGTAAAATTAATATTATTATCATTTAAATAATTTTTATTAAAATTATATTTATTTAAATTATTATCATTTGGATAATTATTATTTATATTATTATTGTTATTTAAATTATTATTTTCTAAATAATTATTATTTAAATTATTTAAATTATCATTATTATTTATATTGTTATTATTTGTATTTAAATTGTAATTAATTATATTATTTTTATTTTCTTCTCTATTTTCTGTTGTCTCTTTATTTTCATGTTCCTTATTTTTGTTATTATAGTCTTGGAGTAATACTGTACTTTTGTTATTTTCATCGTATTCTTCCATATTAACCTCAAAGTTATATATTTCTGGTCTTGTAGAAGGTGCGGAAATATTACCAGGGATATCTTCGAAGAATTCAACTGCCCTTGAAAGGACTATTTTATTATTTGTAGTATCATATATTATGTAGGCTGTTGGATTTTTATCATCATATCCTAAAAATATTCCAGGAAGGGAGGTTCCGTTGAATTTTCGCTTAAATTGTTTTGGGATATAAAAGTAAACTTGGCAACCAAATACTCTAAACTTTTCATAATCGACCTTTTCTTGATATAATTCCTCAAAAGGCACTTTGTTGTTGTTACCATTATGTGGTAACCTATTATGAATGTAATTTGCTGTCCTTACAGCATCTTCCCAATATTTATGATTTAGCTTACCGTCTTTGAGCATGGCGGTGGCGTTATAAATGAGAGTTTCTTGAAAACGTTCGGCTCTTCCGTTTTGCTGTGGGTTGTAAGGTATTGAAAATTGTTGTTCAATACCATTCTCTTCACAAAATTTCCTAAAGTTATTATTTGTAAACTCAGTACCATTGTCGGTTCGTATATATTTAATATTTTTGTTGAAAATGTTGGTGACTTTCTTATACCATTTTCTGAAAATATTGAACACTTCGGCTTTTGAGTTCATAAAAAAGACCCATCCGTACCTGGTATAATCATCTAATATACTTAAGAAATATTTATTTCCATATATGGAGCTATCTAGGGATGACACTGTATCCATATGTATAAGTTCAAACGGCTCTTTTGACTTGTTTCTTGCTTTGTTATAAGGTTTATTTCTCATCTTGGACGCACATATTATACATTTATTTTGTATGTTTATATTATTTAATTTTTCCTTAATGTTATCTATATAAAAGTGGCCAAGACGGCGGTGCCATAGCTCCATGTTTTCTGTGTTAAAAGCTTTTATAATATTGTCACATGTAATAGTCTTTTTGTTGTTGTCCCTATTATATTCTATTTTATTTTTGAAAGTCCATACTTTATATATTTTGGATTTATTAGATTTGGTAGTAAATATCCTTTTGCCTTCTTTGTTGTAAATGGTAACTAAATTTTTATTATTAAAATTGTAAAATATTGTTTTATAACCTTCTTCACTTAAGTTGTCTATTGACAACAAACTTCTTTTGAATTTAGGGATATATAATACATTTCGTAATGTAATTTCATTATTGTTAATATAGCCTACGTACGTACCTTTGTACGTAGCAGTAACTGTACCTCCGTCAGCGAATTGGATTATTTCTTCACACCTTATCTTATCTATTAAACTTGATAATGCATTTGTCATGTGATAGGTGGCTCCGGAGTCAATTGTCCAACTGACTATATTACTTGGTAGCTTCGCTTTAGTTGATGGGGCAGTCACATAATAACTGAGGTTTTGTCTCGGCATGTTATTTTCTGCTTTAGTAGCGTCCACGCCTCGGTCGAACGGAGTATGAGGATTGGATATCTTCATCTGAATTGTAATCTTTGAGGCTTATTTGAGCATCAGCAAATTCGCAATACCCATCCTCTTTGTTTATACTTGCGTTGTTGGCTTTGATATTATTGTTCTTTTTTCTTTTGTTCTTCTCATTATGCCAACAGTCCCGTGCTATATGTCCTAGCTTGTTACATATATAACATCTTTTTCTTCCTCTGTTGTTTCTTGGTGTGAATCTATTTTTCTTGGTCATTGAGTTAACGTTTATTACTGTATTATTCTTGTGGTTATTTTCTTTTCTAAGTTCCTTAAGATATTTTAGCTTAGGGACCTTCTTTTTTAGACATTTGGTAACATCTTCCCATTTCCCATCGTGGTCCATTATGTTAACTTCCAATGTTATTTCATATGGAAGAGCGAGATAGAGATATTCAAATTTCTTCTCATCGCTGATTTCCATTTCAAGACTACTTAATTCATTGAAAATGTTGTTCATTTCTTCAATTCTTCAATAAATAGTGAAATATCATTTTCTTTGTTATATTTCATATTCTCTAACTTATTTTTTAATTCTAATTTCCTTTCTTCATTTGATCTAGTATTACTTGCTTTTAAAATGTTCCAAATTTGATAGGCACTAGATCTCTGAAAATCTAATTTGATTTTGATTTCATCTGATATGCTATTGTTTATCAGATGCTTAGCTAAAGAATCTAGCTTTATCATTTCTTTTGTGACGTCTTTTTCATAATATAGGTCATCACAACCTCTAACCTTTTTATATTTCTTTAGATTTTCTTTAGCTATTTTGTTTTTCTTTATAACTTTTACCTTTTCTTCGTAAACATAGTCATCAACATCATTAATAACTAATAAAAGATCCATATCCGTTAACCATAGTCTGTAGTTATTTGATGTTAATAGGTGTTTTGTAGTAGTTGGTTTATTTGCTATGTTTACTGTATTTATTTGGTTTAATGTATTTACTGTTTCTTCAACAGTATTCGTTATATTCCTTTTTTCACTCATTTCTGCTAATGAGACTCTTAATCTTTTGTTTTTTTATTTTTTATTTTATTTTATTTTTTATTTTTTATTTATTTAAGTTCTATTTTATTTAATTATTAAATTATTATTTTATTTTATACTAATTACATGTATTAGTTTTTTACTACATCAATTACACAATATCTTCATATTAATATTATATGTATTAAGCCACATACATACATACATACATAAAGAATTAAATATATATAATATAAATTACTATACTATTTGAACTTTATTTTTAACAATATAAATATATTATTATATTTACTAACTTTCTAAAAAAAAAAAAAATCTAATATAGTCTGTTTATATCATATGTATTAGATATAAAAGCTAATATTATTACATAAAAAAAAAAAAAAATAGTAAACTGAACTCTTTATTTTTTCTATATTAAATCTGAAGGGTTATTGAAATTTTCTATTCCATATTTATTATAATTTTTATATTTTTATTAAAATTAAATGAAATATATGATATTGAGTCTTTAATCCCATTTTTTGAGATATACATATTAAAAAGAAAACGAAGTGAAATATAATAAATAAACTTGAATTATAAAACAACTGTCTATATAAAATTATTCGATATTTGAAAATAATACAATATTATTAATAAAAATTAAAATATTTATTATATAAATAGCGAGAGTTGCATTTCGCCAAGTAACCTATTGATATAAATAAATGAATGAATGAATAAATAAAAATTCATTCTAATTTTTTTAAACTTGTATTTATTATGTTTAATAATTAATTATAGATATTTTTTAATATTTTGTAAAATAGTAATAAAATAATTATTTATAATATTTAATTATAAATATATATTTTTAATATTTTGAAAAAAGATAATATTATAATAACAATATTTTAATTATAAAAGTATATTTTAATGTTCTTAAGCTAAATTAATTCAATAAAGGTTAAAAATACATTAATCATTATTGTATTTTATTCATTTATTCTCTTTTTAAAATAATTTTTACTATTAAAAAATTATTATTATATATGACAGAATTCATTTGGTCAATTTTCTGTCATTTCTTAATTATTTATTATTTAATCAATAATTTTAATATTTATTTCTTAATAATTTATTATTTAATCAATAGTATTTAAATCATTTAAGCATTTCAACCATAATTCAATGAAATCATTATTATAATAAATATATAAATCTTTAATTTTTTTAACTTTATTACTATATAATTTTTATTTATTTATTTATTTATTTCTAATGCTCTTTCATAATGCCATATACAATATTTAATATTTGCATTAATAAAACCTTTTTCTGCAGCATCAGATATAGCTTTTTCAAAATCGCAATGAAATATTTCTGGTGTAATTTCAATACTATTATATTTGCTAGAAAATATTTTTTATTTCTTCAAATAATATTTCATAAGTTGTTTGCTTTTTATTTTTTTAATACAGAAAAGGAAGTAGTGTAAAAACAATTTAATTCTGTAACATAGGTTCTAGTTATGAATACTTGTTACCTAAATATAGGTGCAATATAAAATGTGCCATCCGTAAAAAATATGTTTATTTTTAAAAAATAATTCTGCTTGGAATGGAGATTAAAAAACAATTAAATACATTATTATTATTATTATTATTATTATTATTATTATTATTATTATTATTATTATTATTATTATTATTATTATTATTATTATTATTATTATTATTATTATTATTATTATTATTATTATTATTATTATTATTATTATTATTATTATTATTATTATTATTATTATTATTATTATTATTATTATTATTATTATTATTATTATTATTATTATTATTATTATTATTATTATTATTATTATTATTATTATTATTATTATTATTATTATTATTTTATTATTATTATTATTATTATTATTATTATTATTATTATTATTATTATTATTATTATTATTATTATTATTATTATTATTATTATTATTATTATTATTATTATTATTATTATTATTATTATTATTATTATTATTATTATTATTATTATTATTATTATTATTATTATTATTATTATTATTATTATTATTATTATTATTATTATTATTATTATTATTATTATTATTATTATTATTATTTTATTATTTTAATTTTATTATTTTAATTTTATTTATTTATTTAATAATCTTCAATTTGACGAAAATGCAACTTGGCGAAATGCCCTACTCCTATATAAATAGTTTATTAATTATTAAACAAACAAACAAACAAATAAATAAATAAATAAATAAATAAATAGAAAAATACATATGTTAGAATATGTAAAACATAAGAAATAATTGTTATATTTATTAAAATTAAATAACTTTTTGAATCATCATGTTAAATATAATGCATATTGTAATATATTAAATGTAAAAGCCACAATGTAAACATATATATTAGTTTAAATCTTTAGTTAACTTAATAATATAAGTAACTCTTCATCATAAAATATATTAATAAAATTGACATAATTATAAACCATAAATTCCTGACTTTCAATAGATTAAAAATCTCAATAACTCTCAGTAGAATTCTCTGAACGGACAAATCATTATATAACCCCTAACATTATGTTAGAAGAGAAAATTATTGAATATTCTAAACCTATTAATTTAAAATAACAGAAACCAAAGAAAGTTAGTCATAAATAATAAATGATTGTTTTAAAAACCTAACGAGTATTCAATCAAAATTAATTAAAACTTGAATATTAAATTACCTATTAATAATGGTTTATTCGTTAATCCACAAAACGTCAAATATCAAATACAAAATACAAAGTAATATAGTTACAAATAAAATAAGCATAATAGTTTCATCAATCATAGTTCAACTACTACATTATACGAAATCTTAAAGTTTGTACTATACATGAAAAAAAGAAAAGAAGATATAAAAGGTTTAGTCTTATCCACAAAGAGTGACATTTTGGTTACCTCTTTCCAACAAAAGTACATAACTTGAAGGTTATTTGCTAAGCTATCCAAAGCATGTACTTATACAAATAACTATGCAAGGGTTAACTACAGACAAAGATTACGAGAAGCTTCATTAAACGAAAGCATAATATATAATCAATGAATTATATAATTGGAGGAAGTTTTAATCTCATCTGACTCCTTTTGGAAGTATTCAAGATAACAAATTGCTTAATATAACAAAAATTTTATTGATGTTACCATAAGATGATATGTAGTTTACATAACATTCGCAATCGCCAATTAGGGTTAGGGTAATCTAAAAGCATCAGTTATTGCTAAACTGGAAAAAGCATTACACTTAACAACATACGCTCGTATCTACAACTATTTTAACAAATACGTATAATAATTATAAGTCAATAACAACAGAAGAATTATAGCTCATTAAACTACAAAGTATGATTGTAAGGTGCCTTCAAGTGAAGAGCGTTATATAATAATAATGATAAATACTATGCATATACATGATACTACATAAATTTATTATAACAAGAAAATCCAATATTCAATTGATGTAAAATATTTGGATTTTAGGGGGAAGCGAGATAAGTATTTTGATACTACCTATAACCGAATATTTGAAATGTTTATGAAATGTCAAAATACTCAATGTGGTAACACACGAATCATTACATTTAATTAATCTATATGTTTTTGATAAATCAACATTGGATATATTATAGAAAATACACTTATTTAATAAAAAATCTCATACGCAATTTTCGAAATTAGAAACATACTTCATTTAAAATATTTTATAATAAAATATTTTAAGTCTTATTTCAAAAATGATTTTTATTTTTTATTTAATTATTTATTTATTGGTTAAAGAAAATTATATAATGTGGCAATTAATTATAATATTTAAGCCACATTACAAAATTCACAATTGTGAAATGATACACATTCCATTTAAATTCGTATTAGTTTAAATCTTTAGTTAATAATGTAAATAACTCTATCATAAAATATATTAATAAAATTGACATAATTATAAACCATAAATTCCTGATTTTTAATAAATAATAATAATAATAAAATGATAATCATAAAAAATAAATAATAATCATAAAAAATAAATATTGATAATAATAATAATAATAATAATAATAATAATAATAATAATTAGGTGCTAGTAACTCTTTATAATGAAGTATATTAATAAAATTGATATAATTATAAACAAAAAATTCTTGACTCTTAATAAATAATTAATAATAATAACAATGAAAATAATATCAATAATATAAAAATAGAAAAGGATAAATCAATATTAATCAAAAATAAATAGTTAATAATAATAACAATGAAAATAATATCAATAATATAAAAATAGAAAAGGATAAATCAATATTAATCAAAAATAATTTATCTACAAAATATAACAATGAATTATTATCTATAAGCATATCAGAAATACTACGGAAATTTTTTTTTTGTACTATTAGATAAAGAAATAATTTTTTTATATTTTATTTTTTTTTATTTTTTATTCTAATTAATTATTTGTTATATGTTATATGAAGAAAAATATTTTGTAATAAGGTGATAAATTTATTTTTTTTTATTTATTAGAATTAATAAATGTAAAATATTTTATAATCAGGTGATAAATTTATTTTTTTTTTATTTATTATAATTAATAAATGTAAAATATTTTATAATCAGGTGATAAATTTACTTTTTAATGTATATTAGAATCAATAAATGTAGAATATTTTTGAAATAATTAATTTAAAAAGTTTTTTTTTTTTTTTTTTTTTTTTTTTTTTTTTTTCTTTTTCTTTTTCATATGATTGTAAGTTGAAATAGAAGATAATATCAAAGTTGTCTTAAGTAATAATTTTTCATTTAATGAATATTATAATTTTTTTTTTACTTCAATAATATTGATAAATTTAATAATAATAATAATAATAATAATAATAATAATAATAATAATAATAATAATAATAATAATAATAATAATAATAATAATAATAATAATAATAATAATAATAATAATAATAATAATAATAATAATAATAATAATAATAATAATAATAATAATAATAATAATAATAATAATGTTATTATTATTAATAATTATTTTTTAGTAGTATTTTATATAAAAAATTACTAATACGAATTGAAGTAATATTAATATTAAATCAAATTATTTGAAGAATAACTATAAAATTGTAATGATACTAGAATCTTAGTGTGATATGAATGCATTATTACAATTAATATTTTCAATTAGAAGAATAAAAATACAAAAAAAAAAAAAATTGTGCTAAATTGTGCTAAATTGTTCCATTATTCACTAAATGATTCATAAATATAAAAATTTTACAGGTTTAGAAAAAAGCAACAGATTTTTTTTTTTTATAAAAAAAAAAAAAATCTGTTGCTTTTTTCTAGAACTAAATGATATCTATTATAATAATATATTATTAATAAGAAATGATTTTTAATTTATTAATATTTGTAGTGATTAAATAGAAAACAAAAAACTTTTCATATTATAATTAAATTTTGACTAATATCACAATAATCATATTATAATAAATATATAATAAATAAAAAATTAGTATCAAATAATATTTCATCTGTAAGTTTTTATTTATTTAGAAGTATTTATTGTTTGTTTATATTATTTAATTATTTGTATCATTATTTTAAAACTATTCTTTGATAATAATATTTAAATTAATTATAAGATTTATTATTATAATAGTTTTTTGTGTTATAAATATTAATTATTAATTATTATAATTAAAATTAATAATTATTATTTAATATTTAATATTTAATATTTAATATTTAATATTTAATATTTAATATTTAATATTTAATATTTAATATTTAATATTTAATATTTAATATTTAATATTTAATGTTTAATATTTAATGTTTAATATTTAATATTTAATATTTAATAATTTTTTTTTTAAAATATTTTCATATGCTTGTATTACCCATTATAAAAATTTATCATTTAAATAATGATCTATTTAATATACAAAAATAATTTTAATATTTAAAGCAATATTTTTAATTATTAAATAATATAACATTTAATTGATCTATAAAAAATGTAAAAAATTTTTTTTTTATGGTAGTATACCTTTTTTTTCTCTGATTATTCTTTATTTTTTTTTTTTTAAAAAAATCAAATTGTTATTATTGTGTACTAATTAGCCTTAAAACTTGAATTATTATTTACTTATTGTTCTTAAATAATAGAATGTCTAATATTTTTGAACAGGAACAAAAAATAATTTTTTTTAATTATTATTTTAAATATTATTATTATTATTATTTAATTGTTATTTATTTACTATTTTTGTTATTTTATTTTATTTACTATTTGTGTTATTATTATTTATAATGAATATATACATAAATTTTTTTTTTTTTTAAAAAATAACAAATTTTCATATGATTCAATTATAAATTTAATTTAAAAAGAAAAAATATTTAAGTAAAGATAAAAATAAAATGAAAGAAATTAAAAAGTAAAATTAAAATTAGATTAAATTAGCACTTATTAATTAATTATATATATTATATATATTATATATATTATATATACATCATTATTTATTTGTCTATTTATTGATTTATGTTTTTTTTTTTTTTTTTTTTTTTTTAAAATTCTTTTTTGATATGCTAAACTTAAATGATATTAATATTATAATATTCATCGAAATATATTATTGAATTAATAAAAATATACTAATTAATAAAGTTAATTTTTTTGTATTTTTCATTATCCAGAGTGTTAATGGAAATCAATTCATAATTTTAATATATAATAAAAAAAGATATGAAATTATTAAATAATAAATAATAAATAAAAAATTAATAATAAATAATAAATAATAAAAAGAGTATTTAATAAAAAGAGTATTTAATAAAAAGAGTATTTAATAAAAAGAGTATTTAATAATAAATAATAAATAATTGAATAATAAATAATAAATAAATAATCAAATAATAAATAATAAATGAATAATAAAATAATCTTAATATTATATAAATAGAATTATTTATTAATATAATATATAATAAAATAAATTAATAATAAATACATTAATAATGATATTGAATAATATCAATTTTTAATACAATATATTATAATATATATATCGATTTTTTAATATTTATATGTATTTATATATAAATATTTTTTTAATTAATTTTTGATTATTTTAATTAGGTGAGAATATTCCATCTAATTATACTGATGGAATTTTATTTATATAAAGTCAAAAATTTCTTTCTTTAAATTTAAAAAAAATTGAAATCTTTTTTACTTTTAAATAATATATATATTTATTTACTTTTAAATAATATATATATTTATAACTAAAAAAAAAAAAAAAATTAATAAATAAATAAATAAATAAATAAATAAATAAATAAATAAATAAATAAATAAATAAATAAATAAATAAATAAATAAATAAATAAATAAATAAATAAATAAATAAATAAATAAAATATACATATATATTTATAATGATAATAGTAAAATAAAATAATAAACAAAAATGGAAAATTCAGAAATTACAATAAGTCAATCTGATTCTTTCGATAATTCAAAAGAATATAAAACTAATTTAAAAGAAAATTTATTAAAACCAAATTTTTCAAAAATGAAAACTGATTCGGTTTCTATTAATATAATAAATGATACAAAAGTTGATCCAGAAGAAAGAAAATTAAAATCAAATTCAGTTATAAGTCAATCTGATTCTGTAACACAAATTAATTATGATAATCTTAATATTCCAGATAATACAGTAAAGCAAATTAGAAAGTCAAATTCAACAATTAGCCAATCTATTTCTATAGTACATTCTGATTGTAATACTATTAGTTTATCAAATGAAGACGAAAATGAAAATGAGGTTGAAAATTATACCCAAAGTAATGAAGAAGACGAACAAAAGAAAAAATTATTATCAGTAGTAAGCCAATCTGATTCTATTTCAATTGATATGTCTAATATTACTCAAGTGAATAGACCAAATTCGGTTATAAGTAACACAGATACTATTAATGTATTAAATGATACTGAAGAAAATCCAAATGTTGACTTAAAAAAATCAGATTCTATTAATAGAAAATCTATGGCTTCAATTGATAGCTCAAAGGATAATCAAGAAAGCCCCAAAGAACAAAAAAAGCAAAAAAGTGTAGCTCGTAAATCAATTCGTTTATTAATTTGGATAATTTCATCAGTAGTATTTATTTTAATGTGCTATGGCTATTTCAATCTTATCTGTAGTATTAATGAAAATAGAAATTTAGATGATCTTGCTAGTAAATATTCAAATAAAACAGAAATCAATGATCGTTATATGAGCTTTAATATTGTAGGTGATAAGAATGAAAAAACAATAGTTCTTTTACCTAGAATGGGAAGCCCATCACCAATTGTTGAATATAAACCTTTGACTGAAGCACTATCTAGTAAATACAGGGTCATTACAGTTGAACCATTTGGTTATGGTTTTTCTGAAGATGTGGAAGCTGATAGAACCATGGAAAAAATTGTTTCCGAATTACATCAATGTATACAAAAACTTGATATAAAGCAATATTACTTGATGGGTTCTTCCTTGGGTGGTTTATATTCATTAGAATGGGCTAAAGATTTTACAGATGAAATATTAGGATTTATTGGTCTTGATAGTTCAGTACCTGGAATTGAAGCAATAGAAACCGAAGAACAATTTTTAGCTAAAAAGAATAAGGCTAAATTAAATAATAGTTTAGGTTTTGATAGAATTAAATATCTTTTTAATTCTAATCTCTTACCTCTTGATCATTCTTACAATTATTCTGAAGATGACTTAAAAATAGAAAAAATTTTAATAAATAAAAAATCATTCACAAATGCCATAGTTGAAGATATAAATAATTATTATAGTAATCTTTCAAAACTAGCCAATGTTAAATTCCCAGATAAGGTTCCAGTATTAAGTTTCGTATCTAGTGAAAGTAATGAGGCTAACAATAAATGGAATGAGCTTCAACATAAAGTACTTGGTAATAATGAACATAATGAAGTCATCATATTAGATGGACCTCATACTATTCATTATAAACAAAAGGATGCTATTGTAAAGAAAGTTAAAGAATGGATAAATTAGAAAAAAAAATAATAATAATAATAATAAAAAAATTTATTTATTTTTTTTTTTATTTTTTTTATTTATTTTTTTTTACTTTTTTATTAATTCTTTATAACTCAGAAGAATTTTTATTATTAAAAATTGTTTTATCGGGTGTAATTTTATTTGAAATTTATTTTTATAATAAATTATTAATTATATTCTTATTTCGATATTTATATACTATAATTATATCTTAATAATAATATAAACTAATTTATTTTTATTATTATTATTTTTTTTTACTTTCCTATTTTTTTTTTTTTTTTCTGAAAGATATTTCATCTTTCTGATATATATATATATATATAGATTTTTTTTTTTTTTTTTAAAAAAAAAATAATAATAATAATATTTAAAAAGTTTATATTCATATACTAATGCTGTAAAGTGAAAATAATTAATAATACTAGTAATTTACAAATACAAATACTAATAATATTATATAAAAAAAAAAATTCAAAATATTTAAAATTATAAATATATATATAAACAAAAAGAAAAAAAAGAAAATAAAAAAAAAAAAAAAAAAAAAAAAAAACATAAATTATTATAAATTATAATTAATTTATACTATTTAATACTAATTAACATAAAAATAAAATATTTTAATATTATCATTATAGATTTAAGCAATAAAACGCAATACGTAAAAAAAAAAAAAAAAAAAAAAAAATAAGTATTATTTAAAAAAATTAAAAATAAATTATAAAAATTATTAATGAAATGAAAATTAATAATTTTTTTTTTTTTTATCAAACAATAAATTAATAAATAATAGCTAAATATTTATTTGTAATTATATATATAATTTTTTTTTTTTTTAAAAAAAAAAAATTATAATGAAATTATAAAATAAATAATTTACAATTAATAGATTAAATTATAGTAATAAAATAATAATAAAAATAAAAACTAATTAAAAAAAAATTAGTAATATTTATTATTATTATTACTATTATTTTTTTTTTTTTTTATTTTAATAAAATAATAATAAAAATAAAAACTAATTAAAAAAAAAATTAGTAGTATTTATTATTATTATTATTTTTTTTTCTTTATTTACAAAAAAAAAAAAAAAAATAATAGTATAAAAATCCAATACATAATAAAGTTTAAGTTTAAAAACAAAACAAAACAAAACAAAAAAAAAAAAACAGAAAAAAATAAGCTTTTTTTTTTTTTTTTTATTTTTTTATTTAACTGATCTTTTTTTTTATTATTATTTTTTAATTTTTAATTTTTTTTTATTTATTTTTTTTTTTTTTTTTTTTTTATTTTCTTTATTTTTATTTATTTTTATATTATTATTATTATTATTATTTTTTTTTTTGGGGGGATTGCTACTTTTATGAGCTTAATTTGTGTTAACCGTGATTTCTTGTTAATTTTTTTTTTTATTATTATTATAATGAATTATTTAGTTTTATTTTTATTTTTAATTATTTTTTTTTTATTTTGTTTAATAAGATGTCATTTTAAATAAATATTCTTTATATATATATTATTTTTTTTTTATTTTTTTTTTTTTTTATTTTTTTTATTATTTTTTTTTATTTTATTTTTATTTTTTTTTTTTATTTTATTATATTCATTTTATTATTTATATACATATATATTTTATTTCTTTTTATTTTATATTATATTATATAATATTATATTAAATTAGATTATATTTAATATTTTAAAAAAGATATTATTATTATTTTTTTTTTTTTAAAAAAAAAAAGTTTTTAAATTTTAATTATGTACAATTATTATATATATATTATTTTATTTAATTTATTATCTTTTTTTTTTTTTTTTTTTTTTTTTTTTTTTTTTTTTTTTTTGATAAAAGGGTAAAGAATATAAAATTAAAATAAAAAATGAATTTTAAATAATAATAATAATAAATAATTGAAAATTCATAAAAAGGTAATATATATATATATTATTTTTATTTATTATATTATTATTATTAGTGAGTTTAGTTTGACAGTACGTAAATTAATTAAATATTTCTGTTTAAAGAATGTTATTACTTTTTTTTTTTTTTTTTTTTTTTTTGGTTTATTTGATTGCTTATTATTTAAAAGAATTAGTTGTATTTTTTCAAATAAAGTTATTTTCATTATTTAAAAAATTAGTTGCATTTTCAAATTATTTTGTTTATTTGTAAGTTCTAGCTTGAATTTTTTTTTTTTTTTTTTTTTTTTTTTTTTTTTTTTTATTCAGTATTAATTTTTAATTATTATCATAATGAAGTGTGACTATTC